>CANTUR010000459.1:435000-850831 GCA_947683625.1 Mallotus nudiflorus
TGAAGAATGGGAAGGGAATTGGAAGAATGAAATGAAGGGCTTGGACTTTTAAATTTAGTTTAGGTCAATAATAAATTTGGTAAAGTTTTAATTTGCCTTGAAAGTTTGTCATGTCATCTTATTAAAAAAAAGTTTGTCATGTCATTTATTAATTTAATAGAGTTCAACTTTGTCTATTTAAAGGGGCTCATTTAATCCTTTTTAATCAAACCCTAAGCTATTTGAGCCAAAAAAAAAATTAAAGGGCTTATTTGAACTTCGGGGTAAACATGAGGGGCTTAAATGAATCTTATCCATGTTTAGTATAATCAACTTTTGGTCAGATTGATAAGAATATTTCTTCAGCCAAACAACATCTTTCGGACATTGAAGCCACTATTAGTAATTTTGGCTTCACTGAAAATCTTCATTCTAGGGAATTGGAAGCTCATCAACGCCTTGATTTTCATAAAAATACTCTGCTTAAAGATAAATGTAAAGTCAAGTGGTTGCAGTATGTTGATAGAAACTCCAAGTTTTTTATAGCTTGTTGTTTAGGCGTTATCTTCAACAGGGTATTCACAGCTTGGTTATTAATGGCTCTTTGATTATGGATGATCACATTATTAGCAAGCACATTATTATTTATTTTTCTAATTTGTTCTCTGCTACTTCGGTTCAAAGGGATTTTGCTTTTGTTAAGGATGTTATTCCTCCTTTACTTTCCTCTAAAGATAATAAGCTTCTCCTACGTGTTCCTCTGGATATTAAAATTAAAGACACTATTTTTTCCATAGATCCCCATAGTGCCTCAAGTTTAGACAGTTTTACTAGTCTATTTTTTAATTAGTGCTGGGACATTATTGGTAAAGATGTTTACTTAGCGGTACACTCCTTTTTTATTTTAGGCTCTATTTTTAGTGGTTTAAACTCCAATTTTATGATTTTAATTCTAAAAGTCCAAGGAGCTTATTCTATTGATAAATATAGCCTTATTATTTTAGGAAATTTTATTTTCAAGATTATCACTAAGATTTTAGTTGATCAGGTGGCTTTTGTTGCTAGTAAAATTATTGATCCTCATTAGTTTAGGTTTATTAAAGGTCAAAATATTGAGAATTGCATATCTTCTACTTCTGAACGTGTTAATTTAATTAATTCTCGATGTTTGGTTGGAAATATGGCCTTAAAAATTGATATTTGCAAGGCCTTTAATACAATGGACTGGAGTTTCATTCTAGCTATCTTAGAGAGCTTTGGTTTTCCTCCTATTTTTTTGGCAATAGATTCTAAATATTTTTAATTCAACTCACATTTCTATCATCATCAATATTACTCCCAAAGGTTATTTTAATCGCTCTTGTGGTGTTCGTTGTAGTGATCCTTTGTCTCTTTTACTTTTTTATTTAGCTGAAGAATTTTTAAACAGATGGTTGGTTCATTCTTTTGAAAGCAAGTTCTTGATCTTAATGCATGCTCCTAGAAAAGGTTCAATGTTCTTCCCATATGCTTTACATGGATGATGTGCTTCTTTTTTGTAGAGCTTATATGGCCAATGTCAGAAAGATTGTTTATATTTTTAATGAATAAGGATGCCTCTAGGGTCAATGGGTTAATTGGAACAAATAAGAAATTATTTTCGACAAGTTTGTTTCTTCTAGGCGTATTAATTATTTATGTTCTGTTACTGGATTTCATTGTGGATCTCTTCCTTTTATTAACCTTAATGTCCCCATTTTTCTTGGTGCTCTGAAGCATAAGTGGTTAAAAGGTATAGTTGATAAAATTCTTTCTAATTTTGAAAAATGGAAGGGCAGTACTTTATTAATGGTGGGTCGTCTAGCTCTCATTAACTTTATTATTTATGGTTCTTTCCTCTATTATTTCATGATCTATAAATGGCCTTTGCAATTGATTAAGCATATGAAGAAGTCCATTAGAAATTTTCTTTGGACATGTGATGTTAAGTCTAAGAAAACTATTATTATCAAGTGGAGTCAATGTTGTGCTCCCCTTGATGAGGGTGGCCTTAGTTTAAAGAAGCTTCAATGGTTGAATAAAGCTCTTTGAAGTAAGCTTTCTTAGAGAGTAGCTTCTGATGATAACTTTGTCTTCTCTTTTTTACTAAGTCATTTTCTCACTTCTTTTAAAAAATCTTGGTCAAATCATATCTCTTCATCCATCTGGTCTTTTATTAAAACTTATTATTTGGAGCTTCAAGATTGTTGTCAATGGGTGGTTTAACCCAAGTCCAAGCTTAGTTTTTGGTTCGATAATTGGCTTGGCTATTGTGTTATTAATGTGGTGAACATTCCTCTTTCGCACTTTAAATCTTTGCATGCTTCAGTCTCGGATGTTTTTTATGAAGGTTCTTGGCACATTCCTCAATGTTTCAAAAATTCCTTTTTACAATTTACTGTTGACATTGAGAGTACCATTTTCTCTCTATGTATGGATTCTTATGTTTGTCGATTTTCTCCTTCAGGTTCTCTTTCATGCAAAGAAGCTTATATTCATTTTAAAATTAAAATGCCTAAGGTTGCTTGGAGCAGGGATATCTAGCATCATTATTTTCCTCCGTCAAGATCGTTTCTTACTTGGCAAGTCTTGCATAGTAAAATCCCAACATCAGAGTTGTTGTAATATCTTGATATTTTATATATTTTTAAACTGCATCGGGATATGCAATATTAATAATTTTGATAAATATATTTGATTATTTAATTAGTTTGTTAATTATTAAAGTTATTTTTAATTATTTTAAGTTTCTCACGTAAAATTTTTTCGAGAATTATATTTTTTGGAAAATTAAACCTAAACAATTATTTATTTATTTATGTTAGTCTGTTTTATTAAATTGCATGATTCCATGCATGATCATATTATCATATTAATATATATACATATACATGCATATATATATATTTAGTATTTTTAGGGTTTATTATTTTTAATTATGTATATATTATATAGTTTTCATTTTAATTAACATGTATATATATAAGTTAAGAAAATTATGTTAAATGTCATCCCCCTCTTCTCTTTCTTCCCCAACGCACCCTACCCCCATTTTTGTCGCTGCTAGCTCCTTCCCTCACCGTCGGTGTGCCGTCCGGTGTGCCACCACCCTCTCTAGCTTCCTCCACCACCTGTTGCTTCCATTTCCGATGAGTTTTGACCATTTTTAACCCAAGAAGCTGAAACTCAAGCCTAACTCCGATCACCGTGATTTCGGCCACCAAATTGGACGCCACCAGTCTCTATCTCTTCCTTGAGCTCTGGTGAGTGCATTGTAAGCTTGGTTTCACTTGATTTGGTTTAGATTTTCTTTGGATATCAATTTTCATTTTTGGCCATTTTGAGTTCTTAATTTTTTTGAACTTCTATTCTAATGATTCAAGCTAAGTTCCTTCATAAAAATTGTTCCTAGTAGCTCAATCTACATCCTGTAATTTTTGTGGAATTTTTGGAATTTATTTTGATTTTTGTGAATTTTTTATTATTTTATTAATATTTTCTAATTTTTGTAAATTAATTAAAAAATTTGTGAAATTGTGATTTATGGTGTTTATAGGGGTTAAAATGAATTTTAGAATTTAATTTGTAATTTTTGTGATTTTTGTATAATTATTATGAATTTATTTAGTTTAGGTGATTTTTGGAAAATTAGGTTAAATAAGTATTTTGTTAAAATTAATTGGTTAATTTAGTATAAGTATTGATTTTATTGAATTATATGTTGAGAAATTAATTTTTTAGCAATTGTATAATTTTTAGTGAATTTTTGAATAATTATTGTGTATTATATGAAATTATATATAATTAGGGGTATTTTGATAATAAATTGGTTGAAAATTTAAATTAAATTGGTTTTAATAATTATTTGAGTTATAAAAATAATTTTTACAAATTATTTAGCATTTTTAACTAATTAAAACTATTTTTCAAAAATTATTTTCAAAATATATATAATATACTATTTTTGTAAATAAATGAGTTTTTATTGATTTTTAATATGTTTTAGGGCTAATCATGTAATTTGAATTTATAAAATGAATTTCGGTTAATATTTATGAATTTATCGAGAATTATGGATTTTTAATAATATTTTATTAAAATTAGGGTTTTATTGTAATTATTTTCAGTGTTGTAAGTATTTAATTTGCTATATTTTGATTATTAAAGGGTATTTTTGGATTTTAATGTATTTTGTGTATATCTCGTGAATTGTGAACCTCGGTCGGTAAAATCGTAGTTTGGGGATCCGACCGAAGGGTTGTGTGACTGTGTTTATTCGAAGTGCGTTTTCTTACAGGACCGGCTCTACTTTCTGAGTAGAGAGATGCCTATTTTACAGGGGAGGTTCTGTCGAATTTTCGATAGGATTCTCGTAAAATGTGACATCCGGTCAAATCCCTATTCCTAATCTGTGTCCAGTGTTTTAGGTCGAGTCTCTAGAATTTCATTAGATTTATTCTAATTTTGTTTTGTCATTTATTTGTTTAGTTGCGTCGAGACTAAGGCCTAGTGGACCAGGCCCGTCAGATCCGTTTCGTGGAGCGCATAACTGTGAGTTGTTATTTTATATATACGTGTATTAGGATGCATGTTTTAGAAATATATGTTTAAATTTTATGAAATATGCACAAATGGTTTAATAATTGCTTAGGTATATTTTAGGTATATTTTGGTATATTTTAAATTAAATGCATGTTTTATTATTGAATTATACTTAAAATGTTTTTAAGTATATGTATAGTTTATTTCTAGTTTATTTTATAATTAAATTGAATTTATTTGACGTATATATACTCGAAATATACTTGGTTTATTTTTGGTATATTTCTAGTATATATATGGTTTATATTATTATTTTAATTAAAGTCATGCATCATTTATTTTATGAATGTATGGATTTATTTTTGAATAAAGAATATCAATAGAACGTGCTACCTAGTGGGCAGCACTAGGATTGAGTACGTATTGGCACGACGATAGAATTTAGGTTAAATTACTAACCTGTTTATGGATTATGATTGGATTGATTGATTGATGTGTGATGTGATTTGAGAGTGTGATTGCTGGAGCTCAGTTGACCAAGTATCTCAGGGCCAATCACACTGACAGTCAGACTGTTGGAGCTCGGTTAACTTAATGTCTTAGGGCCAGTCTACTGTCCAAATGGAATAAGTGAGCCTATATAGCTAGAGTATTGTCTAACACTGTTTGAGATTGCGATCATTTAGGGTTCTATTTGATCCTTTATAAACGGATATTTTTCAGAGTTATATAAAATGATTTTTGCTGCATTCGTGTGTATTTGCCTGTATATATATTTATTATATATATACTATTGAATGTGTGCATTTGTCATTTAGTTATGCATGTATATATATTATAACAATTCACTCAGTGAGGTCTGACTCCCCTCCGTTGATTATTTTTCAAGAGAGTCTTCGTCCTTAGACCTCAGTAGCAGACCTTTACGCCGAATTTCTTTCACCCCGACTTTATTATGTAAACTACTTGGTTTTATTTTGTATTCTAGACATTGCAGTAGTTGTCTTAATGAGCAGTATGTATTATGTATGTTTTAGATTTAAATTTTAAAAGTTGAACCGAGAATTTGTATTAAAAGATTTTATATATATGAGATGGATTTGTGTTATTAAATCAGTGAATTATTATTATTACTTATGAGATTTTAATTTCCACTGCAAGATATTTTATTTATGTTATTATTATTGCATGCTTTTTATTTTATAGGCTTGCTATGGGTTTTGGATTCGAAAGAATTCCCGTTCCCTAGCGCCGGTCAGGGCCCCTGTTGATGTGATCCTAGCTCCAAAGAGGAAGATTTCAAGATTTGTTCATGCTAATAAGGCAACGTTCATTCAAGAAAAGAGCAATTAGCATAAATTCGTATTTTGTGTAGCATACTTCAGTATTTTAGCCATAAATCACTCTACAAAACTCTGATTGAGATGATTCAAGAAGATGTTGAAAGCTAAGAAAGAGATCTACAACTTTGGTGAAGATATCCAGAGTTAATTATAAAATTCGTCTAAGGCATATATATATAGCCTTTACAAGGTTTTCCTTAGTGAGTAAGGAAAACTAATAACCCTAATCACAAAAAAAGGAAATTAATATAATCAGACTTCAAATAGGAATTTTGACATACTTCCTATTTTAAGAATAATTAAACTAACTAAAACTAATGGGCTTTTAAAATAACAAATTCGTCCAGCCCTTATTTAACATAATTAAACCTAAATAACAATGCTTAAATAACTCTCCCATGCATATTCGGCCAGCCCATAACAAATGAGGCCCATTATATACTTAATTAAACCCATTAATAACTTGGACTTGAATTAGGTTGTATTGAACTTGAGCTGCACTTGGCACAAAGCTTTGGTGTCTTTGTAAACTTTCACTAGCTAAGTTCACAAAGCCTTATAGATGATGGATTAAGGCTTCTTGAAGCTTCTTAGATTGAGACCTTGTTATAGGTCTTTGAGGCATGCTGATTGGACTCAAAACCTCTTGAACTTGATCCTTGCCTTCTTGACCATACTCATCTTCATCATGTTGAATTCTTTGAACTTAGTGTGTTGGCTGCTCCATAACATTTCCCCTCTCCTTAAAAGGATTCATCCTTGAATCTAAAGCATCACCTATATCAAAAGGACTCAAATCAGCCACATTGAATGAAGCACTAACATTATACTCACCAAGTAGGTCCACTTTGTATGCATTGTCATTAATCCTTTCAAGTATTTGAAAAGGACCATTTCCTCTTGGGTTTAGCTTAGACTTCCTTTGAAGTGGAAACCTTTCTTTACGAAAATGCACCCAAACCCAATCTCCAGGCTGAAAAATCATTGGCTTCCTTCCCTTGTTCACACATGAAGCTACTTTAGCATTTTGCTTCTCAATCCTCTCCTTAACTTGCTTATGTAACTTCTTCACCAAATCAGCCTTAGAATTAGCATCAACACTCACAAAATTGTTAGGTGGCAGTGGCAATAAATCAATAGGATTAAGTGGATTAAATCCATAAACAATCTCAAATAGAGAGCAATTAGTAGTGCTATGAACAGCCCTATTGTAAGCAAACTCCACAAATGGTAAACAATCCTCCCACATCCTAATGTTCTTTTCTATGATTGCCCTAAGCAAAGTAATTAAAGTCCTATTAACTACTTCAGTTTGCCCATCGGTTTGAGGGTGACAAGTAGTTGAAACAATAGCTTAGTTCCTAACTTTCCCCATAACACATGCCAAAAATGACTCAAAAACTTAACATCCCTATCACTAACAATGCTCCTAGGTATGCCATGTAAACGCACAACTTCTTTGAAAAACAAATCAGCAATCAACTTAGCATCAGTAGTTTTATGACATGGTATAAAATGAGCCATTTTACTAAATCTATCAACCACAACAAAGATACTATCATGACCTTTCCTAGTTCTAGGCAATCCAAGCACAAAATCCATAGACAAATCAGTCCAAGGTTCACTAGGAACGGGTAATGGTGTGTATAACCCATGTGGTTTCAACATAGACTTAGCCTCTCTACATGTAATGCAATGCTCACAAACTTTATACACATCATGTTTCATACCGGGCCAAAAGAAATGTTCTAATTAGTTCAATCAAATTAGAATTACAATTTAACCTAATTAGTAACATATTTATTACAAATTATTTCAGTGCTCAAATGTGTTGATAGTAACATAAATATGGGCTAAATTTTGCAAAGAAAATGGAGAAGACTAAAGATGCTATAAAAGAATTCATCTTTCTCATTATGTTTCTAATGCCTAAATTATCTTTTTTTTTTTTTAATTAAAGAAAGTTTTATATTTTATTTATGTGAACACTATGCCATTTATGTAATATATTTTTTTAAAAAAAAAATCATATTAAACAAAACAAAATCTATAATCTCATGTCTATGAAGGTTATACTCTCAATTCTTTCAATTTAAAAAGCCATGTGTTTAGAAGGCATTTTCAAATAAATGAGCATAATTTTGCCAAAATTCAAGTCGATTCAATTGAATTTTTCCACATTATTTATTCCACAAATAAAGAACCCATTAAAAAAATTCACCCTTTTCGTTGCATAATTATTAATATTTCAATAAAAATTCAATTAAAATTGTATTTCAATGAATCAAAAATTAATTTTCATAGTTAGAAAAATTAATTTTCTCCCATTCAACCTGAACCCTTTAATTTTCATTTTGTAAAAAGTTATTGTTTTTTAAGAATTTTTCTCAGTCAAAATAATTTAATTTTGAATTTTCTTTTTCTCAAAAAAATTAGAAAATAAATAAATTTAGTATTTAAAAAATATTTTAATAAATAGAAAAATCCTAAAAAGATTTTAAAGTTCAGCGGCGGCGGTGGTGTCGAATGCCACCCACAGAGTCTTCAGGTGCCCCCATGCACCTCCATTGCATGTAGAGCTGATTCTGCTTGTTTTGGCTGTCTGAAAACAATAGCCAACCCTTGCCTACTACTCATGAATGGTAGTGTGTGTAAGCACACGCACACGCACACGCACACGCTACCTTAAGGTACGATTCCACTTCTGATATTTTTTTATTCCCATATTTTCTACTGTTCGAAGTTAATGGTACAATAATATTTCAATTCTAAGACCTATAGGTATGTATTTGAGGAATGATTAGGGGATTGAACTCTGCTCTAAATTCACTTAAAAGTGCTCTGTCTGAGTCTACTACAGTGTCTGTCTCTTCTTCTCGCCTGAAATTTTCCGGCAAAGTAGCGAAAAGAGTAGATTTTCCTCAGTTTATTGTCACCATGTGTATATTATCGTGGAATGTTCAAGGTCTTGGAAACTCTCTAACAGTCAAAACCCTTCGAAAATTGATAAGAAAATACAAGCCAAGCATCATCTTTCTAATTGAGACTAAACAACAAAACTACATGGAAAATCTTCGATCGAAAATGGAATTCAACAAAGGAGAATATTCAGATCCAACAGGCCTCTCCGATGGTCTCAGTCTATGGTGGAATGATGAATGGGGAGTCCAAATCCAAAGAATGTCAAGAAACTTCATAGATGCAGTAATCACAAAAGATGGGTGCCGGATTTTATGGCAACCCTAGGAAACAAATTCCAAGCGAAGAGTGGGAGGATATCCGAAAGCTAGATCTCAAGAACCAAATGCCATGGCTGATCCTTAGTGACTTCAACTCTTGTTTACATATACAAGAGAAAAAAGGACACAATCTAACACCAAATTAGCTAGAACCTTTTAAAGATCTTGTAAAAGATTGTCAACTACTAGATCTAGGTTTCAAGGGAGATCTTTTCACTTGGCACAATAGGCAACCAGGCAAAAGAAACATCAAATCTCGATTGGACAGAGCACTAACTAATGTTGTTGAATGGAGAATGGAGTTCGGCCAAGCTCAAGTTATTCATGAATCGTTCTTGGGGTCGGATCATCGCCCCATCGTTGTAATGCTAAGCTTAGGTGGGGAAATGGAACTTCTATTATGAAGAAAAATGGGACATTGACTCGAACTGGAAAATTACCATTCAAAAATCATGGGAATCTAGAGGACCTCAGCTGAGAAACTACCCTCCATTTGTTCAGAAACAGCATCAGCTAAGGAGAGATCATAAAATGTGGGCAAAAGAAAAAGGGGCCAACAAAGAATCGACTTGCTGAAATCAAGACTGGACTCTCTAATGCTAGGAAACTTTGATGAGGCCGAGAAGCAAGAAGAACTAATGATAAAAAATGAAATCTCAAAATTATGCTCACAGGAGGAAGTGAATTGGTAACAACGAGCTCATGTCTAATGGCTCAAAGAAGGCTACAAGAATACTAAATTTTTCCATTTGACAGCAATATGCAGAAGGCAGAAAAATCAAATTCAAAAAATCAAAGGAGAAGATGGCAGATGGGTAGTGACGGAAGAAGGGATCAAGGAAGCAGCTCTCAGCCACTTCAAAAAAATTTGCAGTTTAGGAAATGCTCAAAATGTTGAAGAAGCTTTGCACATGACCCAACCAATGATATCCGAAGACATGAACAGAGCACTTATAGAAGAAGTGAGTTATGAAGAGAGATAAAAAAAATGTTGTTTTCTTCATGGGCAAGCTCAAGTCCCCGGGTCCAGATGGTTTTCCGGGTGCCTTCTACCAAACTCATTAGGATACGGTGAAAGAGGATGTCTGTGAACTGGTGAAAAACTTCTTCAGCACCTGTAAAATGCCTGAGCACATCAATTCCACCTCCATAGCTTTAGTGCCAAAGAGTAAGAATCCTACCTCTTTTGATGATTTTAGACCCATCAGTTGCTGTAATTATATTTGTAAAATCATCTCTAAGGTTTTAGCAAACAGACTCAAGCAATGGCTTCCGGAGATAATCTCTCAAAATCAAACAGCTTTTGTGAGACGGAGGAGCATCCAAGACAATATAATTATAAATCATGAGATGATGCATGGGGTGAGAAACAAATTCAAAGGGAACAAAAGTTATTTTTGCAAAGGCTTTTGATAAGGTGAACTGGAGCTTTTTGCATTTCCATTAATGGATAAACATGATAATGGAATGTGTATGCTCAGTAAGATTCACAACCTCCATTAACGGCTCAAATACAGCTTTCTTCACTCCTTGCAATGGTCTGAGGCAGGGAGATGCTCTATCTCCCTACCTCTTCATAATTACAGCTGACGTTCTCTCTAGAAACTTATTGGGTCACCAAAGTATTGGCAACATGAAAGGAGTAAAGCTCTCCAGGTAATGTCCCTCAATTACACACTCTTTATTCCCTGATGATTCCATTATTTTTGGAGAGGCTAATGCAACTGAGGTTTTAGCTTTAAAAAAAATTCTAAGCACATTCTTTACTACTTCCCGCTAAAAACTGAACTATAGCAAGTCAGAAATCCTTTTCAGCAAAAACTCAAAAATTGAGTTGAAAAATGCCATATGTTCTGAGTTCAGTATTGCGGAATCCAGATACTCCTCCAAGGACCTAGGGATCCCAATGGACTGGGCAAAATCCAAGAAGATCTTGTTTAACTACTTAATTGAGAGAGCAAGAGATAAAATCCATTCATGGAAAAGCAAGTTTCTCTCACAAGCTGGAAGAGAAATCATAATTAAAGCGGTAATTCAAGCTCTGCCATCATATGTCATGGCGGTCTTCAAACTTCCTCAGAGCATCATCTGTGAAATTGAGAAAATTATTAGAAAATTTTGGTGGTCACAGAATATTGAAGGAAAAAGGATTCACTAGGTCAAATGGGACGATCTAACAAAATCAAAGCAGAGTGGCAGCCTGGGTTTTAAAGAATTCAGCCTATGCAATCGTGCTCTTCTTGGTAAAATAGGTTGGAGATTACTTATCAACCCCGAAAGTCTTCTAGCTAGAGTTCTAAAAGAATCTATTACCCTTTCTGTTCTTTCCTAAAGGCTAAACAGGGCTATAAGCCTTCTTGGCTCTGGTCTAGCATTTTGGAAGGCAGAAAAACTTTAGAAAAAGGGGTAAGATGGAACGTACTCTCAGGAGCTAACATCAATATCTGGGAGGACCCTTGGATCCCTCTTCTCCCAACCTTCAAAATTGGATCTCAAAAACCTGTGAGCTGCAACACTTACTTTGTGCAAGATGTGATAGACCATCAACAAGGCCAATCGGACCCAACTCAACTTAGATCACTGTTTAAACTAGTGTGGCATTATGATAAAAGAGGTCAGTACTCTGTCAAATCAGCCTATTAACTCCTTAAAGATTCTCAATTAAATAATTTCAACCTGCCTCCTTCTTCTAATCATCATCGTGACAAAAAGTTGTGGACGTCCATCTGGTCCCTCTCAACGCCTCCAAAAATCAAAACATTTACCTGGAGATGTGCAAGAAACGTGCTGCCCACTAATGATAATCTTGCAGCCAGAGGATGCAACACCGGCTTAACTTGTCTCAGGTGTAGAAAATATGTTGAAACGCTGGAACATCTATTGTTCTTTTGTGAACAATCAAAGTTGGTTTGGTATGCCAATGTATTTGGATACTCTCCAAGTGCTATAGGTTTTCAATCATTCCAGCAATGGTGGAACGACATTAATCAGTTTCTAAAGTCAGATGGAAACTCAAAATTGCTAAACCTTGCTGCTGGGACTTGTTGGTATATATGGAAGGCAAGGAACCTCAAAGTCTTCAACAATAAAGTGGAAGATCCGATACCATTTGTGGCAAAAATCAATATTTGGTGGAACTCCATTCTAAACAATCAAAGAGACTTTTGAAATGCAAACCATCTTCGTGAAGTGGAAAATCATAATCCTGAAGCAGTCAAATGGATTAAGCCACTTGCTGGAACTTGGAAAGTTAATTGTGATGCCAATGGAGTGGGAAAATTGCTATCATTTGCAGAGAACCAATGGAGCAATCATCTTCATGAACTCAAGAAACATTCAAGGCCGAACGGCTACACAAACAGAATCCTTAGCTATCAGAAGAAGCTTTGAGACTCACATCTTTATACCCTCATCAAAGCTTCATAATTGAATCGGATTGCCTATAGGTAGTTAACCACATCAACAACAAGGATAAGTACCCCTATTGGGAAATTTCTGCAGTTCTGGAGGAGATATGGCATCTGCTCACTGAGTAGCAATCAACCAGAATTAACTTCGTTCCTAGGACAGCAAACAGAGTTGTTGATTGGTTAACAAAAAATTATCATAGCTTGTTTGTATCTGATCAGTTTTTTAATGTACATCCACAGCTGCTACAGCTAATCTTGGATGATCTCTCTTGTATTCATTCCTCTTCTTAGTTGATTGATATTTTAATTGTTAAAAAAAAAAAGTATTTGAGTTTCAAACTCTCAACTTGTGAGTGCAAATGTAACTTCATCTTCATCAATCATGCTTTGGTATTAATGTAAAATAATAGAATTAAGTTAGGATCACTTACCTTAAAAAAAAAAAAAATCTCATGGTTAGATGTATTTTCATTTAAAGGTTTGTAGTATTTTTTGTGACATTTAGAGGAACATGATGTCATTTTCTAACACCTTAATATCCTATCAACTAATATCGTCATTATTCTATAATAAAATTTGAATATAACAATACTTTTCAATAATAAAAATATTTTTCATGTTATCTACCATCAATATAACTATTTAAATGCTTTTAAAAATATTATAAATTTATTTCAAAAATTATTTCTTTCTATTCTTAATAAAATAAAAATACATCTTATTTTTATTAATTGTGAATTTATTTTAGCTAATTGTACGCTATATTACTTAATAAATGATTTTCTTATTAAAAATTCATGTATTTTAACATTATATCATATATTTTTAAATAACATTACTGAGTAAATATTAAGATACAAATAAAATTAAATTATAAATTTTTAAATATTATGAAAAATACTACAATCTTTTAAATGAAAATGCATTTAACCACAGATATATTTTTTGTACTTATCCCTAAATATTTTTAACATTGAAGATAACTGCCTTTGGGTAGTTGCTTTAACTTATTTTATTTTTTATATTATATATATATAGAGTTTGTATCGAGTCAATCCGCCATGAGCTATAAGACTATACATGTTAATAATGCAGCTTATGTCATGAGTTAGCTAAATGAGCTCTGCATCTCCTGGAAGATATTAATAGTTAGAGGTGCCTCACTTTGTTTCTCTGAGTGTACCGGAGGAATTTCTACTTTCTTCTTGATGATTAATATTCTAAGTTTTTACTTCAAAAAAATGTAGAATTTGATCAAAATTTTTTTTAAAAAGAAAAAAAAAACGCACACACATGACATTTGCCAATTAATTACAATTTTAATATAATTATGTGCAATATGATCAAAATTAATGCAAAGATGTATATCTTTTAAAAAATGGAGACATGTGCATCTTTTTTTCTAATTTACTGAAATAATCTTAGTTTTTAAATTATTTTATTATATTATGAGATATGTAGTGTTAATAAAAATTTAAAAATTTAAATTTAATTATTTTACTATTTTGTGATTAATTATTATTATTTATATTTAATTGAATTTTTTACGTAAATATATTATTTTGAAATTTATTATTTTGGATGTTTGAATTTCATTGTCTATATTTATTATTTTTGAATATTATTATTTTAATAATATTAATTTAGTGCATGGTTATTTTAATATTATTTTTTAAATATTAATATTATTTTATTAATTGACGTGATTTGAGTATTATTAATATTTTTTTTAAAATATTCCACTACCATTATTAATGTTATTATTTTCATTGTTATTTTATGTGGGTTATTATTATAATTATCATGCGATATTATCATCACAGTATTATTTTAATATTAACATTTTAAGTACATTATTATTATTATTTTATTCCTATTGATTGACATTATTTCATGAATATTGTCTATATTATTGTTATTTTCAAATGTGTTTTGTGTTATTATTATGTGAGTTATTATTATTATTTTTATTTTATTAAATATACATTATTTGTATTATTAATTATTTAATAATTATGGTTATTATTATTGTTACTTTTAAATGAATATTATGTGTTTATTTTTATGTGTGTGTGAGATTATATATGTGTGTGTATATATATATATATATGAGTATTATTTGTTGTAGAGATTAAATTAAACTAAAGTTTATTATATTATATTATAAAGTTATAGTAATATATATATATATATATATACACAAAACAAATATGCAGAAACCATTTTTTTCTTTCCCTCGTGCAAAATCCCGATCACATATTGTCACTGTGCCTCTTCCCACAGCTCGCCGGACTGCCTCTCACCGCCACCATCTTCTTCCCTTTTCTTCCCCATCATCTTTGTCATTGTCTACTCATCGATGTGTCGCTGGAGAAGACAGAAATGACAGCAACAGTGAGTAGCTCACCGTCTCTCAGTGTCTATAGACTCCTTGAGCACCGGTGAGCATGAATCTAACCTCTGTTTTAGCTCAAATCTATCCATTTTTGTGTTTTCTTGAATTTTTGTTTTTGAGTTTTTAGGGTTTTAAATTTTTTTAAGGTTGGATTTTATTAATTCAAGCAAACTCCCTTTGCAAATGATGATCCCTATAGCTTGAGCTTCATGAATATATTTTTGTTATAATTTTTGGAATTTATTTTAATTTTGGTGAATTTTTTATTATTTTAATATTATTTAATGAATTTTCGTAAATAAATTAGTTAATTATGAAATTGATTAAATTATTGTTACCATATATTGTTATTAATTTTGGTGTTGAGAAATTAATTTTTGGGATTTTTATATAATTTTTATGAATATTTTTAGTTTATGGGAATATTGGATAATTGAGTTAAATATGTATTTTGGTTGAATTTAGAGTTTAATTTTTTTTTGTTTTAGTTGATATTAGAATGTTATTTGTTGATAAAATAATTTTTATGAATTTATATAATTTTTATCGAATTTTATGCAATTTATGTGTATTTTGAATTATTAGATTAAATATGTATATTTATAGAAATTGTTGGATAAATAGTGTTTTGGTTGATATTAGTATAATATATGTTGATTAAATAATTTTAATGATTTTATAATTTTTAAGGAAATTAATTAGTATATTGGATATTTTATATTATAGGGGTAAATGTGTAATTTTGTGTTAATTATAGTTAAATATTATGTTTTAGTTGATTTTATAATTATTTAAGGTAATAAAATGATTTTTACAAATTAATTACTATTTTTAACTAATTAATTATATTTTTCAAAAATTGTTTTCAAATAATATATTAAATATTATTTTGAAAATTGTCACGACCCAAAACAGGGGCCATGACCGGCGCTAGGGAATGGGAATTCTTTCGAATCCGGAACCCGTAGCAAGCCTAAAAATAAAATAAATCATGCAATAATAACAATAATCATATATTATGCAGCGGAAATAAAAATCATAATATCATAATATTATCCACATCACTGGATTTAATCAAAATCTCATCTCATAAATATATAATCTTTAATACAAATCCAGTTCAACATAATACATTTCTTTAAATAAAATACATGAAATCCAATACTTTAATTCACAACTACTGCAGTGTCTAGATAAAATAAATAAGACTCAAGTAGACAATTTACATAAAGAAACCGGGGTGGAAGAAATCCGGCGTATCGACCTGCTACTGAGGTCTGAGGAAGTTGACTCTCCTGAAAAATAGTCAACGGAGGGGAGTCAGACCTCACTGAGTGAATTACTATAATATATATACATACACACTAAGTGATAATGCATACAGTCAACAGTATATATATAATATGTATATATACAGGCAATTGCACACAGATGCAATAAAATCATTTTATATATTTTATTGAAAATCACAGTTTATGAAGGATCACATAGAACCCTAGAATATCGCAACCTCAAAAATAGTGTTAAACAACACTCTGGTCATACAGGCTCACTTATCCAAATATATCCACTTAATCCATTTGGACAGTAGACTGGCCCCGAGACACTAAGTCAACCGAGCTCCAGCAGTCTGACTGCCAGTGTGATTGGCTCCGAGACACTAAGTCAACCGAGCTCCAGCAATCACACCCAAATCACATCTCACATATCAATAATCATAATAAATCAATATCCACAAATAATTTAGTATATAGCCTAAATACTATAGGCGTACCGGTACGTACTCGGTCCTAGTGCTGCCCACTAGGTAGCACGTTCTATTGATATCCTTCATCATTAAATAAATCATTCATTCACAAAAATCAATGATGCATGAATTTAAATGAAATAACAATATAAACCATATATATACCGGAAATATACCAAACGTAAACCAGGTATATTTCGAGTATATATACGTCAAATGAATTCAATCAAATCATAAATTAAACTAAAAATATATTTAAAAACATTTTAAATATATTTTATTAATAAAACATGTATATAATTTATTATATACCAAAATAAACCAAAAATATACTTAAATACAAATCACATTATTTATGCATTTTAATCAAAGTAAAACATATATTTCTAAATCATGCATCCTAAGCATGTATACATAGTACAGTAACTCACCTAGTGCGCTCCACGAGACAGGTCCGACGGGCCTGGTCCACTAGCCCTCGGTCTCGGCGCAACTAAACAAGAAATAAGTAACCAACATCAGAATAACCCTAACAGAAATCCCAGAATTCGATCTAGAGTATTAAACACAGAATCGAAAATTAGGGTTCGACTGGATATCACGTTTTACGAGAATTCTATCGAAAATCCGGCAGAACCTCCCCTGTAAAACGGACATCTCTCTACTCAAAAGAGTAGAGCCGACCCTGCAAAGAAATACACTTCGAGAAATAGGCTCAACACAATCAAAATCCCACGGTCGGACTCCAAACTATAGTCTACCGACCGGGGTCCACAAACACAGAAATATTCCAGAAATACCAAAAATATCCTTAAATCACAGAAATACATCTCATAGGTGGAAATTACATAATTAACCTTAAAACACTGTAAAAACCGATAAAAACTCATTTTATTTGAAAAACCGTATATTATA
Source organism: Mallotus nudiflorus (assembly GCA_947683625.1). Taxonomy (NCBI): domain Eukaryota; kingdom Viridiplantae; phylum Streptophyta; class Magnoliopsida; order Malpighiales; family Euphorbiaceae; genus Mallotus; species Mallotus nudiflorus. The sequence continues at coordinate 452,589 of CANTUR010000459.1, forward strand.
TATATAATTGAAAATAATTCACGAAAAATAGTTTTAATTAGTTAAAAATACCAAATAATTTGTAGAAATCATTTTTATACCTTAAATAACTATTAAAACCAATTAAATTACATTTTTAGACAATTTAGGGTAAAATTACCAAAATACCCCTATATATATAAATATACCTAAATTACTTCAAAAATTCACCAAAAATCATACAATTATCCAAAATTAATTTTCTCAACATATTTATCAATAATATTAATAATTAAACTCAATTAACCAATTAACTTCAATTTAAAACACAATTAACACTAATTTCTCAAAATCACATAAACTTCAATAATTCAAAATAAATACTTAGAAATTCATAAAAATTCCAAATAAATTCCTATAATTCATTTCATCACCCAATTTAACCATAAACTCCAATTTTATAATTTAAATAATTAATTTCCGAAAATTAGAAAATAATATTAAAATATTCAAAAATACCCAAAAATCCAAACAATCTCCAAAAATTCTACAAAAAATTCATACATGAAGATTAAGCTACTAGGATCAACATTTGTGAAGGGAGTTTCCATGAATCAATCAATTCGAAGTTCAAAAAAATCAAAAACCCTAATAGGCCGAAATTGAAAAATCAAAACCTAAGCAAATCTAGACCAATTTAGCTCAAACCAAAGCTAGAATCACACTCATTGGAGCTCAAGGAGAAGAAAGAGACTGGCGGTGTTGAAAACGGTGGTCGGAATCGGCGTGATCGACGGTGGATCGATTTTCGGCTTCTCCGGCCAAAATCGATCTCCAGATGCCGGAAACGGCCTCCTCAGGCGGCGAAATTGGTCGGGGAAGACGGTGGCACACCAGACGGCACTCCCACGGTGAAGAAACGGCACGACAGCAACCAGAAACGGAGAAGGGAAGAATCGGGAGGAAGAAGAAGAAGTCGGGGGCAGTTTTGTAATTTTCCAAACTTTTTGATTTTTGACAAATATATGTATATATATATACTTTATACTATATATTAAAATAATATTAAATTACACACATCAAATATACACCACACACATAAAAATATTAATATTTTAATAATTTATACTAAATAAAATTAATTAAATAACAATAAAACAAATAAATACCTAATAAAATATTAGGGTAATAATAAACCTTGATTAAATAAATATACACACACAGGCTTTATTTAATAATTTAAAAATACGCATGAGTTCATGCAAGTCCGTAAATACATTTAAAATAATTAATAATACATTATTTACGTGAAAATTTCCCCGGAAATGCAAGTCTCGGGAAAATTTTACGTAAAATACTGAAAATAATACACAATAATTAAAATAGGTTTAAAATACATATCAACTCGTAAAAAATATCATATAAAATACAGAAATCATTAACACTGCATATCCCGGTACTGTGTAAAAATATTTTAAAAACACAGGATATTACAGTCTCCCCCCCTTACAAGAATTCGTCCCCGAATTTCAGAAAAACAAGATCAAGAAGGAAAGAGATACGGGTAAGAAGCTCGCATCTCAGCTTCAGTCTCCCACGTATGCTCCTCAACTCTATCGCTGCGCCACAGAACCTTGACCATCGGAATCTGTTTCGATCGCAACTGTCGAACTTGATAATCAACGATCGCCACAGGTTCTTCCACAAATGTCAAATCTTCACTCACTTCCACACTGTCAGGTTGCAATACGTGCGAAGGGTCTGAGATATACTTCCTCAACATCGAGATACGAAATACTGGATGCACTTGTGACATACTTGGAGGTAAATCCAACCGATATGCAACAGTGCCAACTCTCTCCAGAATCTCAAACGGTCCAATATATCTCGGTGTTAACTTACCCTTCCTGCCAAATCTCATCACACCCTTCATCGGAGATACTTTCAGAAAAATGAAATCTCCAACCTGAAACTCCACATCTCTGCGCCTAGGATCCGCATAACTCTTCTGTCTGCTAACTGCGGTCTCTAATCTTCGCTTGATCACGACGACTTTCTCTGCAGCATCCTGAACCATCTCTGGTCCAGTCAAAGCTCTCTCACCAATCTCATCCCAACTCAACGGGGATCTACACTTCCTTCCATACAACGCCTCATACGGTGCCATGCCAATACTGCTATGGTAGCTGTTATTATATGCAAACTCAACAAGCGATAAATGATCATCCCAGCTACCTCCCAAATCCAAGACACACATCCTCAACATATCTTCCAGTGTCTGGATCGTCCTCTCAGACTGGCCATCTGTCTGAGGATGAAAAGCAGTACTGAAATCCAACCTAGTGTCCATCGCTTCCTGCAACTTCTGCCAAAAATGAGAAGTAAACACCGAACCTCTATCTGACACAATGGACACAGGTACTCCATGAAGGCACACAATATGCTTCACATACAACTTCACCAATCTAGCAACTGAATATGTGGCTCTCACAGGCAAGAAATGTGCAGAATTCGTCAATCTGTCTACGATCACCCAGATGGAATTGTATCCATCCTTCGAACGAGGTAAACCGACCACAAAATCCATAGCTATCCTTTCCCACTTCCACTCGGGAATAGGAAGAGGCTGAAGCTTCCCAGAAGGCTTCTGATGTTCGGCTTTCACTTGCTGACACGTCAAACACTTAGCAACATAATCAGCGACATCTTTCTTCAATCCATCCCACCAGTATAGATCTCTGATACTGTGGTACATCTTAGTAACACCTAGATGAACGCTGTAGGCTGTAGAATGTGCTTCCTCTAGGATCTCTTCTCTCAAATCATCCACATCAGGAACACATAATCTACCACTGATCCACAACATACCATCATCATCAAGTGTGAAATCAGTGAACTTCCCTGCTCGAACATTCTCTGCAAGCTCTTCCAGAATAGGATCTCGGCTCTGAGCTGCTTTAATCCTATCCCTCAGTACAGATCGTACTTTAAACTGAGCTAACAGTCCACCTGATCTACTAATCTTCATCATCAGACCTTGATCCACCATCAGATGCAACTCTTGGATCAATGGTCTTCTCTCAACACCAATGTGAGCAAGACTACCTGAGGACTTCCTACTCAAGGCATCTGCTACCACATTAGCTTTACCCGGACGGTAAAGAATCTCGCAATCATAATCCTTCAACAATTCCAACCATCTTCTCTACCTCAAATTCAAATCTCTCTGCTGGAAAATGTACTTAAGGCTCTTGTGATCAGTAAATATCTCACAAGTCACCCCGTACAAATAATGTCTCCCAATCTTCAAAGCAAAGATCACTGCAGCCATCTCAAGATCATGTGTAGGATAGTTCTGCTCATGCTTCTTCAACTGCCTCGAAGCATAGGCTATCACCCTTCCATTCTGCATCAACACACAACCAAGACCAATTCTAGAGGCATCACAGTAAACTGTGAACTTATCTACACTATTAGGCAAAGCTAATACTGGCGTTGTGGTCAACTTCTCCTTCAACAACTGAAAACTGTTCTCACAAGCTTCTGACCACTCGAATCTAACATTCTTCTGAGTCAAGCGAGTCATAGGGGCTGCTATCCTGGAAAAATCCTGCACAAACCGCCTATAATACCTGGCTAAACCCAGAAAACTCCGAATCTCCGTAACAGAAGTAGGTCTAGGCCATTCAGATACTGCCTCAACCTTCTGTGGATCAACCTGAATACCTTCTTTAGACACTACGTGTCCAAGAAAAGAAACACTCTCTATCCAGAAATCACACTTAAAGAATTTAGCATAAAGCTGATGATCTCTCAGTGTCTGTAGTACAATCCTCAAATGATATACATGCTCTTCCATACTCCTCGAATATACCAGTATATCATCAATGAAGACTACTATAAACTGATCCACATACAGTCTGAATACCCTGTTCATCAAATCCATAAAAGCTGCTGGTGCATTAGTCAAACCAAAAGACATCACCAGAAACTCATAATGGCCACATCTAGTGCGGAACGCTGTCTTAGGAATATCAGCTTCACTAATCCGCAGCTGATGATAACCTGACCTCAAGTCAACCTTAGAAAAGAACTGTGCACCCTATAGCTGATCAAACAAATCATCTATCCTCGGGAGAGGATACTTGTTCTTCACTGTCACCTTATTTAGCTCTCTATAGTCAATGCACAGTCTCAGGGTACCATCCTTCTTCTTCACAAACAAGACTGGTGCACCCCAAGGAGAAACACTAGGTCTGATAAAACCCTTATCCAACAACTCTTGCAACTGCTCCTTCAACTCTCTCAACTCCGCAGGAGCCATTCGATAGGGTGGCATAGATATAGGAGTAGTACCTGGTACCACATCAATACAGAACTCAATCTCTCTATGAGGTGGTAAACCTGGCAACTCCTCGGGAAAAACATCAGGAAACTCACAAGCAACAGGAACATCTGTGAGTGGCAACTTCTCCACAGACGTATCCCTGACCAATGCCAAAAATCCCTGACAACCTTTCTTCAACAACTTCCTAGCCGTAATAGCCGAAATAAGATTCTGAGGTGCTGAACTCCTATCACCCACAAACTTAAAATCTTCTTCACCAGGAATTCTAAAAGTCACCTCCTTATTCCTGTAATCTACCACGGCAAAGTGCTGAGATAACCAATCCATTCCTAAAATAACATCAAACTCCATCACATCCAACAAAATCAAATCAGCGGGTAATTCTCTATCTCCCACGAGAACTGGACAACCAGAAAGAACAATATCGGTGTCCAAGGAATCGCTCAGAGGAGTGGCAACAGACAAAGGAAAATCCATCCTCGAAGCTTGCCAACAAGATTTAGAAGTAAAAATAGGAGAAACAAATGAATGCGTGGCACCCGGATCAAACAAAACCCATGCATCCAGGTAACAAACAGAAAGAATACCTGCCACGACTGCATTAGATGCCTGAGCATCCTGCTGAGTCAGATGGAAGACTCTCGCCTGGCCTCGACCTCCCTACTGACTGGTAGAAGCCTGGCCAACACCTCTGGCACCTCCTCTAGTACCTCTACCACGACTTTACTGTGGAACAAACTGAGTAGAACTCTGATGCTGGGCTGGTGGCAACTGAAATGGCACTGGTGCTGCACTAGCAATTAACTGTTGTGGGAATCGCGGAATCTGCTGCTGCTGATACCCAGAATAAGGACACGATCTGGCAAAATGTCCTGTCTGCCCGCATCTGAAACATGTCAGTGGTGTCAGATAACACGGTCCCTGATGGACTCTACCACAAGTCTGACAAACGCTGGCAGCTGATCCAGAACTACGACCACTACTGCTGCTCGAAGCACCTGACCCAAATCTGAACGATCTACGCTGACCTCCACGGCCATGTCTACTGCTCCGATGCACTCGCTGCTGCTGTCTCTGACTCTGCTGAGTCGGACCTCGCTGCTGACTACTCGAACCAACATGAAAACTCGAATATGGAGTAGCCTGCAATCCACTCGACTGAACTCCTAACTGGTAATAATCAGGCATCGCTCCTTGCCTAACTAACCTCAGCTCAATCTCCTTAGCTAGCTCAATCACAGACTCCAGAGTAAGACCTGCTGTAGGCATACCAGCAAAAGCTGAACCCAAACCAGTAACATACGTAGTAACCGTAAAATACTAATCTCGCATCAGATCCTCAGCATATCTACCCAGACGAAGAAACTCTCGGGTATACTCCTCTACTGATCGATCTCCACATGAAATACTGGTCAAACGGAGACGATGGCTCAAACGAAGAGGCTCTGGACAAAATCTCCTCATGAATCGCTCTCGAAACTGAACCCAGGTCATCGTCATCATATAGGGCTGGATCATCTGAATGAACCAATCCAAGGCTGGTCCCTCGACAGACAACTCAACGATCATGATCCGCTGGTACTCGGTATGAGCAGTCCGAGTCCTAGTCTCAATCGCATGCAGAAAATCTAAAGGATCGAAAGTACCATCAAAAGCAATCCTGCCAACTCGGGCATAGAACAAAGCTGCCTCAGGGTCAGACATACCCTGCTGATAGGTAGGCTGAACAGGCCAAACAACTGGAGGAACAGGAACATCAAACTCAGGCTCAACAGGCTCCTCGTCCTGTAACTCTCTCTGCCTACGGTGACCTGCCGCTCCTCGAGGTCTACCTCTGCCACGACCTCTACGCCTAACTGGCGGCTCAGGAGGTAAAACCTCATCCTGAAAAGACTCATCATCCTCGGCCTCAACGACCGGTGGAGCGACATGCGCTCGCCTCCTCATACTGAAAAGACAAACGGAAAGATTCAGACAAAACAGACAATGGAGGAATAACGCTGAAAACTACAGCAAGGAATACTTATCAAGACATACTCGAACCTAATGCACTGCAGTAGTCCAACAGAAAACACAACTTAAAAACTAGGGCCACAACTCACATACTAAGCCCTGACACAGAACTCCGCTCTGATACCAACTTTGTCACGACCCAAAACAGGGGCCATGACCGGCGCTAGGGAACGTGAATTCTTTCGAATCCGGAACCCGTAGCAAGCCTAAAAATAAAATAAATCATGCAATAATAACAATAATCATATATTATGCAGCGGAAATAAAAATCATAATATCATAATATTATCCACATCACTGGATTTAATCAAAATCCCATCTCATAAATATATAATCTTTAATACAAATCCAGTTCAACATAATACATTTCTTTAAATAAAATACATGAAATCCAATACTTTAATTCACAACTACTGCAGTGTCTAGATAAAATAAATAAGACTCAAGTAGACAATTTACATAAAGAAGCCGGGGTGGAAGAAATCCGGCGTATCGACCTGCTACTGAGGTCTGAGGAAGTTGACTCTCCTGAAAAATAGTCAACGGAGGGGAGTCAGACCTCACTGAGTGAATTACTATAATATATATACATACACACTAAGTGATAATGCATACAGTCAACAGTATATATATAATATGTATATATACAGGCAATTGCACACAGATGCAATAAAATCATTTTATATATTTTATTGAAAATCACAGTTTATAAAGGATCACATAGAACCCTAGAATATCGCAACCTCAAAAATAGTGTTAAACAACACTCTGGCCATACAGGCTCACTTATCCAAATATATCCACTTAATCCATTTGGACAGTAGACTGGCCCCGAGACACTAAGTCAACCGAGCTCCAGCAGTCTGACTGCCAGTGTGATTGGCCTCGAGACACTAAGTCAACCGAGCTCCAGCAATCATACCCAAATCACATCTCACATATCAATAATCATAATAAATCAATATCCATAAATAATTTAGTATATAGCCTAAATACTATAGGCGTACCGGTACGTACTCGGTCCTAGTGCTGCCCACTAGGTAGCACGTTCTATTGATATCCTTCATCATTAAATAAATCATTCATTCACAAAAATCAATGATGCATGAATTTAAATGAAATAACAATATAAACCATATATATACCGGAAATATACCAAACGTAAACCAGGTATATTTCGAGTATATATACGTCAAATGAATTCAATCAAATCATAAATTAAACTAAAAATATATTTAAAAACATTTTAAATATATTTTATTAATAAAACATGTATATAATTTATTATATACCAAAATAAACCAAAAATATACTTAAATACAAATCACATTATTTATGCATTTTAATCAAAGTAAAACATATATTTCTAAATCATGCATCCTAAGCATGTATACATAGTACAGTAACTCACCTAGTGCGCTCCACGAGACAGGTCCGACGGGCCTGGTCCACTAGCCCTCGGTCTCGGCGCAACTAAATAAGAAATAAGTAACCGGCATCAGAATAACCCTAACAGAAATCCTAGAATTCGATCTAGAGTATTAAACACAGAATCGAAAATTAGGGTTCGACTGGATATCACGTTTTACGAGAATTCTACCGAAAATCCGACAGAACCTCCCCTGTAAAACGGACATCTCTCTACTCAAAAGAGTAGAGCCGACCCTGCAAAGAAATACACTTCGAGAAATAGGCTCAACACAATCAAAATCCCACGGTCGGACTCCAAACTACAGTCTATCGACCGGGGTCCACAAACACAGAAATATTCCAGAAATACCAAAAATATCTTTAAATCACAGAAATACATCTCATAGGTGGAAATTACATAATTAACCTTAAAACACTGTAAAAACCGATAAAAACTCATTTTATTTGAAAAACCGTATATTATATATATAATTGAAAATAATTCACGAAAAATAGTTTTAATTAGTTAAAAATACCAAATAATTTGTAGAAATCATTTTTATACCTTAAATAACTATTAAAACCAATTAAATTACATTTTTAGACAATTTAGGGTAAAATTACCAAAGTACCCCTATATATATAAATATACCTAAATTACTTCAAAAATTCACCAAAAATCATACAATTATCCAAAATTAATTTTCTCAACATATTTATCAATAATATTAATAATTAAACTCAATTAACCAATTAACTTCAATTTAAAACACAATTAACCCTAATTTCTCAAAATCACATAAACTTCAATAATTCAAAATAAATACTTAGAAATTCATAAAAATTCCAAATAAATTCCTATAATTCATTTCATCACCCAATTTAACCATAAACTCCAATTTTATAATTTAAATAATTAATTTCCGAAAATTAGAAAATAATATTAAAATATTCAAAAATACCCAAAAATCCAAAAAATCTCAAAAAATTCTTCAAAAATTCATACATGAAGATTAAGCTACTAGGATCAACATTTGTGAAGGGAGTTTCCATGAATCAATCAATTTGAAGTTCAAAAAAATCAAAAACCCTAATAGGCCGAAATTGAAAAATCAAAACCTAAGCAAATCTAGACCAATTTAGCTCAAACCAAAGCTAGAATCACACTCACCGGAGCTCAAGGAGAAGAAAGAGACCGGCGGTGTCAAAAACGGTGGCCGAAATCGGCGTGATCGACGGTGGATCGATTTTCGGCTTCTCCGGCCAAAATCGATCTCCAGACGCCGGAAATGGCCTCCTCAGGTGGCAAAATTGGTCAGGGAAGATGGTGGCACACCAGACGGCACTCCCAAGGTGAAGAAACGGCACGGCAGTGACCGGAAACGGAGAAGGGAAGAATCGGGAGGAAGAAGAAGAAGTCGGGGGCAGTTTTGTAATTTTCCAAACTTTTTGATTTTTGACAAATATATGTATATATATATACTTTATACTATATATTAAAATAATATTAAATTACACACATCAAATATACACCACACACATAAAAATATTAATATTTTAATAATTTATACTAAATAAAATTAATTAAATAACAATAAAACAAATAAATACCTAATAAAATATTAGGGTAATAATAAACCCTGATTAAATAAATATACACACATAGACTTTATTTAATAATTTAAAAATACGCATGAGTTCATGCAAGTCCGTAAATACATTTAAAATAATTAATAATACATTGTTTACGTGAAAATTTCCTCGAAAATGCAAGTCTCGGGAAAATTTTACGTAAAACACTGAAAATAATACACAATAATTAAAATAGGTCTAAAATACATATCAACTCGTAAAAAATATCATATAAATTACAGAAATCATTAACACTGCATATCCCGGTACTGTGTAAAAATATTTTAAAAACACGGGATATTACAAAAATAAATTGGATTTTAAACTAATTTTATTATATAATTAAACTATTTATGCAATTAAATGTGAATTTTATTAAGTTATGTTGAATAATTATAAAAGTTGAATTTTTATTAATATTATATAATATTTGAGATTTTATTAGTTAATTGTGATAATTTTAGAATATTATGTAAATAATAAGTGTATTTACTATTTTATTTATTATTTTGAGACTAAACGTGTATTTTATTATTTTTGTGATGCTAAATTGTGATTTTAAATATTATTTACAATCTATGTTAATTTAATTGTAAAAATGAGAATTTTATTCCATTTATGAATTTTTATTATCAAATATTATTTAAATTAGAATTTTATGTTTTAATTGAAAAATAAAGGTTTTTATAATATTTTTATGGGTTTTTGATGATTTTTATTATTTTAGTGTTTAATATTGTTGATTTATGAATTGTGAACTTCGGTTGGGGATTTGTGGAGTTTGGAGTTCCAACCCAAGGTGTTGAGTATTTAGTGATTTTAGAAGTGTGTTTTCTGTGTAGGATCGGCCATACTTTTGTAGGGAGATGTCTGTTTTATAGAGGGGATTCTGTCAAAATTTCGGTAGATTTCTCGTAAAATGTGACAACCGGTCCAATTCTAGTTTTGAATTTTTGATTGAGTCTTTATATAGTAATCCTAGAAGCGTAGAGTTAGAAACTTATTATGATGGTTATTCTTATTTTATTTTTCTAGCTGCGTCAAGACCGAAGCCTAACGGACCAGACCCGTTGAGTTTATCTCGTGAAGCGCGAATCAACGAGTTATTATATTGTATATATATGCATTGCATATATAATGCATGATTTAGGATTTTTCATTTTCATTGTATGTTTTTTTTAAAAAAGTGATTTAATTTATAATATAATTTGGTATGATTCCAGTTTATTTTTAATATATTTTAATGTATATGTCTGCATACTTTCTATATACATTTACTATATCTTTAGTATATTTAGGGTTTATTTTTGATATATGCATGTTGAATAATTAGGTTTATTTTTAGTATATTTTAGTATATATACATGTTATAAATATATATTTTTATTCATAATTATTTTATTAAAGGATCAGTATACTTTAGGTATATTTTCAGTATATTTTTTTATATATTTTCAAATAAATGCATGTTTTATTATTGATATATTATGGGTTTATTGTAGTATATTTCATGATTGATTTGAATTTATTTTACATATATATACTTGAAATATACTTAGTTTATTTTAAGTATATATATGGTTTATTTTACTATTATGAATGTTATTCTACACTATTTATTTTCTGAATGTATGATTTATTATAAATAAATGATATCAATAGAACGTGCTACCTAGTGGGCAACACTAGGACCGTGTATATACCGGTGTGATAGATTAGGGTTGAGTGATAATTAATTGTGGTGATTATGATTGATTGATAATGATTTGATTTATTTGATTGAGATTTGATGTGATTGATTGTGTGATTGCTGGAGCTCAGTTGACCAAGTGTCTCGGGGCCAATCACACTAACAGTCAAACTGCTGAAGCTCAATTGACTTAGTGTCTCGGAGCCAGTCTATTGTCCAAAATGAAATAAGTGATCTATTTGAATTTAAGTGAGCCTGTATGACTAGAGTGATGATATGATTGATTGAGGTTGCGATCAATAAGGTTCTATTTGATCATTCATGTTTAAAAATAAATGTTTTCTGCATTTATTATATTTATTAAAGCAGAGTTGAAATTTGTGTAAAATGCGTGTATATATATATATATATATATATATATATATATATATATATATATATATATATAAGAATGCTTGGCTGGATATGGTTAGACTGCATGTATATATAATATAATAATTCATTCAGTGAGATTTGATCCCCCTCAATTTTTTTTAGGAGATCCTATATCGTCAGACCTTAGTAGTAGAGTTATTCGCCGGTGTTATTCCGTTTCGGCTATTTTATGTAAATGCATATTTTGAACTCTAATTTGTATTCTATAAATTGCAGTAGTAGTATTATTGCATCAAATGAGTATTATTTTGTTTGATACTTTATACTTTGAGAATTGTATTTGAATATTGTATGAATATATTTATTTAATTATGAAAAGATATTGAGTATCCATTTTTATATATTGATTCGAAAAATTTTAATTCGGTCGTACTTTTTATTTATTTATTGCATGATTTTATTTTCTAAGACTTGCTAACGCCAATCATAACTTCTAGTTTGGGTTGTGACATTTATACTCATATAAATATTTATAAAATCTATATACATATATTAAATGTTGAGTTTAAAGTTATTAAACAAAAAATTTGACAAGTATCCATGATTATATTTGAATAATCACTTTAAAAGCTATTGTATCAAACTATTAAAAATTCTAATTTTTTATTAAAAATAAAATATTTACGACAGTTATTTAGTATTATTTTTTAACTAAAACACTATTATACATATTTCAATACTATTCAAATTTTAAATTATTTATTTATTACATATTTTTCTACCTTAAATCACTCAAAATATTTTTTTAAACCATTAAAAAATTAAAAAACTTCAGTAATTACTTAATATTATTTTTTTAACTAAAATATTATTATAGATACTTCAATACTTATCTAATAATTCTAAAAACAAATCTTATTATAACTAAAATATTATGGCAATAAAAATTAAAGAAAATAAAATTAGAGTGATATATTTTATTTTTAATTTATTTAGTTATTATTCTATTTCAATTATTTATTTAATAATTTTATTTTACAGTCCATACATTGTATAGATTCACAAGTAGTTATTAATAATTAGTCAAATTACAATACTTCTAAAATTTTGTTTATAAAAAGAGGCAAATATTATAATTTTTTTTACGTCACTAAACGTAAATAAAATATCAAAAATAGTTCAACCTTCATTTTGTAGTTTTGTTCTATTGTTCACTATATTGTAATTTTACTAGAACAATTTAATTGAAGTTGTTATTCCACTATATTGGATGAAATAATTTTTTTATCCCCGATTGCTGCTGCAAGTTTATTGGTAAATTGTGACTTCAAAATCTTGTGAATTTATTGTGTTCAACAATTTTTTTGTTGGTGTGTAGTTTCAAATAATAGTACATATTCGTTTCAGCGACTTATCTCTCTTTTCCCATCTGATAAGCAAGCCAACTCAACAACTTAATAAACAGATTACAGAATTTCTTTTTATTTAATCTATGCAAAACCTACAGATCTGCCATGGGGAACTCAATAGTACTAGGAAGGCAAAAAAAAAGGAAAAAACCATGTTGAACATTGTTCCAAAATATCAGGCTATACATAAACCAGCATGGCAATGTAATACACTGAAATGTTGTTGCAGAATGTATTATGACACCCGTAAACCCCCCATCTTTCCAAGAAGTAATGAGCATAAGCATATGCCCTTGCTCCCCACCAAAATTCTACATGAATGACAATGCCCTTCTACTACTGATCACCATGGGGCTTTAGCCACTTCTTGGAACATAAGTTCATGATTCTCCTCATTCAACCCCAACTGCTCAATCTCAAAATCAAGTCTACTATTTGCCTCTTTTATTTCCAGAAGCTGTGACTCAAGACTTTTCATCTTCTCTTCTGCAGCAAGTCTTCTATCTCTAAGCTCCTTATAACTCATCGACTTAATAGCAAGGTTCATAAGCTGATCTAATCTTTCGATCAAAAATCCAACATTCATTCCCAATTTGTTGAAGGCGTCCAAAGTCTTCATCCAAGTAGCAAAACTTTCTTGGGGTGTGGCAAGCGTGGAAGCTCTAATAGCATCAGCAATGTTAATAATTTCTGCAATTACTCCTACACTTAGTTTTAGATTAAGGCCTTCAATGAGATGCTCATGAAGAAATGATTTTTTGCTGCAGCAAAGTTCATAATACTTGGATTGAAGGTGTTTGGATAGCTCGCGGTTTATAACTAAACCATTGATTAGAATGTCAAAATCCTCGAAACTTTTGACATTTTTAAAATCAACAACAGAATCAGACAGTCTGATTCCGTTAAAACTATCAAATCCAAGATCCTCACTTCCATTTTCCGACTGATTTGACATAGACACAAAGATAGTATCACAAGCCATTGCATCATTCTTTTGATAGTCTAGTTCTTGATTGCACATTAAGTGAGGATATTTTATTTCTTCAATAGCTGCATCTTGATTTTCTATTTGAACAATTTCACAATCATTAGGGCTATTTTCAAATGACAAGTGCCACTTGGTGCAATCTAAACAGTTAAACAACTCACCAGGACTCACTTCTTTCATGCAAGCTTCCAACTTTAATAGGCCAAGAGCAACATCTACCTCTTCTGAACCATTTACTCTAACAATGTAGACCTTACAAGAGAGTAAGTATCAAATAAGCAGATAATTCTAATTTGTATGTTGTTATAACATAAATTAAGGTTTTACAATGGACATATGAGAAGATAATTGAATTTTTTACATTGCTACATCATGCATTAAGTAGAAGGTTTCAAAGGAGCACCTTGAGTTTACGAGGCTTCACTAGTTGAAAAACCAAGACATCACTCTCCACTAAGTTGTGAGCTATAGAGAAACCTCTCCACCCACCACTGAGGCCTACCTTTTCTGTAAGATATTTTGCTTGAGAGTTCACTCCCTTTTCATCTTCCAAAGAAATCATTGCATCTTGTTTTGGCATATGTTCAATGCAAAATTTCTTAGGAAGACCCTGCCATCCAGAAGGTTAGACATTAACCTATTCGTATATATATAGCACTATGAATACAGCTTTATGGGATATATATGGGAAAATGATGCAAAGAAAAAAAAAGAAGGCTTACCAGCCAAAACCCTCCCGTAACATGAGAAGGCAGCATACATTTAATCATGCTGGGGAATTCAGGTGGTAGATTAGCTTGAAGTTCTTGCGCTCGCCGAAAGACAGCGCACTTAACTTTATCATCATGATATATACTATAATGAGTGGCTCTCTTACATTTGTTACTGAAGTAAAAGTGGAGAAATGTTTGTTGCAGTATATTATTAATTAGCTTCTTACATGCACTGCAAAATTAGATACAATTGGATTGAAATAACTGACCTTTCAGGCTTCACAGGATTTTTGCACTTCGCCTAGTCAAAAATTAGCAATAGCTATACATCAGTTCATCTTCACCATTTAACATTTAAAATGTGAGAATATTTGATTGCATTTGCTAAGTTCTGATTGAGAGGAATTATAAAACCGATTTACTCTGAAAAATCCCAGAGGAATTGATAACATAACTATCTCACTATTTAACAATCATTTGGTCAATCAAACAACAGAACTATAGAAATCGAGCTCATGGGTTTGAAATCTAAAGTGTATATACATATATATTTTTTTCTGTTTTTCTTTGTTTATGAGCAGGACCCAACATGAGTATGACCAAAAAAAAAAAAAAAAATCCAACAAACAACAGATCACAGTGCCAACAGGAATATAACTGAAGAGGAAAAGACAATAAATGGAACAGAGTTTCTGTGATTCTCACTTGTTTATAAGTTAGTAACTTTCCCTTTGTCATCTTCTTAGGCCTTCCTTGCTTGGCCTGCAAAACAGGAAAAAATAATAATAAATGGATTTAAAAAAAAAACACAATACAAGAGAGAGGGGAGAAAGAGGAACCTGAAGAACAGTCATTTTGATTCAAAACGAGAAAATAGTTGTAGTTTCAGAAACTGAGGATTTGAAAATATTAGTAGAAAGCTCTGCTTCTGCTGCATTTGGAAAGTTTGACTTTTGGGAGAATGAAAAGACCGTTTAATTTTAATTTTGAATTGCAATGACTTGTTTGCCCTTTCGAGCTTCCGTACACCTGTTGCACCTAAGGTTAGGATTTTGCATTACCCTATACTCCTGCGCAGAGTGCGCTCGGTTCCATAAATATTGGGTTACTGAATTCTATTCATCCTAAACTACAGTTGTTTCTTTTTTTAATTTTTTTATAATGTGTAAATTCCACCTCAAACTTTATTTCAAAATTTATATTTTTTTTAATTATTAATTTAAATGACTAAAACTCATAACCTTAAATGAAAAAGTAGAGACTTCAATAATTTAATTATACTCTCAATTAAATATTATCATTCATGATAAGATGTTTTACCATCTGTTTTAAATGATTTAGACCTTCAAAATTTATATTTAATCATTATATTTTTCTCTATTTAGATATTTTTCGTATGAATTATATTAAATTTTTCTTTAAAATATTATTATAATTAAGTTTAAAAATTAAAAAAATTAACTTTAACGGTAATTAATAAATGTTAGTTCGGATAACAGTAAAATTACTTTCAAAATACATATTTATATACTGTTTAAATTTTTTAAGTTAATAGAAATATACTTCTGATTTTTAAAAATTTAAATATTTTTATAGACTTAAAATTTTTAAAAAATTTTATAAATCAAATAACATATTACAGAAAGGTCTAATGACAAAAAAAAAAAAAAAAACTAACTTTGATCTAATTTTAAATTTTATCAATGAAATATGTAAATTTTATATTTACTTAAAATTTATCATGTAACATGTTAAGATTAAATTTTAGTTTAAAACCTGTGATAGTAGGTTTAATAGTTTTTTTCTTTAATTCTTCTAAGGTATAAAAAAACTAGAAAAAAAAAAAAAAAGAGATTAAAATAGAGATAGCAAGGAAGATTATCAATAATAATTCACTATAACAAAAGTGAAAGAAGTGTTGACAAAAAAAATTTATAAAAAGAAAAATTATTATTTACACTGGGTGTATCAAATGGTAAGATTAAAACACAATACACATATTTTGTTTTAATCAATTAAGTTAATAACATCTAAATAATGTATTTTAAATCTTATCATTTGAATATAATACATCCAGTATAGGAAAAAAAATTCAAATTATAAACCAATTAGTGCAAAGATATTTTGAAAAATGTTAGTTGTGAAATTATTTTTTATCAATCAAAAGTAAATATATTGTACTAGTTTTAGAGGTATTAAATTTTAATTATATTTGAATTAAAATTGAAAAAATAACCAATTTAACTTGATAACATTTTTAATGAAATGTGTAAACGTCAATTTCTTCTTGAACTTTTCGTTGAAGATCCATCACCTTTTTAAACTAATTACACCACTAAACTATTTAATAAAAGATCAAATTAGCCCTAATAGTTATGCTTCTCCCTTATTGTTTGACAGGTAAATTAAAAGACTCTAAATATTTACGAACACCTTCTTAATATATTATTTACTTAACAAATTAGCACTTATTTTTTTTAACAAAAAAAAAAATTCTTAAATTATATTTAAAACTGAATTTTTTTTATACCATATACATTTAAGTATCCACCAATATTTTTAGTGATTTTTAAATATATATTTTAACTTAAATCCATATTAATTATATTTTTAAATTGTACATAACATTCAAATTTATTTATATAAAAAACATGAATGTATATTATTACCCTTTAAGATAAAAACTTTTATAATATTTTAATCACTTAATAAATTATTCTTATAATTAATTATGATGAAAAATAGTTTAATCTTAATTTAATTGTAGTTTATTATTATGTTTTTATTATATTGAAATGAAAAACTTTAGGAATTCTAAAGAAAAACTCGCTTTAAGACACGACTCAACCACAAAGCTAAAAATTTAGAATCGACCCGACGTTACATTTTACGAGAATTTTATCGAAAATTTCTCTTATGTAAAATGAACATTTCTCTACTAAAATTAGAGTTGATCCTACAAACAAATACACTTCAAATAACCACAAAAACATAACTTCTTGAGTTGGGCCCATGAACTTTACAATTCGCCAAACCGAAAACCAAATTACGTAACAATCAATAATTTAATAATAACATATTAAAAATCATTAAAATCCATAAAAATCTATTAAATTCATCAATTCAAGTTATTTAAATCATAAATACCTTAAAGCTAATTGTTTTTCAAATTAGTTAATAAATCTCAAATAATTTATATAATATTAATAAAAATCCATTTTTCAATTATTCAAAATTAAATAGTAAAATTCACAAACAATTATTTAAATAGTTCAAATATGTAATAAAAATAGTTAAAAATTCATTTAATCACAAAAACAATAAATAAAATTATTATTTGAATATATTTTTGAAAATTATTATTAATTAGTTAAAAATAGTAAATAATTTGTAAAAATTATTTTAATACTAATTATTATTCTAAAATTATTCAAAACATACTAATTAACAATAATTTCAATTAAAACACCAAATTTACCAATTTATATTAATTGTTCACATAAACTTTCAAAAATTCGTTATAAATAATTTGATCAAAATTTTCGTATACTTCCTTCACAAAATATCATCCAAATAATCCAAAAAATTTATTAAAAATATAAAAGTTTTTCGGCGAGGGTCATCGGAACAGTGACTCACTGGAAACTGAAACATCCAAAAATCAAAATAATTCAAAAAAATTAAACAAAAATATATTTGAATAGCTTAAGCTACACACAACAACATTTCTAAAGGAATCAAGAATGAATCATAGGAAATCAAGCTAAAAAAAATAAAAAATAAAATTAACCTAAATTAAAACTTGAAGAAAACTTACAATTCAGATGTTCTAAGCTTGAGCTGAGCTGGAAACAAGCTTGCTTGGACCAAGAGGATTTGATTGAGCCTAAAGACTCGAGCTGGAACCGCCAGAATTATCACTGGCGTTGTGTTGAAGTTGTTATTACTGTGTTCTGTTTCTCACCGGAAACGGGGAGGAAAGGGCTCTATCGATGGTGGAAGGGAGAAGGGAGAAGGAAGAGAGAGGAGGCGCCAGTGAGGCGTGGTGGTGGTTAACGGAGGCTCAGGTGGCACACGGTGGTAGTCTGCAACTCGCACCGAAGGAAGAAGAAGAAGAAAAAGAAGAAAAAGGAAAAAGAAAAGAAAAAAGAAAAGAAAAAAGAAAGGAAGGAAAGAGAAAACCCAAAAAAATATATATATATCCTGTTTTTTTATATATATAAAAATAGGAAAAGACAAAAATTCCCCCACACACACATAATAATAATAATAATAAAAACAACAACAACAATATTTTTAAATATTTATCGCTTCCAAATTGATTCCTCTAGATAATAAAATATTTAAAATAAAATAAAATAATATTATTCACAACAATAACAATAATAATATTAATAGGTGAATAAATAATCTTATACACACTAAAATTAAATTACACATAATTAATTATAATACTATATAAAAATTTAAAATATTATTAACACTATATATCCTAAAATAATTTTTGATAATTCAAAATATCGGTTCATCACAATAAATTAGGATTTCGAGCCTAATATATTATTATTTTATTATTTTCTTTAGTTACTCCACGTGCTAGGCCTATTAGATCAGGTCAGCTAAGTCAGGGTAGAGGAGCACAATAGAACAGTGAGTTATTATTATATGTATATATTGCATGTAGATAAATATTATAAGCATTCATATAATTTTAATAAATGTGAATTTAGTTATGCTTTATTGCATTAAATGATATTTATTATTGTTAATATATATATATATATATATGTGTGTGTGTGTGTGTGTGTGTGTGTGTGTGTGTTGTTTTCATATATAATTGAGAATATTTATTTTGAATAATATATGCTGTCATATTTTATATTGAATTTTCATTATATTATTATAAAACATTGTTTTGGAGAATAGTTGTAGAATGTGTCACTTAGCGGGTCACGCTAAGGCTGTTACACAATAGTACATTAGAATTAGGTTTTGAACTTCAACTGATTCTTGATACGAAAATTATGATTGTTGTGAATTGTGGATGATAAGGGGTGTAACTGCAATTCCTTGGTTGACTTGTAGGGTATTCGGGGCTAGTTAGTATCAGTAGTTGAATTGCAAATCCTCAGTTGACCCTTTGTGTACTCGGGCCAGTTCACTACCAAAAGTTGGATAAAAAGAAATATTGGAGTTTTGAAAAGCCTGTTGGCTAAGTAATTACAGTGATTGAAGTTACGAAAATTTAGGGATTCTGTTTCGATTCTTTACTCAAAATTTTTATGCATTCATTATTGTATAAAAGTGGATTTTTAGCATATGTATGAAATGCATGTATATAAAAATAAATAAATATATTATTATATTGATGCTTAAGTATCTATATATTCAAGTTGCATGTATATATATAATAATAATTCACTCAGTGAGTTTTGACCCTCTCAATATTTTTTTTCAGGATTTTCTACATTAGACCTCCTTATTAGCCCTATTTGTCAAACTCTTTACTCTTCAGCTGACTTATGTAAATATTGAACCGCTACTTTTCTTGTATTTTAGTAAACGCTGCAGTAATACTTCTTGTTGTAGTATCTGTATTGTATTAGATAGAGATCCTGTATTTGAATATTTATAGGAATATATTTTATTATGTTATGATATAAAGATTAATTTTATATTAATTAAAATTTTAATTCTAATATATTTTTGTGTTATGGTTGCATGTGTTTTTATTTTAAGGATTGCTACTGTTATAAACCATATTTTTAAATTATTTTATTTTAAAATGAGATATGCAATGTTAATAAGATTTGAAAAATTTTATTGATTTATTTTCATTATTTGTGATTAATTATTATTATTTTATGTTTAAATAAATTTTTCTACGTAAATATATTATTTTTGGTCATTTAATTTGCATGATTATTTTAATATTGTTATTGCTATTACTATTTTATCAAATTTCACTATTTATTTTGTTATTAAATTATTTTATTATTTATATTGTTATTATTTAGTGTTTTTATGGGTTATTATTAATTTTATTGTTGAGATTATAATTTTTGTGATTTTTATGTAATTTTTATAAATATTTTTAGTTTATGTCAATATTGGATAATTAGGTTATATTTGATTTTTTGTTGAAATTATTGATTAATAATGTGTTTAGTATATATTAGTAATATATATGTTGAGAAAATAATTTTTATGCATTTATAGAATTTTTGAGTAATAATAGTATATTATGTGTATTTTTGTATTATAGGGGTAAATGTGTAATTTTGCGTTAATTATAGTTAAATATTATGTTTTATTTGGTTTTATAATTATTTAAGGTACTAAAATGATTTTTACAAATTATTTACTATTTTTAACTAATTAATACTAATTTTTGAAAATTGTTTTCAAATAATATATTATATATTATTTTGGAAATAAAATGGGTTTTTAGTAATTTTAATATGTATTTTTTAGTAATTTTAATATGTATTTAGGTTATTTTAGTTATTTGAATAAATAAAGTGAATTTTTATTAATTTATATTGAATTATCGAGAAATTGAATTTTTAATAATATTATATTATTATTTTGGGATTTTTACGTAATTATTGTGAAATTAAGTATATTTGATGTTTTAGTGTTAAATATGCTATATTTTGATATTTTGAGGATATTTATGACATTTATTGATTTTTAGTATATTTATTATATTAGTTGGATTTTTGATGAATTGTGGACCTCGGTTGGGGAATTGTGTAGTTCGGGATCATAACTGAAGGTTGTGTGAATTCTAGTTTTTGAAGTGTGTTTTTCTTGCAGGACCGACTCTACTTTTTAGTAGAAAGATGTCCATTTTACAGAGAAGATTCTACCAAATTTTCGGTAGAATTCTCGTAAAATGTGACTTCAGGTCAATTCTGTGTCAGTATGTGTCTTGTAATCCTAGATCAAGTTTCTAGAAGTTTAAGTTAGAAGTTTATTATGATTTTTATTATTATTTTAATATTTAGTTGTGTCGAGACCGAGGTTTAGTGGACTGGATCCATCAGATCAGTCTCGAGGAGCACACACCTGTGAGTTATTATTTTATATATACATCGCACTTAGGTTGCATGTTTTAGAAAATACATGTTTTAAATGTATAATTATTCATAATTGTTTTATTAAATGATTAGTATACTTTAGGTATATTTTTAGTATATTTTAGGTATATTCCTAAGTAAATGCATACCATATTATTGATTTAGACTTAAATTGTTTTTAAGTATATTATTGGTTTATTATTGGTTTATTTTTGGTATATTTTATGTTTGATTTGAATTTATTTGACATATATATACTTGAAATATACATAATTTATTTCAGGTATATTTCTAATATATATATGGATTTATGGATTATTTTGCTATTATGAATATCATCATGCATTATTTATTTTCTGAATGTATGTTTTATTTTAAATGAAGGATATCGATAGAATATGCTACCTAGTGGGCAGCACTAGGACCGTGTACGTACCGGTGCGATAAATTTAGAGTTGAGTGAGAATCATTTTATGGTATTATGAATTATTTGAGATTAATATGATTGAGATTGATGTGATTGATGGTGTGATTGCTGGAGCTCGGGGCCAATTACACTGACAGTCAGACTGCTGGAGCTTGGTTGACCAAGTGTCTCGGGGCCAATTACACTGACAGTTAAATTGCGAGAGCTCGGTTGACTTAGTGGCTCAGGGCCAGTCTACTGTCCATATGGATTAAGTGAATTTATTTGGAACTAAGTGAGCCTGTATGACTAGAGTGATATTATTATTGATTGAGGTTGCGATTAAATAGAGTTCTATTTGATCCTTCATAAAACTATGATTTTTCAGTATTATCATATAATTGATTTTCAGCATTTGTGTGGATTGCTTGTATATATATTTATTATATATGAATGTTTGATTGCATTTGACATTAGGAAATGCATGTATATATATTATAACAATTCACTCAGTGAAGTCTGACTTCCCTCAGTTGACATTTTTACAGGAGAATCTTCTTTCTTAGACCTCAGCAGTAGACCTATCTGCTGGATTTCTTCCACCTCAACTCTTTTATGTAAATTATTTACTTAATTTATATATTGTACTCTAGATAACTGCAGTAGTCATATTTGGTATTAATAGTGAGTTGTATTTATATTTACTGTATGTGATTTTAATTAAGAGGTTTTTCTCTAAATATTGTATTAATATATTTTATGTTGTGATATGGAAGAAATTATTTTTATTATATTGACTTGAGATTTTAATTATGGTGCATATTTTATTTTATATTATTGCATGCTTTTATTTTAAGGCGTGTTACGGGTTCCGAATTCAAAAGAATTCTTATTCCCTAGCGCCGGTCATGGCCCTCGGTTTGGATCGTGACAGCTACGGATTTCGGATTCAAGAGAATTTTGATTCCTTAGCGCCGATAATATCTCCTTAATTTGGGTTGTGACATTATAATTCAAAATTGGAAGTGAAGGTGTTGATATAGCATCTAGATTACATTATTGATGTGGATCTATTATCACATCAACTAAATATTTGTATGAAAAGATTAAACATTTTCAATTTTTAGTAATTTTATCCTAAATTTTCAATTTTGACATAAATATCTTATTTTCCAAATAAATTAAATTTTATTATTATATATGTAATATTTAGTAGTTAACTATAATATTTAAATTATCAATCATTCTTATAATTTATAAAAATTTAAAATAAACATTAAAATACATTAATTTAGTTACTAAAATTTTAATTATCAAATTATTTGAAAATAAAATAATATTTACATAATTAATAATTAATATTTAATGTACTAAAAAATAAATTATTTATTATTTAAATGTAAAATTTCCAATTAATATTTTTTATTTAATACTAAAATACATTAATATAATCAATAAATTATTTAAAAATAAAATATTTCACATGATTATTAATCATAAATATTGGTAAAATTAAATATATTACCCATTTATGTAAAAAGTTAAATTTTGACCTGCAATGACTTGCTTGTCCTTTCCAATTTACGTACACCTGTTGCATCTACACTCAGGATTTTGCATTGCCCCATATTTTTATGCAGAGTGCATTCGGTTCCATAAATATTATTTATTATTTTGGGTTGGTCATTATATAGTGTCATTATGATGCGGTATCATGTAAAGGATAACAGTTAGATTTAGTGTTTTAAATCTCAATCATTCAATTTTTTATTCTATTACTTGTTAAAAAGGTTCAAATAATATTTTAGGATAATAGTTAAATAAAAGTAAAAATTTGATAAATATGATATTTTTTTTCTAAAAAAAAAGAGAATATATTTTGGCACAAATTGTGCTAAAAATAATTTGCATAAATTAATTAATGTTAAAATAATTACTTATATATCATTTAATATATTAGATAAAAAATTTAAAAAATCTTTAAAAATTTTAGTAAAATATTTTTATTTCCTAAATTTTGTCTACAATTTTATGAAATTTTTTATCAACATTGATTACTATATATAAAATATAAAATAATACCATATAAATAAAATAGGAATAAATAATTTTGTTGAAGCATTGAGGAGCCCGTTGATAAGTATAAATAATCTTAACTAATTTAAAAATTAATTCTTTGAAATAATATAAACACTAAAAAATATCACAAATATTTTATCATTATTGAAAAATAATGCAAACATTAAAAATTAATCAATCATAAAAAAATAAAATATTTGTGAAATTAAACTAAAAAATAATAGAATACTATCTTATAATTAAAAATAGTCACGTAACAATATTATATTTGAATTTTTCTATTATGAACCCAATCAAAACTTTGAATTGAAAAATATTACATTGTACTAATCATATTAAACTGATATGAAATCGTATTAAATCCCTTGGGAATTTTCTTAATTTAATACTTTGTCCTTATATTTTTTTAAATCAATTAAATGTTCTTACTTTTAAATTTTTATTAATTGCTCCCTTTTGTAAAAGAGAAACGTCCATTCCAATAAAAAGTCATCACCACTCTTAATATGGCTAGCATTTTGTATAAATTAAAAGACATTGATGATATTATTGCTGTAAGAAATTGAAACAACCATTATTATAACTTTTTAAAAGCACAAATTCTAATTGTGTTTGTATTAAAATTGAAAAAGTAATCAATTTAACTTGATAGCATTTCAATAAAATAACAATTTAACAATTTTATAGTTGAAAATTCAAATAACATTAAATAATCTACATGTATAATAAAAAAAAATTCAAATTACATAAACGTTGTTAAATAGAAAATCCACATTAACCGTATTATACTATTGTACCAAGACATTATACTAGGCTAACTGTATTATACATATTTATAAGAATTACATAACAAACAATATTCATTATATGAAAACCCAATATACCACATTAACCACGTTGGAAATTATATATATATTGGAAATTTTATATATATATATATATATATATATATATATATATATATATATATATATATAACTTTAATTATTTGAATCCTAAGTAAAAAAATTTTAAAGTAAATAACAACATATAAATAAATCACCAATTCATATAATAAGATATTATTATTATTATATGAATAATTAGATTTTCAATACATAACAGTAAAAATCTGTCATGACCCAAATCGGTGGTTATGACCGACGTTAGGAAATGAGAATTTTTTCGAATTCGGAACCTGTAGCAAGCCTTAAAAATAAAAACACATGTAATAAATAAATAAAAATATGCTAGAATTAAAATTTAAATCGATATAAAAATAAATACTTAAAATGTCATACCATCATAAAATATTGATACAATATTCTGATACAAAAATTTTAAAATATTAAAATAACACACTACTAATACAATACAGTACTATTGTAGTTTTCTAGAATACGATAGGAGTTCAGATAATAAAATTACATAATCTAGCTACGATTGAAGAAGATCGGCGTAAAGCACTACCGGTGAGGTTTGAAGAAGAATCTCTTGAAAAAAAAATTGAGGGGAGTCAGACCTCACTAAGTGAATTATTATTATGTATATATATGCAATCTAAATCATATACAATCAAGTATTAGTTTATATATAAATATATACAAACATTTCACATAGATGCTAAAATCTGTTTATATATACATATAAATGCAGAAAAATATTTATTTAAATGAAGGATTAAATAGAACCCTAGATATCTGCAACCTCAATCAAAATATCTCACTAGCAATCATGCTCACTTAATTCGAAAGTAATTATCTTATTCCATTTTGGACAATAGATTGGCCCCGAGACACTAAGTCAACTGAGCTCCCGCAGTCTCACTATTAGTGTGATTGGCCCCGAGACATTAGGTCAACTGAACTCTCACAATCACATTACTCATTACATAAAATCTCAATAATCATTAAATCAAATGTCATCGCAAGTTATTTTATAAAATCAACCCTAAAATCTATTGCACCGGTATGTACACAGTCATAATGTAGCCCACTAGGTAGCACGTTCTATTGATATCCTTCAATAAAATTGTATATTTATGGAAAATAATAAAATGCACAATTAAAATAAATGACATACAACATAGAAGAATATACTAAAATATGTTCAACATATATAACAAAGTAACCCATAAATATACCAAAATATATTAATATATATATGCCACATATATACAAAAGATATACTAAAAGTATACCTAGCATATATGTCTCATAAATAGCAAATATACCAAAAATATACTAAAAGCATACAAAAAATATACTAAGTTATTTAACAAAATAATTCATGTTTAAATGTAGTATGGGAATATGAAAATTCATATTCATGCATCCTATATGCAATGCATATATAAAATAATAACTCATAAGTTTGCGCTCCTTGAGACTGACTCGACGAGCCTGATCCGATAGGCCTTGGTCTTGGTGCAGTTAAAAAAATAAATAATGATAACATCAGAATAAATTCCTAACTTATACTTCTAAGAATTCTAAAGGAAGACTCGATCTAAGAATTAAAACTCAGTGAAAACACAAAAACTTAAGATCGACCCGATATCACGTTTTACGAGAATTCTATCAAAAATTCAACAGAGTCTCTTCTAAAACAGACATCTCTCTATTGAAAAGTAGAACCGATCCTATAAGAAAATGCACTTCTAAATAACACAAAGCTCACCACTTCGGATTGGGACCCCGAACTACACAAATTCCCAACTGAAGTTTACAATTCAGCACAAATCAATATTAAATAATAAATATAATAAAAATCATTAAATATCCTTGATCAACAATAAATAACCACAATAATATATTTAAACATAAAAAACATTAAATATAATGATTTTCACATTAATTAAATAAAAATCTCAAATAATTTATATAATATTAATAAAAATCCAATTCTACGATTATTTGAAATAAAATAATAAAATTCACATTTAATTACTCAAATAATTTAAATATATAATAAAAATAGTTAAAAAAACTCATTTAATCACAAAAATAGTAAATAATTTATTATTTGAATATATTATCAAAAATTAGTATTAATTAGTTAAAAATAGTAAATAATCCGTTAAAATTATTTTAATACCAATTATTATCCCAAAATTATTTAAAACATATTATTTAACTATAATTTCAACAAAAATACACAATTTACCTATAAATCCAAAATCACATAATACAAAAATATTATTAAAAAATTATACAAAATATCTAAAAATTATTTTCTTACTACCAAAATTAATAACTTAAATTAACAATACTAATTTAACCAAATTTCCATCCAAAATAAATAAATAACATAATTAATAAAAAATTATTTTTTAATTTTTAAAAATTCAATAATTACCCATAATCCAAATAAATTAAAAAAAAAACTAAAAATATATTTAGGGAGCTTAAGTTGCATATAACAACATTACTTAAGGGAATTCTCAAGAATCGAACAAGAACAAGCTTAAAAAAAAAACCTAAAATGGACATAAACTAAAATTGAAGAAAACTCACAATTCGGACGTCATAAAATTGAGACGACTTGAGAATCGAAAAGCACACGTCGTGAGGAGTCTAAAGAGCCTAAAAACTTGAGCTAAAATGACCATTTTTCTACCGGCAACACTGTAGCAAGCACTCGGATTCCAACAAGGACGGAGCTCTAAGAGGTGGTTGAAGGGAGAGGGGAGAAAGAGAGGATGACAGAGAGCTTTGTGGTGGTCTGAGGCGGTGCTGTTAGAGCTCCGAGCGTGCTGCTGGTCTCGGCAATGGTAGAAGAAGAAGTAGAAGAAGAGACTTTTCTTTTGATATATATATATATATATATATATATATAAGACATGCATAATACACACACATAATAATAATAATAATAATAATAATAATAATAATAATAATAATAATAATAATAATAATAATAATAATAATAATAATAATAATAATAACTTTAATAAATTTTTAAATAATAAAACTTCCAAATAAATTGTTTTACATAATAAAAATATTTAACGTAAAATAAATAAATACTAGTCACAAATAATTATAATATAATAATATTATTAAACAAATAAATAATACTTAACAATAAACTAACTTTTAAATCTCAATAAAATAATTATAATAAATAGAGATTTAAAATATTATTAACACTGCATATCCCAAAATATATTTTAATAATTTAAAATAAAGAGTCATTACAATCTTCCCCCTTTATAAGAATTCGTTCTCGAATTCCAATAAAGAACTGAAAACAAGAATTCATTAAGGGAAGAGGTAAGGATCAGCAACTAGCATCTCTGCTTTAGTCTCCCAAGTGTGCTCCTCCATGTTGTTACTTCGCCACAACACTTTGACAATTGGAATTTGCTTCGAACGCAACTGACGAACTTGATAGTCCACTATCGTGATTAGTTCCTCTTCGAACGTCAGGTTTTCATTCACTTCCACACTATCAAGCTGCAACACATGTGAGGGATCTGAAATATACTTCCTCAACATCGAGATATGGAACACTGGATGCACTTGAGATAAATTTAAAGGCAAAGCCAACCAAAATGCAATCATGCCCACTCTCCAGAATCTCGAATGGTCTAATATATCTCGGTGCTAACTTCCCTGTCTTGCCAAACCTCATCACACCATTCATCAAAGACACTTTCAAAAACACAGTCTCCAACCTGAAATTCCACATCTCTGCGTCTCAGATCTGCATAGCTCTTCTATTTGCTAGCTACTGTCTCTAATCTCCTTTTAATCACAACAACCTTTTTAGAGGCATCCTGAACCATCTTAGGTCCAGTCAACACTCTCTCTCCAATCTCGTCCTAACTCAGAGGGGATCTACACTTGCTTCCATACAAAGCCTCATACACTGCCATCCCAATACTGCTATTGTAGCTGTTATAATAAGCAAACTCTACAAGTGGTAAATGATCATCCTAGTTAACTCCAATATCCAATACACACATTCTCAACATATCCTCAAGTATTTGGATCATCCTTTTAGATTGACCATCTGTCTAAGGGTGAAAAGTAGTACTGAAATCAAGCCTAATGCCCATTGCTTCTTGCAACTTCTGCCAAAATTGAGAGGTAAACACTGAACCTCTATCAGATACAATGGACACAGGTACTCCATGAAGGCACACAACATACAGCTTCACCAACTTAGCTAAAGAATAAGTGGCTTTAATTGGGAAGAAATGAGTAGACTTGGTTAATTTGTCCATAATCACCCAGATGGAATCATATCCATCCTTTGAACGAGGTAACCTAACTATAAAATCCATATTAACTCTCTTAAATTTCCACTCAGGAATAAGAAGAGGCTGAAGTTTCCTAAAAGGCTTCTAATGCTCAGTTTCACTTGCTGCCATGTCAAGCACTTAGAAACATAATCAACTACATCCTTCTTCAATCCATCCCACCAATACAAGTCTCTGATGTTGTGGTACATCTTAGTGACACCTAAATGTACGTTGTAGGCTATAGAATACACTTCCTCAAGGATCTTTTCTCTCAAATTATCCACATTAGGAATGCACAATCTACCATTGATCTACTAAACACCTTCATCATTGAGAGTGAAATCAGTGAACTTCCCTGTATGAACATTCTCTACAAGCTCTACTAGAATAGGATCTCGGCCTTGAGCTGCCTTAATCCTATCTCTTAACACTGAACAGACTTTAAACTCAGTTAACAGTCCTCCTAACATGCTAATCTTCATCATCAAACCTTGATCTACCAACTCATACAACTCTTGGATCAATGGTCTCCTCTCCACACTAATGTGGGCAAGACTACCCGAGGACTTCCTACTCAAGGCATCTGCTACCATATTAGCCTTGCCTGGATGATAAAGAATCTCATAGTCATAATCTTTCAAGAGTTCTAACTATCTCCTCTGCCTTAAGTTCAGATCTCTCTACTGAAAAATGTACTTAAGGCTCTTGTGATATCTTGTGATCTGTGAATATCTCACAAGTTACCCCATACAGATAATGTCTCTAAATCTTGAGAGCAAAGATCATTGTAGCCATCTTTAGGTCATGAGTAGAATAATTCTATTCATGCTTCTTCAATTGCCTTAAAGCATATGCTATCACCCTACCATTCTACATCAACACACAACCTAAGCCAACTTTGAAGGCATCACAATACACAGTGAACTTATCTACTCCATTAGGCAAAGCCAAAACTGGAGCTATAGTCAACTTCTCCTTCAATAATTGAAAACTATTCTCACAAGCATCAGACCATACAAACTTCATATTCTTTTAAGTTAAGCAAGTTATAGGAGCTGTAATTCTAGAAAAATCCTGCATAAACCTCCTATAGTACCCAGCCAAACCTAGAAAACTCTGAATCTCCGTGATTATCATCGGTCTGGGCCACGCAGGCACTACCATTATCTTCTATGGATTAACTTAAATATCATCTTTAGACACTACGTGCCCAAGGAATGCAACACTCTTTAACCAGAAATCACATTTTGAGAATTTAGCATAAAAATGATGTTCTCTTAGTGTTTGCAGTATAGTCCTCAAGTGATATACGTGCTCCTCTATACTCTTTAAATACACCAGTATACCATTAATGAAGACTACCACAAATGATCTGAATACCCTATTCATCAAATCTATAAAAGCAGCTGGTGCATTAGTCAATCCAAATGACATCACTTGAAACTCATAGTGGCTATATCGAGTGCAGAATGCCATTTTAGGAACATCGGCCTCACTAATCTGTAACTGATGATAACCCGACCTCAAGTCAATCTTAGAAAAGAACTGTGCACATTGAAGGTGATCAAACAAATAATCTATCCTCAGAAGAGGATACTTGTTCTTTATGTCACTTTATTAAGCTCTCTATATTCTATTCACAGTCTTAGGGTACCATCCTTCTTCTTCATAAATAGGACTGGTGTACCTTAAGGAGAAACAATGAGTCTAATGAAACCCTTATCTAACAAATCCTACAACTACTCCTTCAACTCTTTTAACTCTATAGGAACCATTCTGTGAGGTAGCATTGAAATAGGAGTGGTGCCTGAAGCCACATCTATATAGAATTCAATCTCTATGTGAGGTGGTAAACTTGGCAACTCCTCAGGAAAAACATTAGGAAACTCACAGGCAACATGAAAATTAGTGAGTGATAACTTCTCCATAAAAGTATCTCTGATAAGTGCCAAGTATCCCTGACAACCCTTCCTCAACATCTTCCTAGCCGTGATAACGGAGATGAGATTCTGAGGTGCAAAACTCTTATGACCCACAAACTTAAATTCTTCTGCATTCAAAATTTTAAAAATCACCTCTATACTTTGACAATCCATAACAGCATAGTACTGAGACAACCAATCCATACTGAGGATCACATCGAATTCTATCACATTTAACAACACTAATTCTGTTGGTAGTTCTCTGCCTTTAACTAACACTGGACATCCAGAAAGAACAACGTTGGTGTCCAATGAATTGCTTAGAGGAGTGGTGACAGATAAAGGAAAAGCCATCCTTGAAGCTTGCCAACACAACTTTAAAGCAAAAATAGAGGACATGAAAGAATATGTAGCATTTAAAACCTAAGCATCCAAGTAACAGACTGGAATAATACCTACAACAACAACATTAGATGCTTGAGCATCCTACTGAGTGAGGTAGAAAACTTTGGCCTAACCTTGACCTCTCTATTGACTAGTGGAAGCCTGGCCAAAACCTTTAGCACCCCCTTTGGTACCTCTGTCATGCCCTTACTGGGCAAAAATTTGAGTTGTACTCGGATACTGAGCTAGCGACAATTGAAAAGGTACTAGAGCTGTACTGGTAATAGATTGCTATGATTGAAAACCAGAATATGGGCATGAACTGGTAAAATGCTGTGTTTATCCATATTGAAAACATGTCAACGGTGCCATATAATAGGGTCCCTGATGGACTCTACCATAAGTTTGACAGGCGCTGGCTACTGATCTCGAACTACCATAACCAGAACTCTGACTACTACTACTGGTGGAAGCACCAGAAACAAATTTGATAGGCCTACACTGTCCACCACAGCCATGCCTCCTACTGCTATGAATCTCGGCTATTGCCTTTCACTTTGCTGTATTGAGCCTTTTTGCTAACTACTAAAACCAATTTGAAAAGTCAAATATGGAGTAGTCTGGAATCCTCCTGACTAAATACCTCCCAATTGATAGTAATTAGGCATAGCTCTTTGCTTGACTAATCTTAGCTCTATCTTCTTGGCCAACTCGATCACAGACTCGAGAGTAAGGCTGACAGTAGGCATCTCAGTAAAAGCAAAACCCAGACCAGTGACATAAGTCATAACAGTGAAATACTGGTCTCACATTAAATCCTCTACATATCTACCAAGTTTGAGGAACTCTCTGATGTAGTCCTTAACATATCTGTCACCTTTGAAAATGCTAGTCAGTCTGAGAATGTAACTCATCTGCAGTGGCTCTGGACAGAATCTCCTTATAAACCTCTCTCAAAACTGTGCCCATGCCATCATCATCATATATGGTTGAATGACTTGAACAAACCAATCCAGGGCTGGTCCCTCAACAGACAACTCAATAATCATGATCCATTAGTACTCAATGTGAGTAGTCTGAGTCCTCATCTCAATAGCGTATAAAAAGTCCAGAGGATCTGATGACCCATCAAAGCTATACGACCAACTCTGGCGTAGAATAATGCTACCTTAGGGTCAGACATACCCTGCTGATAGGCAGGTTGCATCAGCAGTGCGACTGAAGGTATCTCAACTTCCTCATACTCTAGCTCTATAGGTTCCTCATCTTGTAGCTCTCTCTATCTATGGCAACTTGTTGCTCATTGAGGTCTACCTCTGCCTTTACCTTTGCGCCTAGCTGGCGGCTTAAGAGATAAAACCTCATCTTGGAAGGACTTACCATCTTTGGCCTCAACGATCGGTAGAGCGACACTCGCTTGCCTCCTCATTCTGAAAAGACAAAACCCTGAGATTCAGACAAAATAGACAATAAAAAAACAACCTAACGATTATGCAGAAAACTAAATCAAGGAAAACTTATCGAAGACATAATCGAACCTAATTACTGAAGTAGTTTTGAAGAAAACATAAATCTAAAAACCTAGGTCCACAACACTAATAACCTAGACTCTGATACCAACTTTGTCATAACCCAAACTGGGAGTCATGATTGGCGCTAGGGAATGAAAATTCTTTCGAATCTGGAACCTGTAGCAAGCCTTAAAAATAAAATCACAAGCAATAATAAATAAAATACACTAGAATTAAAATTTTAATCAAAATGAAATAAATACTCAAATGTCATTTCATAAAATAAAAAAATATTCATAAAATATTCAGAGACAGGTCTCAAAACCAAAATAACATACTATAGATACAATACGCTACTACTGTAGTTTTCTAGAGTACAATAAAAGTTCATATAAATAAATTACATAGTCTAGCCAGAGTTGAACAAGACCGACGTAAAGTACTACTGGTGAGGTCTGAAGAAGATGAAGATCCTATAAAAAATTTTTTGAGGGAAGTCAGACCTTACTGAGTGAATTATTATAATATATATTCATGAAACCTAAATTCATATACATTCAAGCATCAGTGTATATATATATATATATATATATATATATATATATATATATATATACACATACATTTCACATAGATGCTGAAATTCATTTTTATATATAATAAATGCATAAAATTATTTTAGTTGAAGGACTGGAGCAGAACCCTAACAGTTCACAACCTCACTCATAATAATCAATAGCTAACAGGCTTAACCAATAATCCAAGTATTCATTTATCTAGCTTAAGGTACTAGACTGGCCCTGAGTACATTAGATCAATCGAGGTTTCACAGTTAGCCTATCCAATAACCAATATCTTAATAAAAATTATCAGATTCTCAACCTAAATCTACTGTACTATCATGCAACAGTCCTAGCGTAGCCCACTAGGTAGCACGTTCTACTGCTATCCTTCAAATCATTCTTATAATTATAAAAAAATAATAAAATGCATGATATAAACATGATAGCATTCATTTAAAGAGGAATATACCAATTATATACCGAAAGTATACCAAAAGTAAACTGAAAATATACTAAATGTATACTAAACATATACCATTCATATGCCACAAATATACCCAAATAAACCATGAATATACCAAAAATATATTAGGTGTATATTGAAAATTGCAACATGCATAAATATTGCATATATATTGAAATCTACCAAAAATATACTAAATCATTTAATGACATAAATCTTGTTTAAACATATAATGAAAATGTGAAAATCCTTATTCATGCATCCTATATGCAATGCATATATAGAATAATAACTAGAATATTCGAAGTGTATTTTCGTGCAGGAACGACTCTACTTTTAGTAGAGAGATGTCCGTTTTATAAAAAAGATGTCACGACCTGAACCTAAAGGGGCACGTAACCAGCACTAGAGAATGAGAATACATAAAGCACTCGAAACCCATGGTAATCCTTAAGGAAAAAATGCAATAAAATATAGACAATAATGAAACAAAATATTTTAATTAAAGATAAATAATATAAATGAACTAATATCCAAAACAATCCTAGATAAAATACAATAATTATCTTTAGTACACATTTTGAATGCATAGAACAATCCAAAAAAATACAACATAATAGTTAACTGTTACTACTACTGCGATGTTCTAGATTTGAAATACATATATAAAAATAGTACATCTTAAATAAATTAGATAAAATAGCCGGAGAAGAAGAAACACAGCGTAAGGTAAGCTAATTGATATGTGACTCCTGAGATCTTAAAAAATAATTAAAGGGAGTCAGATCTCACTGAGTAAGTTAATAAAAAAAATGTATATAGTATGAAAATTTCCTTAAAAATATATTTATGAAATTAAGAAATTTATAATTTATAATTTAAACTATTTAATTTTATTGAAATCCTCTTTTACCAAAATGAGGCAATTAAAACTCATTAAATACTATATAAAATATAATTAGCTCCCTTAAATCATTTTATAAAAAAAGTAGGTAGAACCCTAGTCTACAAATCTAATTGCCTTTCAGCTCTCTTATAATCCAAAGACTACCGGTTTTTAAGAGCAAAGCATCAATCGAGCTACTAGTCACAGTCAATTCACTTAAATTGATATTTCTTGGCAGTTCCCGAGAGCAAAGCATCATCGAGCTACTGGCCCCAATAATATATAAATCACGCTTGAGAGGAAAGCATCACCGAGTCACATAACTTTCAACACTCACTTTAATCCTACCGGTGCGCACACGGTCCTGATGAAACCCATTAGGTAGCCCGTTCTACCATATCTTATTTTAGAATAAATAAATATAAATAAAATAAGGAAGACTACAATTAAATAAAATAAAAATAAAATTAACTAACGATATGAAAATTTAACATAAACATGCTAATATAACTATAGCAATAATAGGAAAATTTAATTTAAATAGATATTCTTATAATAATATAATTCTTTAATAAATTCTCCTATTTATCAAAATCAATATATATATATATATATATATATATATATATATATATATATATATATATATATATATATATACAGTTTAATTATTAACTTACAGGTTGAATGCACTCTTCTGCGCAGTTGCGCTCGACCCCGACCTGTCGACTTAACTGAAGGCGTGCTAAAGAAAAGAAATAAATAAAAGGAAATTAAGAATAGAAATCCTATAAATTCTAGATTTCTACAAAAAAACTTGATTAAAATACGATACTGCTAAAATTTACCTGATGTCATGTTTTACGAGAAATTTATCAAGAATTCAATAGAGTCTCCTCTGTAAAATAGACATCTCTCTACAAAAGTAGAGCCAACCCTACATAGAGAATTTAATAAACCACAATATAAATCAATAAAATTCCATTTAAATATCGAAATTAATTTATTTACGCAAATAAAGCATAACAGAGATTTATTTATAAAATAATTAATAAAATTCACATAAAAATCAATTTTTGCTATAGAGGTCCTTATTTATTTTTTTAAAATTAAATAGCATTTAGTTACCGAAAATTAATTAAATTATTCAATTATATAATTAAGTAATAAAAAACTCTTTTAAATCATAAAAATCATAAATACTATTTCAATAATTACTCATAATTAACTAAAAATGGGAATAAATTCATTAAAATTATTTTAATATCATTTATTACTCAAAAATTACCCAAAATATTATAATTCACCATAATTTCAATTAAAACATAAAATTTACCAATTTATACTAAGTTTCTCAAAAATTCTTTTTTGACATAAATATTAAAAAATTTGTAATAAAAATTTGGTACATAATTTTAATAAACTTCCTTAACAAAACTTGCTCAGAATAACTAGTAGAATTTATTAAAAATATAAAAATTTTTCGGCTCGAGAATAGTGTCGTGAACAGTAACCCTGAGGCTCGAAAATTTAAAAAATTCCTAAAAGTTCACAAAAATAATTTTGGGAAACGTTACAATGTCTATAATAATCAGTCCTAAACAAAATCAAATTAAGCTTCAATTTCATAATTAAATAAAAATTTTCAAATTTAATTTTTGTAATTACCGGTTAAATTTCTTGAAATTGATCGAGGATTATCGATGCTCAGGTCTAAGGCTTCGATTTGAGCCCAAGAACGACTGGAAAAGTCACCAATTGCCCTTCAAATTTTTGACACCCAAATGAAATCAAGGGAAGAAGAAAAGAAGGAGCTCTGGTGACCGTGGAAGCTATTGGCGGTGGCACGATAAGCTGGAGTGGCGGTGACGGATATGGGTGGCGGCGGTTAACAGTGCTATGATCGGGAGGAAGGAGAAAAGAAGAAAGAAAGAAAGAAAAAGAAAAAGAAAAGAATTTTTTTTAATAAAAGTATAAAGGACAAAATAATATAATTTATTAAAATATAAAATTATTTCCAATTAATTTTTCATCATAACATATAATAATTTGTACTCAAATACTCAAATAAATATTAAAATTAAATTATTAATATGAAAATAATATTTAACCCCAAAAGTTAAATTAAATTTCACTAAAATTAAATATCAAAATTTAATAATATAATAATATAAAATAACAATAAAAATAATTATTAACACTGTATATCTCGAAATTTAATTCTTAATTTAATACATGAAAATTTAGGTCTTTATAGTCTCCCCTCCTTAAAAAAATTCATCCCTAAATTTTTGAAAAATAAAATACAAAATCTTAATGGAAAAGATAAGGATAAGCCACGCATATCGCTGCCTCCGTCTCCCATGTGCTGTCCTCTACTGTGTGGTTGCTCTATAGCACCTTCACCATCGAGATCTCCTTGGTACGAAGCTGACGAACTTGGTGATCCACAATCGCCACAGGATACTCTAGATCTTTACTGAAGTCCTCTGTTTGAGGCTAAACAACGTGAGAAGGATCAGGAACATATTTCCTTAGTATGGAAATATGAAACACCAGGTGAATCCGAGATAATTCAGGTTGCAACACTAATCTATAAGCCACGTCTCCAACTCTCAAACATATCTCAAATGGCCCAATTACCTTGAGGCCATTTTTTCTTTCTTACAAAACCTCATAACCCCTTTTATTGGAGACACCTTTAGAAACACCATGTCTCTAATGGAAAAAGACACATCCTTCTTTTTTGAATCTGCATAGCTCTTCTGTCTATTGAAGGCTGTCCTCAAATGGTCCTGAATGATGGGAACCTTCTCAGAAGTAATTTGCACCAATTTTGGATCTCTCTAACTTCTCAACATAATGGTGATCTATACTTCCTACCATACAGTGCTTCATACGGACCAATCTCAATACCTGCATGATAACTTTTGTTATATGTAAATTCTATCAATGGCAAATATATGTCCTATTGACCAGTAAAGTCAATCATACACATCTTCAACATATCCTCAAGGGTCTGAATGGTCCTTTCTGACTGATCATCTGTATGAGGATGAAATACTGTGCTGAAATCAAGTCCAGTTTTTAATGCCTTATGCAACTTTTACTAGAAGACTGATGTGAAGGTAGCTCTTTTGTTAGACACTATGCTCATTGGTACCCTATGAAAATAAATAATTATGTTAACATACAACCTTGCTAGTCTATTAGTAGAGTATGTCTTCTTGATCTGCAGAAAGTGTGCTGACTTAGTTAGCCTGTCTACTATCACCCAAATAGCATCATAACCACCAGTAGTATGAGGTAATCTAGTCATAAAATCCATAACAATCATATCCCACTTCCACTTTGGGATAGGCAATGGCAGTAATAATCTTGCAGGCCTCTGATGCTCTAGCTTTGCCTACTGACAAGTAAGGCATTTGGATACAAATTTTGCTATATCCTTTTTCATTCCATTCCACCAAGATGTATCTTTCAAGTCATGATACATCTTGGTAGAACCTGGATGAACACTATAAGCAAAAAAATGTGCCTTTTCCATGATTTCTTTTCTTAGCTCATCCATATTTGACACACACAATCGAGTACCTAAACGCAACACATCCTCATTATCAATTACAAATCCAATGGACCTACCTTGTTGCACTTCAAACATAATCTTCTGCAACTGTGGGTCCCTTCTCGGTGCTGCCTTAACTCGATCCAAGTACACTGACTGTACCCTAAATTGAGCAATGATACATTTTTTAGTCACCTTCAACTGTAGTCCTTGGTCAATTAACTCATGCATCTCTTTAACAATTGGTCTCTTCTTAATACTAATGTGTGCAAGGCTGCTTACTGACTTTCTACTCAAAGCATCTAAAACTACATTTGCCTTGCCTGGATGGTATAGAATAGAACAATTATAGTCCTTTAAAAGTTCCATCCATCTTCTCTGCCTTAGATTTAGATTCCTTTATTGGAATATATACTTTAGGCTCTTATGGTCGGTGTATATTTCATAAGTCATACTGTACAGGTAATGCCTCCGAATCTTTAATGCAAATACCATTACTGCCATTTCCAAGTCATAAGTAGGATAATTTTCTCGTGCTTCTTTAATTTCCTTGAAGCATAAGCAACCACTCTTCCATTTTGCATTAACACATAGCCTAATCCTACTCGGGAAGCATCACAATACACCGTATAACCTTCATTCCTAGAAGGTAAAGTCAACACTGAAGGCAAAGTCAATAAATACTTAAATAGTTGAAAGTGCTCCTCACATATGTTTATCCACATAAACTTAGCATTTTTCTGGGTCATCCTTGTAAAAGGTGTAGCAATCTTAGAGAAATCCTTCACAAATCTCCTATAATAGCCAATTAAACCCAAAAAACTCCTTACTTCAGTGACTGATGTGGGTCTCAACCATTTTGTAATAGCTTCTATTTTCTTAGGATCCACTTATATGCCATCTTTGGATACCACATGGCCTAAAAATGCCAATTAATTTAACTAGAATTCACACTTCAAAAACTTGGCATACAGTTGGTGCTTCTTCAGAGTCTGAAGCACTGTCTTACTCCTAGAGTATAGAAGAATATCATCAATAAACATAATCATAAATTGGTCCAAGAATGGCTTAAACAACTTGTTCATCAAGTAAATAAAGCTTGCTAGGGCATTAGTCAACCCAAAGGACATTACCAAAAATTCATAATGGCCATACCTTGTCCGAAATGCAGTCTTGGGTACATCTCCACCTTTAATCCTCAATTGATGGTACCTAGACCTTAAGTTGATCTTGGAGAAAAACTCACTACAAAAAATTGATGATTTAGCGACGAATTTTAGTGATAGAATTTATTCGTCACCAGTTCGCGATGGATTAGCGACGAAATTCAAACTTAGTAACTGATTTAGGGATGG
This sequence comes from Mallotus nudiflorus, assembly GCA_947683625.1. Lineage (NCBI taxonomy): Eukaryota > Viridiplantae > Streptophyta > Magnoliopsida > Malpighiales > Euphorbiaceae > Mallotus > Mallotus nudiflorus. The sequence continues at coordinate 492,568 of CANTUR010000459.1, forward strand.
GAAAAAATCCGTTGCTAATTAGCGACATATTTTAGTGACGGATTTTGAAATCCGTCGCTAAATTAGCAATGGAAAAGAAAATCCATCGCTATCTTCAATTAATTTATTTTTCAAAATTAATTTAATAAATTTAGTGATGAAAATCATTTAGCAATGAATTTTTATAATTTGTCGCTAATTTGGCGACGTATTTTGAAATCTATCGCTATATTCAATTATTTTTTTTCAAAATTTATATATTAAATTTAGCAACTGAATTTAATTTCCATCGCTAATTTAGCGACGAATTTTTTTTTCTATCGCTAAATTAGTATATTAAATTTTTTGTCTACCTTAAATACTATTATGTCTATGTTTAAATTTTTTGTTCCATTCAATAATTGTGTTAAAAAAAATTAATTGAATTAAAATTTTTAAATATTCTAGTTTACATATTAAAATTATTTATATGTTATTTTTGAAAATGAGATTTCAAAATATCTTATATTGAATTTATTATTTACTATTTTTTATTACTTTTATTTTTTGTATTATAACCGTTAGTTATGAATATAATTTTTTTTTAAAGTTGCTTATAAACTAATGATTTTAATAATATACTAATTATTAAAATAATAACATTAATAATATACTAATGACTAATTAGTCATTAAAAAATTATCTTTATAACAAAATATAAAAATTTGGTATTGAAATCCAAAAAGACCAAAAAATCCAAAATAAAATTGACATAAACTTTAAACTGAAATTTGAGGCCCTAAATGATAGAATTTGGGTCTGAAGTTGGACTTAATCATTAAAAAATTGCTTAACACTCGTGAGCCACTTGACGTTCAGCTTGTCAAAAGCTCGCTCGAGCTCGTTTATTAAGTTAAACGAGCTGAGGTCGAACTAAAGCTCATAAGCTAAATGAGCCAAGCCCGAGCATCTTGAAACTCGGCTCATTTAAGCTCATTTCAAATAGATATAACATTGATTAAAATCTTTATTAAAAACATAAAATTGTTATTACAAATTATAATTTAATTTGAATTATCTCATCATAAAAATATACAACTTTAATGTCATAACTAAATCATTTGTCCATAAATATATAATTACATTTTTTTTATTTAATCTAATTCAGTAAAAATTCCTCTTAACCTATCTCGTCACAAGAATATATATAATTTTTATTTCATAACATAAATAATTTATCCATAACTATAAAATTATGTAGGTTTCTAAAAACTATGTAGTTTTACTCAAAATTGCGTAGTTTTGATTTATACTAATTCATTTATATAATTGATCTTAAATTCTAAATTATAATATAATTTTATCATACACTCATTCAATTACATAGTTTATCTGAAATTCTAAATTATAATGCTATTTTATTATACACTTGTTCTCATTTGGTTTTTAATATTATTGTATAGTATTAATTTAACATTAAATAAATAAATTATTGATTAAAATCAAAATTTAATTTAAATTATTTTATCATAGATATATATAATTGTAATATTATAAATAAATTTAACTATTAAACTACTAAACATAACTACAAAACTACGTAGTTTTGGCTTAACCTAATGCACTAAAATCTTTCTTTCACTTTATCTTGAAACACTTCAAATTATTCAAAATGTATATTATATTTATATGATCAAAATATAAACTACATATATTTAAAGTCATAAAATAATTAAATATCTAACTTCACAAACATATAGTTTCCAATTATCTAATTACGATATAAATTTTTTTTGTAAATATTTGTATTTTAAAACGAACATTGATATTAATATTACATAATTAAATTTAACTTAATAATGAAGTAAATAGATAAATATTTGACTACTTAAACAAATATAATATTTAATGAAAGTGAAAATGAAATAATATATAATATGTTATAATATAACTACCTCAAAACTACGTAGTTTTGATGTCAAAGACTAATAAATACAAATAACCTTCGACACTTATCATAACTTAACCTAATTTCTTCATTTTATAGACCCATCTCCTTTTGCCGCTGCTCACACCCATCTTCACCCTAGCTGCCAGCATCTGCTGCTCCCTCCTTCGCTGCCCTCTGCCCGTAGCCTTCTTCTTTTACATCCATCACCACCATCATCTTCACCCTCGTGCACCATCATCATTAGAACCCTAGCCTTCATGATTTACACCCTGCACCACTGCTCGCACCACCTATAATTTTTCCAAATTGGAATTTACAAACACTAATATCTTATTTAGATGTTTTCATCTTTTTTTTAGATGAGATGAATATTTTCCCAATCTTCTCAATTACAGCCCTGCCCATCTTTTCACTGTCGTTCAACTCGGTCCGTTTTTTGCCATTTCTATCAACTAATGTCATCGTCCATCGTTGTGCCATCCCAATACTGCTATGGTAGCTGTTATTATATGCAAACTCCATAAGCAACAAATGATCATCCTAGCTACCTCCCAGATCTAATACACACGTCCTCAACATATCTTCCAATGTCTGGATTATCCTTTTAGACTGACCATCTGTCTGAGGGTGAAAAGCAGTATTAAAATAAAGTCTGGTGCCCTTCTTACAACATTTGCCAAAAATGAGAGGTAAACACTAAACCTCTATCAGATACAATGGACACAGGTACTCTATGAAGGCACACAATATGCTTAATATATAGCTTCGCCAACTTAGCTACAGAATAAGTGGCATTAATAGGCAAGAAATGAGCAGACTTGGTAAACCTATTCACAATCACCCAGATCAAATCGTATCCATCCTTAGGACGAGGTAACCTAACCATAAATCCATAAAAATTCTCTCCCATTTCCACTCAGTAATAGCAAGTGGCTGAAGCTTCCTAGAAGGCTTCTGATGTTCAACTTTCACTTGCTGACATGTCAAGCACTTAGCAACAAAATCAACTACATCCTTCTTCAGTCCACCCCACCAGTATAAGTCTTTGATACTGTGGTACATCTTTATGACACCCGGGTGTACGTTGTAGGTTGTAGAATGTGCTTCCTTAAGGATCTCTTCTCTCAAATAATCCACATCAGGAACGTACAACCTACCACTAACCCATAAAACACCTTCATTATCAAGTATGAAATTAATGAACTTCCTTGCGCGAATATTCTCTGCAAGCTCTGCTAGAATAGGATCTTGGCCCTGAGTTGCCTTAATCCTATCTCTCAACATTGATTGAACTCTAAACTGAGCTAATAGTCCACCTAATATACTCATCTTCATCATCAAACCTTAATCCACTAACTGGTGCAACTCTTAGATGAATGGTCTCCTCTCCACACTAATGTGAGTAAGACTACTTGAGGATTTCCTACTCAAGGCATCTGCTACCACATTAGCCTTGCCTGGATGATAAAGAATCTCATAGTCATAGTCCTTCAGGAGTTCTAACCATCTTCTCTACCTCAGATTCAGATCTCTCAGTTGAAAAATGTACTTAAGGCTCTTATGATATGTGAAAATCTCATAAGTCACCCGGTACAAATAATGTCTCCAAATCTTGAGAGCAAAGATCACTGTAGCCATCTCTAGGTCGTGGGTAGGATAATTCTATTCATGCTTCTTCAAATTCCTCGAAGCATAAGCTATCACCCTACCATTCTGCATTAACACACAACATAGGCCAACTCTAGAGGCATCACAATACACAGTGAATTTATCTACTCTATTAGGCAAAGCTAAAACTAGAGTTGTGGTTAACTTCTCCTTCAGCAACTAGAAACTGTTCTCATAAGCATCTGACCACTCAAACTTCAGATTCTTATGAGTTAAGCAAGTCATAGGAGCTGTAATTCTAGAAAAATCCTACACAAATCTCTTATAATACCCAGCTAAACCTAGAAAACTATGAATCTCAATGACTGTTGTTAGTTTAGGCCACTCAGATACTGCTTCAATCTTCTGTGGATCAACCTGAATACTATCTTTAGACACTACGTGTCCAAGAAATGCAACACTCTCCAACCAGAAATCACACTTTAAGAATTTCACATAAAGCTAATGTTCTATTAGTGTATGCAATACAGTCCTTAAGTGATATACGTGCTCCTCCATACTCTTTGAATACACTAGGATATCATTAATGAAGACTACTACAAACTGATCCATAAATGGTTTGAATACCCTGTTCATCAGATCGAGTGTGGAAAGTAGCTGGAGCATTAGTCAACCTAAATGACATCACTGAAACTCATAGTGGCCATATCGAGTGTGGAATGCCATTTTAGGAACATTGGCTTCATTGATCTACAATTGATGATAACCCGACCTCAAGTTAATCTTAGAAAAGAATTGTGCACCCTAAAGCTGATCAAACAGATCATCCATCCTAGGGAGAGGATACTTGTTTTTCACTGTCACCTTATTCAACTCCTTGTAATTTACGCATAGTCTTAGGGTACCATCCTTTTTCCTCATAAACAGGATTGGTGCACCCCAAGGAGAAACACTGGGTTTGATAAAACCCTTATTTAGCAATTCCTGTAATTACTTCTTTAACTATTTTAACTCTGCAGGAGCCATTCTGTAGGGTGGCATCGAAATAGGAGTAGTTCCTGGAACTAAATCTATACAGAACTCAATCTTTTTATGAGGTGGTAAACCTGATAACTCCTCAAGAAAAACATCAGGAAACTTATAGGCAATAGGAACATCTGTGAGTGATAGCTTCTCCACTGAAGTATCCCTGACTAATGCCAAATATTCCTGACAACCCTTCCTCAGAATCTTCCTGGCCGTGATAGCAGAGATGAGATTTTGAGGTGCAAAACTCTTATTACCCATAAACTTAAACTCTTCTTTATCAAGAATTTTGAAAATCACCTCTTTACTTTGACAATCCATAATGGCATAATGCCAAGACAACCAATCCATACCCAAAATCACATCAAACTCCATCACATCCAACAACACCAATTATGTTGGCAATTCTCTACCTCCAATAAACACTAGACAACTAGAAAAAATAATGTTGGTGTCTAATGAATCACTTAAAAGAGTGGCGACAGACAAAGAAAAAGCCATCCTTAAAGGTTGCCAACACGACTTCGAAGCAAAAACATGGGATACAAAAGAGTGTGTGGCACCTGGATCAAATAAAACCCAAGCATCCAAGAAACATATAGGAATAATACCTACAACGATGGCATTAGATGCCTGAGCATCCTGCTGAGTGAGATGGAAAACCCTAGCCTGACCTTGACTTCCTTGCTGATTGGTAGAAGCCTGGCCAAAACCTTTGGGTCCACCTCTGGTACCTCTAGCACGCCCTTGTTGGGCTACATTCTGAGTCAAACTTGAGTGCTGAGCTAGAGGCAACTGAAAAGGAGCTGGTGCTGCACTAGCAATTGATTGCTGTGAAACCTGCAGAAACTACTGTGGCTAAAAACCAGAATATGGAATGATCTGGTGAAATCTCCCGTCTGTTTGCATTTAAAGCATGTGAGTGGCGCCATATAACAGGGTCCTTGATGGACTCTACCACACATCTGCAGGCGCTGGCTGCTGATCCTAAAATTTGACCACTATTGCTACTAGAAGCACCTGACCCAAATTTGATAGGTCTACGAGGTCCAACATGACCATGTCTGCTACTTCTATGTACTCTCTACTACTTCCTCTGGCTTTACTGCATTGAGCCTCTCTGCTGAATATTAGAACCCATTTGAAAGGTCGAATATGGAGTAGTATGAAATCCTCCTGACTGAATACCCAACTGATAATAATCAGGCATAGCTTTTTGCCTGACTAATCTCAACTTTCTCTCTTTAGCCAACTCTATCACTAACTCTAGAGTAAAGCCCACAGTAGGCATCCCAGTAAATACAGAACCTAGACCACTGACGTACGTAGTAACAGCAAAATATTAATCTTGCATCAAATCCTCTGCATATTTGCCAAGTTAGAGAAACTCTCTGGTGTAGTCCTCGACAGATTTATCTCCCCTGGTGGTGCTCATTAAATAAAGTTTATAACTCATCCAAAGTCGCTCTGGGCAAAATCTCCTTATAAATCTCTCTTTGAACTGAGCCCAAGTCATCGTAGTCATATACGACTAAATCACTTAAATGAACCAATCCAGGGTTGATCCCTCTACTGGCAACTCGACGATCATGATCCGCTGGTACTCGGTGTGAGCAGTCCAAGTCCTTGTCTCAATCACATGTAGAAAGTCTAACAGATCTGATGTCCCATCAAAAGCTATCCAACCAACTCTGGCGTAAAATAGTGCTGCCTTAGGGTCAGACATACCCTACTGATAGGCAGGATGTATCAGTGGTGCAACTGGAGGTTTGGCAACTTCCTCATATTCTAGCTCTATAGGTTCCTTATCATGTAGCTCTCGTTGTCTATGGCAACCCATCGCTCCTCGAGGTCTACCTTTACCTCGACCTCTGCGCCTAGCTAGCAGCTCAGGAGGTAAAACCTCATCCTAAAAGGACTCATCATCCTCGCCTTGATTGACCGATGGAGTGACACGCGCTCGCTTCCTCATTCTGAAAAGACAAACTAAAAAGATTTAGACAAAATAGGCAATCTAAAGATTTATGTAGAATACTAAATCAAGGAAAACTTATTGAACACATACTCGAACCTAATTAAACTGTAGTAGTTTTAAAGAAAACTCAACTCTGAAAACCTAGGTCCACAACACTAATAACCTAGGGCTCTGATACCAACTTTATCACGACCCAAACCGGGAGTCATGACCGACGCTAGGGAACAGAATTCTTTCGAATCCAGAACCCGTAGCAAGCCTTAGAAAATAAAAGCATGCAATAAATAAATAAAAATATACCAAAATTAAAACTTAAATCGATATATAAAATAAATACTTAATGTCATATCATAAAAGAAAATATTTTTATACAATATTCAGAGAAAGGTCTCTACTTAAAAGAACATTTTACAAATACAAAACACTACTACTGCAGTTTTCTAGAATACAATAAAAGTTAGATAAATAATTTACATAATCTATCTGGGGCTGAAGAAGTCTGGTGTAGGGGGTCTACTACTGAGGTCTGATGACAAGGAATCTCCTAAAAAAAACAACTGAGGGGAGTCAGACCTCACTGATTGAATTATTATATTATATATACATGCACCTCCTAATGTTTTAAGCAATAAAACATCAATATATATATAAATATGTACAGACATTTCACACAGATGTTGAAATCACTTTTATATATAATAAATGCTGAAAAGTATTTATTTAAATGAAGGATCAAATAGAATCCTAATTATTCGTAACCTCAACAAAAAATTTCTCTCTAGCCGTAGAGACTTACTTAATTCCAAATAAATTCTCTTATTCCATTTTGGACAGTAGACTGGCCTTGAGACACTAAGTTAACTGAGCTCTAGCAGTCTCACTGTTAGTGTGATTGGCCTTAAGACACTAAGTCAACTGAGCTCCTGCAATCACACTACTTAATCATATCAATCTTAAATAATCGATCAAATAAAAGTCACCTCAAGTAACTCAACCCTATAATCTATCGCACAGGTACGTATACGGTCCTAGTGCAGCCCATTAGGTAGCACGTTTTATTGATATCCTTCATATAAACTTAATAATCATTAAAATAATAAAAATGCATAATTTAAATGTAATAGCATCCATTCATAGCAAAATATACTCATCATTAACATAAAATATACTAATTGTAGATTGGAGATATACTAAAAATATTTCAAATATATGAGCCACATATATTCCAAAATAAACCATAAATATACCAGAAATATACCAATTGCATATTAGGAATATATCAAATATATACGTTGCAGGTATATTAAAATATACCCAAAATATACTAAAAATATACCAAAAATATATTTTACATTTAAAGAAATATTCATATTCAATTTCATTATAAAATTCATGGATGCTAATTTTTATGCATTCTACATGCAATGCATATATAAGATAATAACTCACAAGTTTGCGCTCCTCGAGACTGGTTTGATGGGCCCGGTTCGATAGGCCTCGGTCTCGGTGTAACTAGAAAATAAATAATAATAACCAATCATAATAAATTCCTAACTTATACTTCTAAAAGAGACTCAATCTAGGAATACAAAACTCAGATAGACATAAAAAGTCAGAATCGACCCGACGTCACATTTTACGAGAATTCTACCGAAAATTTGACAGAACCTCCTTTGTAAAACGGACATCTCTCTATTAAAAGGTAGAGCCGATCCTGCAAGAAAACACAAGGCTCAACACCTCGGGTTGGGATCCTGAACTGCACAATTTCCCAACCGAGGTTCACAATTCACCAAAAATACAAATAAAATAATAAATATATTAAAAATCATTAAATTCCATAAATATCCTCAAATTACCAAAATATAATATATGTAAACATTAAATCACTAAATATAATTCTTTTCACAATAATTAAATAAAAATCTCAAATAATAATATAATATTAATAAAAAATTAATTTTTCAATAATTCAATATAAAATAGTAAAAATTCACTTTTATATATTCAAATAGCTTAATAGCCGAAATATGTATTAAAAGTAATTAAAAATCCATTTAATCACCAAATTAGTAAATAATATATTATTTGAATATAATTTTCAAAAATTATTTTTAATTAGTTAAAAATAGTAAATAATTTATAAAAATCATTTTAATACCCTATATAATTCTAAAATCATTTAAAACATATTATTGAACTATAATTTCCACAAAATTACACAATTAACTCATAAATACAAAATGCACATAATATAAAAATATTCCTAAAAATTATAAAAATTCATAAAAAATTATTTTATAAATTCTAAAATTATTAACTCAAATTACTAACACAAATTCAACTAAATTTCCATTAAAATAATTAAATAACTTAATTATCAAAAATTCAATATTTAATATTAAAGTAACAAAAAAATACCCATAATTCAAATTTATTCAAAAAAATACACAAAAAATATATTTGAGAAGCTAAATCTACCATAATCAACATTTGTGAAGTAAGATTTCATGAATCAAACAATATCAAGTTCAAAAAAAAAGAAAAAAAATCCTAAAACACATAAACTAAAAATCGAAGGAATTTGAGCTCAAATATAGCTCGAAAATGGACTCACCGGTTCAAGAGCGTTTAAAAGATTCTAGTTTGAAGTCCTATGGTGGTTGGAAGCTCACCGGTGATTATGGAGCTTCACTCTTGATGTGCGGCGTTTCTGACAGTTTTACGGCGAGCTAAAGGCGGCTAGCAATGTCTGGGAGAAGCTAGAGGTGGTGGTGGTAGATGGTGACAACTGGGGCGGCTCCAATGATGTTGTGAAGGCTGATTGAAAGAAGAAGAAGAAGAAGAAGAAGAAGAAGAAGAAGAAGAGAGAAGAGAGTGTTGACCCAATTTTTATTTTAACCTTTTTTTTAATTATGAAATTACCAAAATACCCTTCAGCTAATTTAATAATAATAATAATAATAATGATAATAATAATAAGAACAATAATGTTAATAATAATAATAACAACAACAACAATAAAACAACAACAACAACAATAATAGCAACAACAGCAACAACAACAACAACAATAGCAGCAACATTAACAATAGTAGCAACAACAACAGTAGTAATAACAACAGCAACAACAACAACAACAACAACAACAACAACAATAACAATAATAAGAATAACAACAATAACAACAACAATAACAACAAGAACAACAACAGCAATAGCAACAACAACAACAACAACAACAACAGTAACAATAGCAACAACAACAACAACAACAACAACAACAACAGTAACAACAGCAGCAATAACAGTAACAACAACAACAACAATAGCAACAACAACAACAATAACAACAACAGCAACAATAGCAACAACAACAACAACAACAGCAACAGGAACAACAGCAACAGCAATAACAATAGCAACAGGAACAACAATAACAACAACAACAATAGGAATAACAACAACAACAGCAACAACAATAATAACAACAACAGCAACAACAACAATAACAACAACAACAACAATAACAACAATAACAACAATAACAGCAACAGAAATAACAACAACAATAGCAACAACAACAACATCAACAACAATAATAGCAACAACAATAACAGCAGCAACAACAACAACAACAACAACAGCAACAGTAGCAGCAACAACATCAACAACAGCAGCAACAACAGCAGAAATAACAACAACAACAACAGCAGCAACAACAACAACAACAACAATAACAACAACAACAACAATAACAGCAACAGCAGCAACAATAACAATAACAGTGATAGCAGCAGCAATAGTAGCAACAACAATAACAACAGTAACAACAACAACAGTAGCAACAACAACAACAATAGCAACATCAATAGTAACAACAACAACAACAACAATAGCAATAACAACAACAACAACAAAAGTAATAGCAACAACACCAACAACAATAACAACAGCAACAACAATAACAACAACAACAATAATAGCAACAATAACAACAACAACAACAACAAAAATAACAACAATAACAACACCAGCAGCAACAGTAATAATAACAACAACAGCAGCAATAGCACCACCACCACCAACAACAGCAATAGCAACACCACCACCACCACTACCACTAACAACAACAACAATAGCAATAGCAACAACAGCAGCAATAGCAGCAGCAACAACAATAGCAGCAACAATAACAACAACAATAACAACAGTAACAACAACAGTAGTAGTAACAGTAACAGCAGCAACAACAACAACAACAATAACAATGATAATAATAATAATATTATTATTATTAACTTTAATATTATTAATTAATCTCATGTAAAATAAATTATTTTATGTAAAAAAATCTCTTAAAATAAAATACATAAATAATATTAGCAATTAATAATAATAATATACAAATAAAATTTTAAATTATTAACACTATATATTCCAAAATAATATTATTTTATTTAAAATATTGGGTCATTACAACCGTCTTCTATCATCATCTTCAATATTTATCCATTATCTTCTATCCTTCTAAAGCATTCAGGTTAGTGCCTTCCTTTGAACTTTGCCAATTCTGCATAAGGCATCACTATAGTCTTCATTCTATTCCCTATAATTTTAACACACTTCAATTTCGAAGGTGAAATGATGTGTTTGATTATTGAAATGATTTGTTTGATTTTACAGGTGGCTCAACCTCTTAGCTACTCAATTTTGTGTCTCTCTTTCTGTCTTATGGCAAATTTCTTAGTTACTTCTTCTTGGGATAACCAGGTTTGTTCATTTTGGTTTTTTTTCTATATTGTTAAATTGTTTAGCTTTTTAGTTTCCTTTGTTTAGCTGATTTTTTTGTTGGCTATATTTATTTTCTATTTTTTATCATCTGTTGAAACTATATATTTTGAATCCATTCAATATTGATATAAATGTTTTGTTGTTGCAATTTCTATTTTTATATAATCTACTTATTTTTATCTGTCATTTAAAAGCTGAGAGTGTAGTGGAAGTGGCAGAGTCATCTACAACTTTATTATAAAATGGAAGAGCATTTCAAGAGGATGACATAGAAGAGTATCATATTGATGTTGATGCAGATGAAAACCCTCAGTCATTAGTTAATCAAAGTTCTTTTGTAGAGATTGATAATGTAGAACTTGAAGAAAATGGTGAGGCAGAATATATAGTAGAGTTAGATGAAGAATATGAAGGATTAGATGATGATTATAATGTTAGTGATTGATGATATATGTACTTATATTAATATGAAGCTAGCTATATTAAATTTACAATAGTTAGTTATTTAAATATTGATTGTATATATATTGTCATTGTGTTGTGTTCATTAGAGCTGATTTGATAATGATAGTGGTGCGGTATTATGTAGCGTTATGATGGTTGTTAACATATTTTTATAATTTATTTGTCATTGTATTGTTTTGTGATATAGTTATTGCAGGTATGAGAGGTGGCCATTCCATAAGTCAAAGAGTTCATTCTGCTGGTCATGGGGATAATGTACCATCATCACCAATGGATGCTCCTACATCTACTTCCCTACTAGCTCTTGGTTTACCCCCTAACTTGGATGCGGACACACTATCATTTGTCCCACAAACTGCGCCAGAGTCTTCAATAGGATCAGCACCAGCTGGGTCATTATAGACATGTGGTAGTACATAAATGGGAAATACAATTTTCCAAGTTGATAGAGATAACATGTATGAAGTAAATTATTTGTTTTAACACTTATAAAGAAAGCATTGTATAATGTAAATAACTTTACTTTAACATTTTCTTTATTATATATTTTATAAACAGGTTTTCACTAAGTAATAGGACTTCAACTAAAATTACTAAGATATTTTGGGAGAGGCTAAACAAGGAAGGTGCGACATGGAGCTTAGTGCCTCAGACCACCAAAGAGTTCTATTAGGAGGAATTTTTAACTTAAAAATTGTTTTAATATTTGGTAATACCTAGTTATAATGTTTTGAACATGGTTGTATCATATTATTATTTATTCTAAGTGTATTCCTATTTTAGTAAGAATATGTTATGTGTAATATATAGTAATTAACAAATTATTTTTGTAGAAAGCATGTTAATGGGATGAAGCAAAGACGCTAGTAGTGAAGAAAGCTTTTTATAAGGTGGCAGCAAAAAGATATAGAGATATGTTGTGCAAGATGTGAATTGAAGGAAAGAAGGACAAAGAAATATCGGAAGATGTATGGGAGCGCTAGAAGCAATATTAGAATACCTCGGTATATTAAAAATATATGAACAAGCTACCAAAAATCATCGCATAGAGAAAGGTGGACCGGGCATGGGACTTTCTACACAAACAGGCGGTTTTAGATCAATAATTGAACACTGCATTGCTTTGGTAATAATTTGAATTTCATAATTATCAACAAAAGCTTTTTTTTTTGTACAAATGCTTATAAAAAGAAATAATAAACTTTGATAGGAAAAGGAGTTACAACGGGCTCCTACCCCATTTGAAGTATTTAACAAGATGCATACCAAAAAGGATGGATCTTTTACTGATAAAAGATCCAAGGATATTAATGTAAGATATATATTAAATAGTTACTATATAATTTTTAATTTTATCTTTGAAATTTTTGATACACATTTGCAAAAAATCTTAATAATAATTAATCATTAATGATAATTACGTAGGATACTGTGGAGAGCATGGTTGCTTCTGCTTTTCAACCAACGGATGGGTCTACGGAGCCTGTGGAAGTAGACGTAAGCCAAATATATCTACAGGTTATAGGAAGTGAAAAAAGAGGCGAGTATATGGGCTCGGCTCTCAGGCATCCACATTTTACCCTGAGACTTTCAATAGTTCATTGACCACTTCATGATATGATTTTACAACGGATGAGCGGTTTCAATGACATATGGATGAAATGGTGGAGTAGAAGGTGGAATTACGAGTTCAAGAACTGCAAGAAAAGATGAATTAAGACATGCAAATATATAAAGAGCAAGTACAATGTGATCAACAAAAGATGAATGAAGATATGAGAAAATATAAAGAGCAAGTCGAACGTGATCAACATGAAATGCAGGAACATATGGAGAAGATTATGCGTATGTTTTCATAGTCTTAACCTAACTCTCAGCTTCCACCATTTACAAGTCCAAATCATGATGCTATAGGTCCATAATCATTTTGCATAATTGATGATGTAGTTAATTTGGATAGCTAATGATGTTAAGTTATGTGGGTTTTATGTTTGGAACAATGTATTGAATTTATGGTTGTTTTGAAATAGATGTGTAATTTTATAAAAAATATTTAATGGTATCTGATTTCAATTATTAATTTAAATTTCTAAATTACTATAATTTGATTTCAAAAAATATTTAATGTTATATTACGTACTAACTTTGATTTCAAATGACAAAATATGAATTTTTTTTTCAATTTGTTAAATTAGCGACAGAATTCAAAAATTCGTTGCTAAATTAGTGACGGAATTCTAAACTCTGTCGCTAATTTTACTGACGGATTTTAGAATTCCGCTGCTAATTTTAGCGACGGATTTTCTAAATCCATCGCTAATTTTAGTGACGGATAATTAAAATCCGTTGTTAATTTTATCGATGGATTTTTAAAATTTGTCGCTAATTTAGCAATGGATTTTTGAATTCCATCATTAAAATTTAGTGACATAGAGATAGGATCTGTACCAGGCGCTATATCGATATAAAATTTTATCTCCCTATCAGGTGACAAGCCTGGCAATTCTTCAGGAAAAACATTTGAAAACTTGCACACCATTGGCATTCTTTCAATTGCTGTCTTACCTGCTGGTATATCTCTGACCGCAGCTAAGTAGCCTTGATAACCTCTTCTAAGCATCTTTTTAGCTGTGGTTGCAGAAATAATGTTTTGAGGCATTGAACTCTTGTCACCTCTGAATCTGAATTCCTTATTAGATGGAATTTTAAAAATTACTTCATTCTCTCGATAGTCCGCCATGGCATAAAACTGAGCTAAGCAATCCATCCTCAGAATTACATACAAGTCAATCATATTAAGTAAAACCAAATCTCCAAGCAACTCTTTACCCTCCACCAACACTGGACAAGATGGAAAGAACACATCTGTCTCTAACTCGTCAGTAAGTGGAGTTGCTACAGATAAGGGAATCAATATGTTGGAAGGTTGACATGCTATTCTAGAAGCAAATGTAGGAGATTACAAAAGAATGCGAAGCACCTGGATCAAACAAGACTTTAGCCTCAAAGTAACATATTGGAAGAATACCTGCTACAACTGCATTGGATGCCAAAGCATCCTGAGGAGTCAAGGTGAAGACTCTGGCCTAACCATGACTTACCTACTATGAAGTGGACAACTATGTATATCCTCTACCCCTAGCTCTGCCTTAAAAACTTCTACCCTTATAGCTTGGATATTGGGTTGGTTGCTGCTGAGGATATATATATGTTTGATACTACTGATGCACCTGCGGATATGACTAAGTGATTGATGAAGAAGATCCCTGAGCATATAATGGCTGGAATCCATAATTAGGATAATCCCTGGTGAAATGCCCAAATTTTCTACACTAAAAGGAAGCTCCTAGTGCTAAGTGACATGGACCTTGATGCACTCATGATATAATGCAAATGTGCATAGTTATTTAGGCTAGTTAAGGTTTATTTTCATTTCATTTCATTATGTTTTATGTTTTTGTTTTGTTATTGAATTGATGTTTTTACTTATTTTATCATTAGGACTCACTATGTAAGTTTTATGCATGATTTAGGGCTCAAATGATATTTAGAAGACACTTGGAGTTAATTATAACAAGTTAGGAAGCAAAAGGAGTCAAGCTTGGACCATCAAGAAGGTGTACGACTCATCACCAAGGGCATGAGTTGTCATTTAGAGTCTCTATAATGAATCATCACTGAGAGTCTCTATGATGAGTCATCACACTCTTGCCTTTCCTAAGAGTTGCAACTTTTCCCAGTTTGAGCAGTTTCCGTATTTCATCCGTATTTCAGCCATAACTCCATCTATAGACAACCAAATTAGGTGATTCAATAATAGAATGATCTACAGCTTTCATGAAGAAACTTTCTAGAGATAATGTCATCTCGATGGACAAAAATGCCCTTGAAGTTATAGAATCTACAAAAGGGGGGTGACCTTTGATGTCAAGTGGTGCCTTTCCAAGTCCAACCATAAGCTAGTAACTTCTAGCAGCTTTCAAGCTTTATATATGCATCATTTATGGTATGAAATAGGAGATATGAATTATTATAGTGTTTTAGAAATATAATTATTATCTTTTAGTTTTGAGAGTCATTGTAAGAAACACTTGAAGAAGACAAAGCCAAGTGTGAGAGAAGATCATCCTAAATCAAGAATTCTTTAGAAGACATAGAAGGGAGTTTTACTTATTCAATTCTTTCTCTCTTTATCATTCTTTCTATGTTGAATTTGATTTTCTTTTGTTTCTTCTTAATCATGTATCTAGTTTAAGTCTTTGTATGGGAATTAAAATGATGAATTAAATAAGAACTGCATTTTTATCCTATTTTATTCATGATTTAATTTCAATTAGTGCTATTTGTGTTATGTATGTTTGATCACCGTATGTAACTTGTTAATCAAATTATTTACAATGAGAATTGGAGTAATTTGGTGGAAAGTAATTGAGATTACTTAAAAATGGAATTTGACTTGGAGACAAGGGATTCACCTTAAGTGAAACAGAATTAGTATAATATGTTTTATGATTTTCTCTTATCTCTGCTTTGCTATGAGAATGAATGTAGACTCTAAGAGGAAATACCTTTTAATTAACAACGAGAGTTGTTTTTAAAGATTGTAGACTAATTTCTAATCAATATGTTTTATGATAATTATGTTTAAAGTTATTTAATTCTTATTTATGATTCTCCTACATATATATATATATATATATATATATATATATACATTATTATAACTTTTATTAATATTTTAGTATTTAGTTAGTGTCTACGTTTCTTTATTTGTTTTAGTCATTATTATTCTGGTTTATTTACCTATCCATCTAAGTGTCTATCTGATTAATTTAAGATTGACCCAATTCTCGAGTGTTCGACACCCTTCTAACTTTATACGAAGTCCTAGAGACTAGGGTAAATAAATATAACTCGTAATAGATTTTAGTGCTGTTGCCGGGGAATGTGTTGTAATTTTTATTAACTTAGGGTACATAAAGGTTGTTTTAGGTCTTATTTTTATTTTTATTTTTTTATTTTTTATATTATTTTATTTTATTTTATTTTATTGTTATTTGTTAAGTTTAATTTGTTTGATTGTGAATTTACATTTTTTGATGCTTACTAGAAGTACTAGTAATAATAATTTGAACTTTGATCCTAAAATTGATTTAACTATATGTGCTTTACATAGGGAACAAAGGCAAAAAAGAGAGAACCAACTGAATTTGAATAACATGGCTTAATCGGAAAGGAGAACATTAGGGGATTTTGCAATGCCCAACATCTTAGGAAGTTTTGGAGGGACTGTGGCTCCAGCTATTGCTAACAACAATTTTGAGATCAAGCCAAGTATTATCCAAATGGTGCAAAACAATCAGTTTGGAGGTTTACAAGGAGAAGATCCTTATGCCCACATATTAACTTTCCTTAATGTGTGTGCAACTTTTAAGATCAATGGTGTAACAGATGATGCAATTAGGCTCAAACTCTTCCCATTTTTGGTTAGGGATAAAGCACAACTTTGGCTTGCTAGTTTGCCGAATGAATCAATCATAACGTGGGATTAATTGAAGCAAGCATTTTTGCACAAATATTTTCCACCATATAAAATGGCCAAGTTTCTCAATGAGATCACTACTTTCAAGCAAAATGGAAGTGAGATAATCTACTCAACTTAGGAGAGTTTTAAGAAACTCTAAAGGTAATGTCCAAATCATGGCTGGCCAGAAAGGATGATTCCTGAAATTTTCTACAATGGGTTGACAGATGAAAATTGAAATATTATGAATGCAGCAGTTGGTGGAAAATGGATGGATAGAATGGCTAAAGAAGCCATTACTTTGCTTGAAGAGCTTGCATCTCAAGGATACATGGGTGATGAAACAACTATGGCAAAGGCAAGGGGAGTTTTGGAGCTTGACACAATTAAAATGTTGAAAGCAAAGGTAGATGCTCTCACCAATTTGGTAAGTAGAAATCAAATTAATTCTTTAAAAAGTACTAATGTTGTTTGTGAGTTTTGTGGAGGGTCTCATTCATATTCTCAATATAATTTAAGTACAAATGAGGATGTGAACTACATGCAAGGAGGTTTTAACAAAGAATGGGGCTGAATTCTAGTACTTATAACCCTCAATGAGGAACCATCCTAGTTTCTCCTTGTCAAACCCATCCTCTAAATTAAACTTTCCATATAACCCAAATACCAAACCTCAAAACCCACCAAGATTTTCCATGAAACAACAAACCTTTAATCCTACCCATCATAAACCTACTCTTGAAAATCTTATGGAGCAATTTGTTAACCAACAAATGTCCATAATCAAACAAAATGAGGAGCAATTTAAGTAGCTAAACTCTAACTTGAGAGCTTTCTACTCATAACCGTATCCTTAAAACCAAAATTGCCCAATAAGCCTCTTCCTTCAACATTAAACATTTGGGAAAGCTTCCTAGGCCAATCGAAGTATGTACAAAAAGAGTCTTGTCGAGTAATTACCTTATGCAGTGGTAAGGAGGTAAAAAGGATCTCAATAAGAAAAAAGAGAGTGGTTGATGATGATGATAATGGGGTAGAAATTGAGGAAGTGGATGCTAGAAGTAAAGATGATGATGAGTTTGTAAAGAAAGGAAATAAGGAAGATGCCATATCATTAAAGAATGATGAACCAAGGGTAGATGTTAAAACTCTTCCTTTTTCCTCAAAGGTCATAAGGCGTAACTCAGATAAAAAAATTTGGAAAATTCCTTGATTATCTTAAGGAAATTACTATCACCATACCATTCATGGATGCCATTAGAGACATGCCAGCATGGGGTAAATTTTTAAAGGATATTATTAGCCATAAAAGCAAGCTTGAAGATTATGTCTTAATATCTCTTGTTGAAGAATCCAAGGCTATGTACTCCAAGTCTCTACCAAAGTTTAAGGATCCTGGGTCATTTACGATTCCTTGTAAAATTTGAGGTACACATTTTGATAAAGCTTTATGTGATATTGGTGCTAGTGTTAGCCTTATGCCTTACTCTATTTATAAAAGGCTCAATTTGGATGAGCTTAAGCCTACCAATATGTGTCTTTACATTGGTGGAAAAATCTATCACATATCCACTTGGCATTTTAGAAAATGTGCCAACAAAAGTGGGGAAGTTTATAATACCAGCTAACTTTATTGTGTTAGAAATGGAGGAAGATCTTGAGATCCCAATTTTGTTTAGAAGACCATTTTTTATGACAGTAGGAGCAATTATTGATATGAAGAGAGGAAAGATCACATTAGAGGTGGATAATGAATGTATGGAATTTGATGTGCTAAAAATCATGAAGTCAACACCTGTAGAAGTGGCAAATAGAATTGATTCTATTGATGTTATTGATGAATGCATTAAAGAAGTAATTCATGAATGTTTGAGGCAAGATTCTATGTAGCCATATGGAATGCAAGAAGCTAATGAGCAAATTTTGGAGATAAATCCATATCAAATTTCCCATAGGACATCAAGATTTGAACCTTTAAGTAGAGAGGATGATCCAAAAGAAACTACATCAAGTGAAGAAGTCAAGATGGAGCTCAAGCCCCTACCATTAAACCTAAGATATGCATTTCTTGACTCTAACCTTAAATTTCCTTTTATTGTTAATTCATCTTTGCTTAGTGATAATGTTGATGCCTTACGTGCTAAGTTGCTTAAACATAAAAATGCAATTGGTTATTCTCTAAATGATTTGAAGGGTATTGGTCCTAATGTATATATGCATAGAATTCTTTTAGAGGACCACGCTAAGCCTTCTATTAAAGGTTAAAGGTGGTTAAACCCCACTCTCAAAGAAGTGGTGAGAAAAGAGATAACTAAGTTGCTTGATAATGGAATCATATATTCCATTAGTGATAGTAAATGGGGTAAGCCCATTTCAGGTTGTACCAAAGAAGGGAGGCTTAACTGTTGTTAGGAATGTATCTAATGATCTCATACCTACTAGAACTATCATGGGATGGTGTATGTGTATTGACTATAGGAAATTAAATAAAGCAACTAGGAAGGACCATTTCCATTGCCTTTTATCGACTAAGTCCTTGAGAGACTAGCTAACTTTTCTTATTTTTGTTATTTGGATGGACTAAGTGTTTTTACCAAATTCCTATTCATCATGAGGATCAAGTTAAAACCACTTTTACATGTCCATATGGTACTTTTGCTTTCGACGTATGCCTTTTGATTTATGTAATGCAACTACAACTTTCCAAAGATGCATGTTTTCAATATTCAGTGATTTGCTTAACGATTGTGTAGAAATTTTTATGGACTACTTCAGTGTTTATGGTACTGATTTTTCCCATTGTCTAGATAATCTATCTAAAGTTCTTGACATGTGTATTGAGTATGGATTGGTCTTGATTTAGGAAAATTATCACTTTATGGAATAAGAGGGAATCGTTCTTGGTCATTCCGTTTCAAAGAGGGGCATTGAAGTTGATAAAGCAAAGATAGAAGTAATTGAAAATTTGCCACCTCCGAAGAGTGTTAAAGATATAAGCAGCTTCCTGAGACATGCAGGTTCCTATTGAAGATTTATTAAAGACTTCTCTAAGATAGCAAAGCCATTGTGTAAGTTATTTGCTAAAGATGCTATTTTTAAGTTTGATGATGCGCGCCTTAATGCATTTGCAACTTTGAAAAGAGCTCTTGTTTTCACACCCATCTTGCAACCACCTAATTGGAAGCAACCATTTGAAATAATGTGTGATGCTAGTAACTTTGCGGTGGGGCTGTTTTGGGTCAAAGAAAGGAAGGCAAGCCTTATATGATTTTCTATGCTAGTAAACTACTTGATAATGCTCAGATCAACTACACCACAATGGAAAAGGAATTACTTGCTATTGTTTATGCATTTAACAAGTTTAGAGCATATCTTATGGGGCAAAAGGTGATTGTTTATTCAGATCATGTTGCTTTTAAGTATCTTCTAAGCAAGAAGGATGCAAAACCTATACTTTTACGGTGGATTTTGATGCTTCAAGAGTTTTATTAGGAAGTGAGAGACAAGAAGGGAAGTGAGAACCTTATTGCGGATCACCTATTAAGGATTGATCAAGATGGACTGAAGAGGAATGATGATGCTGTGCCAATTAATGACACATTTCATGATGAACACTTACTAAGTGTGGTATCAAAGGAACTTCCATGGTATGCAGATATTGCAAATTATCTTATGAGTGGTGTTCTTCCTTATGAGTTAGATTATCAATAAAGGAAGAAATTTCTACATGATATTAAATTCTATTGTTGGGAGGAGCCTTTGCTTTACAAGAGATGTGCCAATGGTTTAATTTGGAGATGTATTTCTCAAGATGAAGCTCAAGATGTTTTAAGACATTGCCATTCCTTGGATGTTGGAGGACACTTTGGTGTAACAAAAATGGCATCTAAGGTACTACAATCTGGTTTTTTGTGGCCAATTTTATTTAAAGATGCTAGAGAGTTTGTTTTTACATATGATAGATGTCAAAGAATGAGTAATATCACTAGGAAACATGAGATGCCCTTAAAAGGAATCCTTGAAGTCGAGCTCTTCGATGTTTGGGGTATAGATTTCATGGGTCCATTTCCTAACTCTTTAAGCTACAAGTATATTATGGTCATGGTGGATTATGTTTCAAAATGGGTGGAAGCATTGCCAACCATTACTAATAATGCTAAAATGGTCAAGAAGATGCTTAAGCGAACTATTTTTCCTAGGTTCAGTACTCGTAGGGCATTGATTAGTGATGGAGCTTCCCATTTTTGTAATCATGTGATTAAGGCTTGTAAGCACCCAATTCTACGATGCAATTGTGCATGCGTGTGATGAAAGCCCCTATAATGAAATTAATCGAGAAATTGATCTCTAGTATTGATGTTTCATGATTTAAAGGATTAGATTGTAATGTTTTAAAGCTTAAATGCAATAATTATAAATTTTAGGGTTTAAATTGGAAAAAAATCAAGTTTTAAGGTTTTTTTGGAAATTTAAGTTGGCCCGTTAAATTCCATTCGACATTCAGCTAAATGTTGATCGACATTTAGCCTAATGCCGATTGACATTAGTCAAATGCCAATCAGTATTTGGCCTAATGCCGATTGGCATTAGACAAATGCCAATCGGCATTTTGCTTAATGCTGATCGACATTACTCTGATTTTTTCCTTTTTTTTTCGCAAATTCAATCTTTTTCTCGTGTCTGATTGGTTAATTAAATGTAATTAATACACGTGCCCTATTTTGTGTATTTAAAGAAGTATCTAGACTTGGTTCAAAATAAATCCTATCCTACCTGTGTTTTCAAAAATTAAAATCTCAGATGCGTGCTATACAATTAAATCCTGCATTCGCGTAGAAGAGGTTAGCTCCCTGACTTTAAAAGTCGAGGGAGAAGTTTGCAAGGGAGGAGGTTTTTGAGCGGTCTTCTTCTTCTTCTTCTTCTTTTTCTTTTTTAGAGAAAAATTATTAAAAAATGGTTTGAGATTGATTTTTATTAAAAGCAACGAAGATTTTTTTTTCTTTATTTGTGGAACTTGTAAAACCTAGTTATTTACAAGAGGCCAAAAATCTCAGTTGCTCACTTTTGATTTTTAACCCTAAAAGACCTAATAAAACTGCATTCTATTTTAGTCCAAAGATCGTGAAAGAGTCATTCAAAGCCAATTCCAAACGGTGAAAATCATAGTTTGTGGGGCCATCTAACTGCATCTGTACAACATCTTCTACTCTTTTCTTTTCTTTTCTTTTCCTTTATTTTAATTTGATTTCTTTATTCTATTTTTAGTGATTCATTACTGATTAATTTTTTTTATTTTTGTTTTGATTGATGTTCTGTGATGCTCTGGAGGGGAGGTTGAAAATATGTGATTTTTTGGTAGTAATTATTGAAGAATCCATGGAATGCCATGGACTAAAGTTTATAAAACTCCTGTAGGATTTAGGATTTTTCTATTTCTTTGTGTTATTTGTTCTTCTATTGTTTATGGGTTGTAATTGATTTTCTTTTAATTCTCTGCACTATAGGTTGTAATAGCCCAAATAGTGGGAAAATAGTAAAATTTTAATTCTTTGCACTAAAATTGATTAGTAATTAGGGTTTTACTTGGTGGGTTTTACTTGGTAAAACCTCATAAAATCAATGATGGCATTAGTTAATTAGGTTTGATGAAATTGATTTAGGATTTTAGAAAATCATTAAAATGTATGTTTGATCTATTTTTTATGTTTTATTTATTTTGGGCTTATTTTTTTTTATATTTATATCCTTTTGGACCCCGAGCCCACGATTAAGTCCAATTCACTTAAAATAGGTTTATAAATGGTTTAGGTTCATTAATTAATTAAAACCAATGTAGGCCCATTGTAGGTTAATTAGATTTAAGCTCATTTTAATTAATAAATCAATTTAGATCTAGCTTAGCCTATTTAATTTCATTCCTTTTAAAATAAATAGACTTAGGCCTATATTTCACTTAAAATAAAATCAATTTAGACTTAGGCCCACTTATAAAATTTAATTTCTTTAAAAACTTAGATTTAGGCCTATCTTTAGAGATTGAAACAAGTAGATTTAAGCTCATTAATCAAAATATAGGCCCACCTTTAGTCCATTTCATTTGTAAATAAAAGTGTAAATCTAGCTAACTTTCATTAAAATTAACCTAGTTTAGACTTAGGGACGACGGGCTTGAATGCATTTTTTGTATGTGATTTTATTGACTAGATGCCTTAGGGTTAGATGGATTTTCAAATAGGGTTTAATAAAATTTCATGTAATTAGAGAATGAAGTAATAATTTATAAAGTAATTCTAAATAAACATGAGACTAAAAGAAGTTTGCATTTTGGTCCCAGAATCTCTTGGTTGTGGTACTAACTTTCTTTTAGAGAATTGAGTACCACCAATTGAATTGTCCAAGTTATTACCCTGGGTGGCAACTCCTCTTCTCCACACTATGACTTTATGGCATAGTAGTGTGTTCCCTAAGGCCCTGAGCTTGAATAATGTTGTGATTACTAAAATCTTGGGCGTGCGCTAAACCTTGCCGTTTACAAGGCTCTCTTAAAAAAATATGGAGTAACACCCAAGGTTGCTACCCCCATATCACCAATAAACAAGTAGACAAGTTGAGATTAGTAATAGAGAGGTTAAGTGGATCTTAGAGAAAATGGTGTCTTCTTCATGAAAGGATTGGGCATTAAAGCTTGATGACGCTTTATGGGTGTATAGGATAGCCTTTAAAACCCCAATTGGCCTTATTCCTTACCAATTAGTTTATGGGAAGTCTTGTCATTTTTTGGGTTTCGTGATTCAAAAATGCAGTGAAAATTAAAACTTTTAACCACAAAACCTAACCCAGATCCAAGTAATTCGATTAATTGATTTAAAACTAGGGTTTTAAAATCTTACCACAAACGCATAAGAGGCAAGATGTTGGAAGGCAGAGAGGAGGTTCACCCCGGTGACACCTTAGCTTGAGCTTTTGATTTTGGTAGTTCAGATTAAGATGTCTCCAAAAGAATTCGTCCTCCACAAGCGTCCACACAAACAACCCTTGATTAAAATGAAAAACTTTGTGTGCTAGCACTTCTCTTGATTTCTCACAAATCAAGAACAAAACACTCTGTATTTTTATTTTTCTAAGAGGAGAAAAACAAATTACAAGTGGTGGCTAATGATTGAGTTAGTGAAACCCTAGAGAATATAACATATTTATAGACCTCTAATTAGGGTTTCACTTACCAAAACTACTTTTTTGTAATTTATCAATTATTATTATTTTGATTTTATTTAAAATTAAAATAAAAAATAATATTTTATTTATTTAAGATAACCTTTACCTTAAATAAATTAACTATTATTTATTTCCACAAAGCATATTTGGGCTTCTCAAACCCATATCCGTTTTTGGGCCAGTTCTAAATGTGTGACCTTGTAGGTTCACATGACATTGGTAGTGGGCCTTAAATCTCTATTTAGGCCTATAAGTCATAAGCGGCCTCTACCAAGACATTATGACTACCCAAGTCATGTGAAGTCAATAATCCGACATAACCTAATTTATAATAAATATTGTAATCCCTTTGTCACATGATATCTTGATTGAATATAAGGCATAGTTTCTATCATCCTTATATAATTCAATCATATTATTTCTTGACTCTAAGTAGACTGAGAATGATAACTCTTTATCAATTCACTTTAGCATGACCATGCATTTTCCTCAGTCTATCTTATCAAGGGGCCTATAGATATCTTACTCAGATTAAATGAGGGACAAATTCCTTCTCAATCACTCACATTCCTTACATAACTCATTTCATATCCAACAATAATTTATTTAATCATCTTGTTAAAGACAATGTTAGATTGTGTCAAAATATATAACAGTTATGTAGAAATCCATAATGATTTCAAGGTCAAAGGACTAAATCAATATTATTATGATGAGAATTACTTATGATAATTATCTATGTAGTATTCTCATGATGGGTCAATCCAGT
Organism: Mallotus nudiflorus; assembly: GCA_947683625.1. Classification (NCBI taxonomy): domain Eukaryota; kingdom Viridiplantae; phylum Streptophyta; class Magnoliopsida; order Malpighiales; family Euphorbiaceae; genus Mallotus; species Mallotus nudiflorus. The sequence goes on from CANTUR010000459.1 coordinate 517,853, forward strand.
ACATTATTTCCTAAATAAGTACCTATGAGTTGACTTAATATCTCATATTTATGATTAGTAAAACATAATCATCAATCAACATCATACTAGTCATAACATATTGTTATGACCAGGGATAATTTGAATAGAACTCATATTTACTCTAAGGGTTTTACTATCAAGTCACATACTTGATGACCTTAGTAAGAATTGACTATTCAAGTAATTATCATAACATAAAATGATAATGAAAAATGCCTCTTTATGAAATAAAATGATAAAGTCAAAACATGGTCATACATGATTGACCTAGTGCATATCACTAACATCATCTCCCCATTGAATTAGAGCATAAGGCATATTGGGCAACAAGGGCTTTGAATTTTGATTTGAAGAAGGATGGTAGGAAGAGGTTACTTCAACTTAATGAATTAAATGAATTAAGAATGGATGCTTATGAGAATGCGAAGTTATATAAAGATCTTTGTCCTCTTTATTTTACTTTTCCATTTTCATTTCCTACATATCTTTGCATTTCTAATTCATTTGAGTAAGACTATCACCATGGGTAAGAATAGAGGATTATCTTCTAAGAGGCCACACATTGAAGAAACACATTAAGAGGAGGAAGATCTTTCCATAACTTACAAAGCCAAGTTTCCAATCGTTACATATGAAGAAGATGCCAAGTTTACAATAATCAAGTTTAGGGAAATCTTGGATTGTACATACAGTCCTAACTCTCCTTTGAATGATGTGGGTATGCTTGCATCTTTTGATCAATTGTTGACTTAATGTGGGCTTAAGAAATTTATTTCTATGCATGACAATACTAATGTGGAATTAACTACCAAATTTTATTCTACTTTGGAAGTTAATGCTAAAAATTCATAAATTTTGGAATTTTGCATGCAAGGGAAGAAACATAAACTTACTTACACTTTCATGAATAGTGTCTTTAGTTTAAAAAGAGATGGGTTATGTGATCCCCCATTATCTTTTAGGTTGAACGAATTTTGGATGTTTTTAACTGGTTTGCACACACCATTTGACTCTAGGAAAGGAAAGACTATGTTTATTAAGGACTTGAAATATTAGTTGCTACATAAAGTGCTTGCATGTGTTCTGTTTCATAAAACTGAATTCAATAGAGTTTCTACATAAGAATTATTTTTAGTGTGGTGCATTCACAATAAGAAACAAGTGTGTTGGACTTTTTGGGTGTTTAATAAATTGTTAGCTTATACTTCTTGTAAGGATGCACCTTTGACTTATGGACATTTGATTACCATTATTGTAAAGGCTTTGAATGTTAACCATGCTAACTATACTCATTTTGTTAAGCGTTCTTATTTTGATAAGTAAGATTTTATGAGAGGAGAAGTAGTGGATGCTGCATTCCATTTAATTCCTCCTCATTCCCATTCTTATTGAAGAGGAATTGAAGGACCACCACCAGCTGAGGAGCAATACTATGCAGAATCTACTGAGGAGAGTGATCCAGAGGAGGAACTTCCCCAATATACACCATTCAGTGATGTTGCTTTCCTCACTTATCCAATTCAAAGTACCACCCATGGATCCTTAAGTTACCATCCTTTTATTTAGGATTAAATATTGGATATGCAGATTACTATGCAGCGTCAACTCAATGAGATGGAGTTTCAAAACCAACAACTTGCTCATCGACAATGCAAAATGGAGTATAAATTTAATTAATTTTTTTGCTCACTCTAGCTATCCGATCAAGTCTCTACCTCCTACCCCTAGGGATGATTGAGGGAGTACTTTTATCCTTTCCCTTGCTTTATTTTTATTACATTAAGGACAATGCATGTTTTTAAGTGTGAGGGAAGGGATATTAGTAGGATATTATTAGTATATTAGTGGTATATTAGTAGTATATTATTTATATGTTTTATGTGTGTTGTGTGTTTTGCATTTATATGTTATGTCATTGTTGCATTTTGCATTTAGGGTATTGTTAGTGCTATTTTGCATTTATATTATTCATTCTCTTATTATATTTAATAAGTAGTTGTTCTTTTTAGTTTATTGATTTTGATTGAGGTTAATCATTAATGTTGATAATTAGATATTGTATGCTTTATTAATAGAAGTTGAAAGTTGCATCTAGTATAGGTTATAACTTTTCCTTTTTATCTCTTTTTATTATTTGTAAGATCTAAAGAATATTTAGTTAACTTGCTAGCTATGCTTAAGGCTAAAGTGGTAAAGATTCAAGCTTAGGTTTTCTTAGAATTTTGAGTAACCTTAGGGCAACTATAGCCATAATACTCATGAAACTCACTTTTCAATAATGAATGAGGACAAGATTTTTTTTTTTAAAAAAAAGAAAAAGAAAAACAAATGCTTTTGAAGTTTGCATTTCGAGTAAGTTGTGTGTAATTGAGTATGCTCCTTAGTTACATTCATTCGGAAAGAAATGTGCAACATCGTAAGTAGATGTATTTTAAGGAAGTTATGTGTGTTTGAGTATTCTCCTTAGTCACATTCATTCGAAAAGAATACATCAAAAAAATATATTGAATAAAATGTTTAAAAATGCCATGAGAAAAGTGAGTTAATGTGTGTGCTTAACATTGTCTCAAGGTTGCTTTTGCTTTTAGGAAATCATAAGTTTGGAGAATAACTATTTTAGTTAAGTAGCTTGGTTAGAACTTTGACTTTGTGTTCTTGATTTTATTCTTAGTAAATTGAAATAAATTGGTGAATTTATTGCTTATGCTATGAAACTTGCTTGTTTTATTATTGTGGAGCATTAAAGTTTGATTGATTAACTATCTTTTATAACCTCTTTAATTCTTGAGATGACTTGACAAGATAAGTACATTTGCTTTGGAAGAGATGAAAATTTTATGTGCTTTTCTATACTAGATCTTTTCTTGCTTGAGGGCAAGCAAGGTCTAAGTGTGGGGGAGTTTGATATAATACAAATGTGCATAGTTATTTAGGCTAGTTAAGGTTTATTTTCATTTCATTTCATTTTATTTCATTATGGTTTATATGTTTTTTTGGTTATTGAATTGATGTTTTTACTTATTTTATCATTAGGACTCACTATGTAAGTTTTATGCATGATTTAAGGCTCAAATGACATTTATAAGACACTTGGAGTTGATTGGAACAACCTAGGAAGAAAAAGGAGTCAAGCTTGGATCATCAAGAAGGTGTACGACTTGTCACCAGGGGCATGAGTCATCACCGAGAGTCTCTATGATAAGTTGTCACCCAATGACGAGTCGTCACACTCATGCCTTGCCCAAGAGTTGCAACTTTTCCCGGTTTGAGTAGTTTTTGTATTTTGGCCATAACTCTATCTACAGACATCCAAATTAGGTGATTCAAGTTGTTTTGGAAAGATAAAAAATGATATACAACTTTCATATGGAAATATCTAGAGATAATTTCATCTGGATGGATGAAAATGCCCTTGAAGTTACAAAATTTGTAAAAGGGGGTGACCTTTAATGTCAAGTGGTGCCTTTCCAAGTCCAACCATATTGTAGCACTTCCAGCAACTTTCGAGCTCAATATATGCATCATTTTAGGTCTAAAATAAGAGATATGAATTATTATATTATTTTAGAAATACAATTATTATCTTTTAGTTTTAAGAGTCATTGTAAGAAACACTTGAAGAAGACAAAGCCAAGTACAAGAGAAGATCATCCTAAATCAAGAATTCTTTAGAAGACATAGAAGGGAGTTTTACTTATTCAATTCTTTCTCTCTTTGTCTTTCTTTCTTTATTGAATTTGGTTTTCTTTTATTTCTTCTTAATCATGTATCTAAGCTAAGTCTTTGTATAGGAATTAAAATGATGAATTAAATAAGAACTACATTTTTATCTTATATTATTCATGATTTAATTTCAATTAGTGCTATTTGTGTTATGTATGTTTGATCACCATATGTAACTTGTTAATCAAATGATTTACAATGAGAATTGGAGTAATTTGGTGGAAAGTAATTAAGATTACTTAAGAATGGAATTTGACTTGGAGACAAGGGATTCATATTAAGGGAAACATAATTAATATAATGTGTTTTATGATTTTCTCTTATCTTTGCATTGCCATGAGAATGAATGTAGACTTTAAGAGGAAATACCTTTAATTAACAATGAGAGTTGCTTTTAAAGATTATATACTAATTTCCAATCAATAAATTTTGTGATAATTATGTTTAAAGTTCTTGTTTGATTCTGATTTATGATTCTTCTCTCTCTCTTTATATATATATATATATATATATATATATATATATATACATTGTTATAACTTATCTTAATATTTTAACAATTAGTTAGTGTTTAGGTTTCTTTATTTGTTTTAGTCATTATTATTGTTCTGATTTATTTACCTATCTATCTAAGTATCTATCCAGTTAATATAAGATTGACCCGATTCCTGAGAGTTCGACACCCTTCTTGCTCTATACTAAGTCCTAGAGACTAGGGTATATAAATCTAACTCATAATAACTCACCCACAAATGGCACATGCACTAGTCCCAGATCCTGAACTGCCATGTCCGGAGCTCTAACCACTACTGTTACTACTGGCACCAACACCAAATCTAGCAATCCTACCACTTCTATGGCTCTAAGCATAACTATGCCTGTCGATCTGATATGCTATAAACTATCTGCTCTACTGAGTAGTACCCCCTGACCGAGTACTCGTGTTGCCTATTTATAAAATAGGCTACTGAATCCCCTGAGCTGATATGCTATTGCCACTCTGTAAGGATTCGGTATGATGCCATGTTAGATATATCTCCGCTCATGTTGTCTGGCCTCCTCAACCACACTTTTAAGGCTGTGACCGCCTGTCTGGATGCCAATATAAGTTGGGCCTAACCCATTTATGTCAAGCTCCACTGCTCTTATTTCATTTTACATCACATTTGCAACATGATGTGACAGTTTGAAGAACTCTTGGTGTAGTCTCCAACTGACCAATCTCTCCTAGAAATGTTCAGCAACTGCTATATGTAGTTCTCTCTCATCGATGCTGGGCAAAAAAATCTCATAAATCTCTCTTTAAAATCTGACCAGGTCATCACAATCATGTATGGCTAGATAGACTACATGAACTAGTCCTGAGCTGTAGCTGACATGGATAACTAAACTATCATAATCCACTAGTAGTCTGTGTATCCTATCCTGATTCTAGCCTCAATGGTATTTATAAAATCCAAAGCATCCTTTGTACCATTGAAAGAAACTCGCCCGACTTTGGAGTATAGTAGGGCGACATCAGTGTAGATGGCGGGGTTTAGCGTGCGTCCAAGATTTTAGCAACCACGACACTGTTTAGGCTCAGGGCCTTAGAGAACACACTAACCACTGTCATAAAGACTTGGCATGGAGATGAGGAGTCACCACCCAGGGTAATAACTGGGACAAATAAAAAAGGTGGTACTCGATTCTATAAAAGAAAGCTAGCACCACAACCAGGAGATTCTGGATACGAAATACTAACTTCTCTTAGTCTCGTGTTCATTTAGAATAATTTTATAAATGATTATTTCATCCTCTAATTACATGCAATTTTATTAAACCCTAGTTAACATCCATCTAACTCAAAAGGCAATAGGTCAATAAAATTACAAGTAAAAATGCATAAAAAGGCAACGTCCTTATGTCTAAACTATGTTAATTTTATTTTATAAGTAAGCTAAGTCTATATATTTTATTTACAAGTGAAATGGATTTTAAAGGTGGGCCTATATTTTTATTAATTAGTAAACCTAGATCTATTTATTTTAGTTTGTCTAAGAAATGGGCTTAAGTCTATTCAATTTTAAAGGAAAATTAAATTAATGAGCCTAAGTCTAACTTGGTCTTATTTTAAGTGAAATGTGGGCCTAGGTCTACTTATTTTAAAAGAAATGAAATTAAGTGGGTTGAGTTAAGTCTAGACAAGTTTTAATTAACTAAGTGGGCCTAAAATCTAATTAACCTAATGGGCCTAAATTGATTTTAATTATTTAAAGTCTTAAACCATTTTTTAAACCTATTTATTAAGTGGGTTAGATGTAAACGTGGGCTTGGGGCCCAAAAACATAAAAAGGCCCAAAAATATAAAAAAAAACATAACAAAATCAAATCAAAATACATTCACATGTGATTTCTTAAAAAAACTAAATTAATTACATACAAACCCTAATTAACTAAAGCCACCATTAATTTTTAATTAATTTTTACCTGAGTGAACCTAATTACTGATTAATTTTAAAGTGCAGAAATTTAAATCTTTCACTATTCCCACTACTAGGGCTATTACAAACTACGTACAAAATTAAAATTAAACAATTACACACCCATGAATTAAAAATAAACTACACAAGATACCAAAATGCAGAATAAAAATTAAAATCCTAGGAACTATTAAAAAAATAATAAAGGTTCATCCATGGTATTCCATGGATCTTTTATTCAATTCTTGGATATTAGACTATTTCCTCCTCAATCCACATGCACATATCAAAACAAAGAAACAAGTAATAAGATTAGTAGTGAAATTAAATAATAAAACAATTAACTAAATAAAATAAAAATCACAAAAGAAGAGAAGAAAAAAAAATGAATGTTGTGCATATGCTTTGAGATAGCCCCTCAGATTGTGATTGTCACCGTTGTTTTTTGACTTGTTGTTTGATTCTAGACAAAGGCTTAAAAAAATAGTGTCGCGCCATTCTTGAAAGAAAGAATTGTATAGAAAAGAGCTTTGATAAAAATTGAAGTTTTCTGGTGCACCCAGTGTTCTCAGTGATGTCTCAGTTTTTAAGGTTTGTGTGCAATCAAGTTTTTGCGTGTGTATTTTTTTTTTGGTCTCCCTCTGTGTGTAAAAAAAAGTCCCCCTCATGCACACAGACTCTTTTCTTTTTAAAGCAGAGTCTGCGCGTATTGACTTTCCCAATTTGCAGGAACACTCATCTCTTCAAAAACAACCTGATAAGAATTTTAATTTTTAAAAACTATTTATGCATTTAAAACCTTATCAGATAATAATAAAGATAAAGAATGAATTTTCAACCAATCAAAACGCTAAAAAATTGATAAAAATACACGAAAAATAAAAAAAATAGGACTTTTATGTGTCAGCATTGTGCAATGTCGATCAGCATTGTACCAATGCCGATCCTAATTTTTTTTACTTTTAATTACCAAAAGACCCCTAAAAAATTGACTTATTTGCAATTAAACCCTAAAAAAATGTTGCAATTTAGTCTCTAAAATCCAGAAAATCGATAACCAAGTTCAATTTTTGAATAAATTTCATCATAGGGGCTTACGTCGCAGTTGTGCACAATTGCATCCTGAAATTGGATGCTTACAATCAACGTCTCTCATCCTTTGAGTCTTCTGCTGAAGCATTTGCTGTACCAGGGGCATTGCTTAGTTAAGAGTTGCCAGCCTTAATTATTTTTTTCTATACTTGATGCAAAGGTTACAGGATCCTTTATTGGAACTTCAGGCCCTGCCTGCTGCTAAACCTGCCTCTGAGTTGCTGCTGCTCTAGCTCTACCCCTACGTCTACCTCTACCTCTATATAGAGGAGTGGGAGGAAGAATCTCATCTTGAACAGATTGTTCATCATCATTCTCCTCAAAGGCTGCTTCCATAACAGGAGCAGTTTGTGCTCGCCTTATTCTGAAAAGAGTAAAAAATGAATTAAGGACAAGAAAAAAATACTACTTAAGTGCAGAATACAAGAGACAAGGAAGATAACAAGTGACAATCATCAACCTATTATCACAGTAGTTAACGAAAAATATATAATGACAACTAAAAACACATATAAAATGAGCCAAAGCCGTGATACCAACTTTGTCATGACTCGAACCCAAAGGGGCATATGATCGGCACTAGGGAATGGGAGTACATAAAGTACCTAAAACCCATAATAAGCCTTAAGAAAAAATGCAATAAAATATAGACAATAATGAAATGAAATATTTTAATTAAAGATAAATAACAAAAATGAACTAATATCCAAAACAATCTTATATAAAATGTAATAATTGTCTTTAGTACACATTTTTAATAAATACGACAATCCATAAAAATACAATATAATAGTTAACCGTTACTACTACTGTGGTGTTCTAGATTTAAAATACATATATAAAAATAGTTCATCACAAATAAACCTACATATGTTGGAGAAGAAAAAACCCAACGTAAGGTAAGTTAACTGACATATGACTCTCGAGATCCTGAAAAATAATTAAGGGGAGTCATACCTCATTGAGTAAGTTATTAAAAAAAATGTATATAGTATGAAAATTTCCTTAAAAATATATTTATGAAAATAAGAAATTTATAATTTAAACTATTTAATATTATTGAAATCCTCTTTTACTGAAATGAGGTAATTAAAACTCATTAAGTACTATATAAAATATAATTAGCTTCCTTAAATCATTTTATAAGAAAATTAGGTAGAATCCTAGTCCACAAATCTAATAGCCTTTTGGTTCTCTTATAATCCAAAGACTGCCCGTTTTTGAGAGTAAAGCACCAACCGAGTTACCAGCCATAGTCAATTCACTTAAATTGATATTTACTGGCCGTTTTCGAGAGTAAAGCATCACCAAGCTACTGACCCCAGTAATATATAAATAACACCCAAGAGTAAAGCATCACCGAGCCACAAAACTTTCAACACTGACTTTTAATCCTATTGGTGTGCACACGGTCCTGATGAAACCCATCACGTAGCCTGTTCTACCATAGCTTATTTTAGAATAAATAAATATAAATAAAACAAAGAAGACTATAATAAAATAAAATAAAAATAAAATAAACTAATCAAATGAAAATTTAACATAAATATACTAATATAACTAGAGCAATAACAGGAAAATTTAATTTAAATAGATATTCTTATAATAATATAATTCTTTAATAAATTCTCCTATTTATCAAAATCAATATATATATATATATATATATATATATATATATATATATATATATATATATATATATATATATATATATATCCTATACGCAATTCAATTATTAACTTACAGGTTGAATGCGCTCTTCTGTGCAGTTGCGCTTGACCCCGACTTGTCAACTCAACTGAAGACATGACTAAAGAAAAGAAATAAATAAAAGGAAATTAAAAACAGAAATCTTATAAATTCTAAATTTCTAAGAAAATATTTGATTAAAATACAACTCTACTAAAATTGACTCGATGTCACATTTTACGAGAAATCTATCAAAAATTCGACAGAGTCTCTTTTGTAAAATAGACATCTCTCTACAAAAGTAGAGCTAACCTTGTATAGAAAAACACTTCAAATAACTGCAAAAAATCTAAATCTCGGGTTGGCCCCCCGAACTACAGTTTATGCCCAACCGGGAACTAATTTCACAAACCACAATATAAATCAATAAAATTCCATTTAAATATCAAAATTAATTTATTTACATAAATAAAGCATAAAAGACATTTATTTATAAAATAATAAAGCATAAAAGACATTTATTTATAAAATAATTAATATAACTCACATAAAAATCAATTTTTGTTATAAAAGTTCTTATTTAATTTTTTTTTTGAAATTAGATAGCATCTAGTTACCAAAAATTAATTAAATTTCAATTATATAATTAAGCAACCGAAAACACATTTAAATCATAAATACTATTTTATTCAAATACTATTTCAATAATTACTCTTAATTAACTAAAAATAGAAATAAATTCATAAAAATTATTTTAATATTATTTATTACTAAAAAATTACCCAAAACATCACAATTCACCATAATTTCAATTAAAATATAAAATTTACCAATTTATACTAAGTTTCTCAAAAATTCTTTTTTGAAATAAATATTCAAAAATTTGTAATAAAAATTTGGTACATAATTTTAATAAACTTCCTTAATAAAACTTGGTTAGAATAACTAGTAGAATTTATTAAAAATATAAAAATTTTCCGGCTTGGGGAATAGTATCATGAACAGTATCCCTGAGACCAGGAAAGTCAAAAAATTCCTAAAAATAATTTATAGAAACCTTATAATGCCTACAATAACCAATCCTAAACGACCAACATCAAATAAAATCAAACTAAGCTTCAATTTCATAATTAAATAAAAATTTCCAAATTTAAATTTTGTAAAATTAGAGTTATTATTGGTTAAATTTCTCGAAATTGATCGAGGATTATTGAAACCCGGGTTAAGAGCTTCGATTCGAGCCTATGAACGATTATAAAAGTTGTCGGTTGCCCTTCAAATTTGTGGCACCCACAAGAAATCAAGGGAAGAAGAAAAAAAGGAGCTCCGATGACTGTGGAAGCTGCTGGTAGTGCGAGGGCTCCTACTAGTGGCGCTGCGATAAGATGGAGTGGCGGCGACGGCTGTGGGTGGCGGTGGTTGACAATGCTGCGTGCGGGAGGAAGGAGAAAGAAAGAAAGAAAGAGAAAGAAAAAGAAAAAGAAAAAGAAAAAATCTTTTTTTTAAATAAAGGTATAAAGGACAAAATAATATAATTTATTAAACAATAAAATTATTTTCAATTAATTTTTCATCATAAAATATAATAATTTGTACTCAAATACTCAAATAAATACTAAAATTAAATTATTAATATGGAAATAATATTTAACCCCAAAAGTTAAATTAAATTCCACTAAAATTAAATATCAAAATTAAATGTTATAATATTATAAAATAATAATAAAAATAATTATTAATACTGCATATCTTGAAATTTAATTCTTATTTTAGTACATGAAAATTTAGGTCTTTACAGGATACTCTGCCAAATTTTTGTTAGATTTCTCGTAAAATGTGACATAAGCCTGAGTCAAATTTATAGTTTTAATTGACTTTGTGTCTTTGGTCGAGTCAGTTTGTCAAATCCATAATTTTCATAATTTTTGAGAATTTTTATGAATTTTTTTATTTTATTTTACGAGCATATTTTAAATAAATATTATTTTATTTTAGAGAACTCCGAGATTTGAGCAGTAGCACCAGGGTAGCAGAGAATGTGTCACCTGACATGCTCAACCTGTGAGTTAATTTTATGAAATGTGTGTTGTGCGTGTTTTTATTATATTTCAAATAATTAAATATAATAAAGAAATGATTATATGATTGATTTATGAATATATTTATATGACCTTATGCATGATTATTTCTTTTATATTTGCGAGTAGAAATTGAAAGCATGTTTAAAGGAAATTATTTTGTGATATTTTATTTGATTATTATTTAATCATTTAATGATCTATTTATTTTATTTTATTTATTTATTCATTTATAATTTAAATTGATTTGAAGATAATTGTAGAACGTGCTACCTAGTGGGTGTCACTAGGACCATATGCGCATGGGTGAGATCTCGATATATGTTTAAATTGTGAAAAAAGGTTCAGTGGAGCGTGTGCTCTCGGATAAGTGGAAATGGTTAAAGCTCGGTGGAGCTAATGCTCTCGGGCTGGATAAAAAGGGATGTAACTTAGTTGAGCTTACTCTCGAGACATCAATATGGAATAAGTGAAATGACTGTGGTGGTAACTCGGTTGAGCTTGCTCTTGGGATGACAGTCACTTGAATTAAAGAGAGTCGAAAGACTTAGAATATTGGTCTAGGTGTTCTACCAAATTTTCCACAAAAATAATTATTCTGTATATTTTCATACAGGGATTTTATATTAAATTGATTTAAGAATTATAAATAGATCTTATTTAAATATTATTGTGAAAAATAAATGATTTTAAGGATTATGATTACTTTATTTACATTTATTTTGAAAAGACGTTTTAACAAATGTTTTTATAAATCAACATGCATTTTATAGAATTAATTCACTCAATGAGGTCTGATTTCCCTCAACTTATTTTTTTGGGACCTCACAGTCAGCTTTTTAGTGTTCCCTATTTGCGTCAGGTTTGTTCTTCACCGGCTGCACTATGTATGGTGGACTGATATATGTACTGTATAATTAAATTCTAGACACCGTAATAGTTATCTATGAACTTGTATTGTTTGTATTCTGAATTGAAATGCTATTGTATTTGAAGAATATTATTATATGTATTTGACATCGTGCATTTATTATTAGTTTATTATCAGTTTATTGTTAAGTTGTAAATGGCGGGGTTTAGCGTGCGTCTAAGATTTTAGCAACCGTGACATTGTTTAGGCTCAGGTCCTTAGAAAACACACTACTATGTCACAAAGTCATAGCGTAGAGAAGAGGAGTCGCCGCCCAGGGTAATAACTGAGACAATTTGATTGGTGGTACTTGATTCTCTAAAAGAAAGTTAGCACCACAACCAAGAGATTCTAGGAACGGAATACTAACTTCTCTTAGTCTTGTGTTCATTTAAAATAATTTTATAAATGATTATTTCATCCTTTAATTACATGCAATTTTATTTAAACCCTATTTGACATCCATCTAACCCTAGGCATCTAGTCAATAAAATTACACATAAAAAATGCACTCAATATCGCGTTGTCCCTAAGTCTAAACTATGTTAATTTTATTAAAAAGTTAGCTAGATTTACATTTTTATTTGCAAGTGAGAAATGGACTAAAGGTGGGCTTACATTTTTATTAATTAGTGAGCCTAGATCTATTTCTTACTTTGTCTAAAAAAATGGGCTTAAGTCTATTTAAAGGAAAGTTAAATTAATGGGCCTATGTCTAACTTGGTTTTATTTTAAGTGAAATATGGGCCTAAGTCTATTTATTTTAAAAGAAATAAAATTAAGTGGGTTGAGCTAAGTATAAACAAGTTTTAATTAACTAAGTGGGCCTAAAATCTAATTAACCTAATAGGCCTGAATTGATTTTAATTATTTAAAGCCCTAAATAATTTTTTAAGCCTATTTAAAGTGAGTTGGACCTAAGCGTGGGCTTGGGGCACAAAATAAAATAAAAACCCAAAAACACAACCCAAAACAAATAAAACATAAAAAAAATATCAAACATACATTTTAGTGATTTTCTAGAAACCTTAAATCAATTACATGCAAACCCTAAATTAAGCTACTACCACCATTGATTTTAATTGATTTTTTTTTACCTAATTGAACCTAATTACTAATTGATTTTAAATGCAGAAAATTAAATCTTTCACTATTCCCACTAATGAGGCTATTACAAACTATGTACAAAAATTAAAATTAAATAATTATACACCTATAAATTAAAATAACTACATAGGATACCAAAATGCAAAATAAAGATAAAAACCCTAATATCTACTGGAAAATAGTACAGGTTATTCCATGGCATTCCATGGATCTTCTGTTCATTTTAACATAAGCAGTATCCTCCTCAATCCACAATTGAACATCAAAACAAAAAAACACAAAAATTAGATTAGTGAAATTTAATACTCAAATCAATAACAAAAAATAAAATAAAAATCATTAAGGAAAGAAAAAGAAAGAAAACACTGGATCATAGATGCTGTGCAAATGCCCTTTTTAGCCCCTCAGACTAGGATTTTCATCATTAAAATTAAAGTAGTGTTGATTCTGGACCGGGATTTGATTACTTTCGAACACACTGACAATATCCAAAATCAGGGTTTTTTGAAAGACAAAGGTGTGCAAGGTATTCTTCACATTTAAATTTTTAGGGTTTCTGGTTTTTTCTCTCATTCTGTATGTGTAAAAAGCTCTTTGTCTCTGTGTCAGTCTCAAAAAAATCCTCCCCCTACGCATGCAAACTCTTTGCTTTTTAAAGCAGAGTCTGTGCGTATTGACTTCCTCCTTTAGAGGAACAAACTCATCTCCTAAAAAAAAATTGATAAGGATTTGATTTTTGAAAGTTATTTATGTGTTTTGAATGTGTCAAAATCTTTTTCAGATAAAAATAATAATAAAATTCAATTTTTAACCAATCAAAAGACTGAAAAATAGATGAAAAATTGAAAAAAAAATATGTGAAAAATTGAAAAAAACAGGACTTGTTGCGCATCGGCATTGTGCAATGCCGATCCTAATTTTTTTTTATTTTTTAACTTTTAATTACCAAAAGACCCCTGAAAAATTGACTTCCTTGTAATTAAATCCTAAAAAATGTTGCAAGTTAGTCCCTAAAGTGTAGAAAATTGACAACCAAGTTCAAATTTTGAATAAATTTCATCATAGGGGCTTACGTCGCAATTGTACACAATTGCATCTCGAAATTGGGTGCTTACATAAGTGTATTGTGTTTATTTCATAAAATTTTTTTAAGGCTTACTATGGGTTTCAGGTACTTTATGTATTCCTATTCTTTAGTGCTGGTCACATACCTTTCAATTCGGGTCGTGATATATAATATCTCATTTTTACTATAGATTAATTTTTTATAGATTGAAAATACATTTATAATTCTAGTCTAACAATAAAATTAAATAATAAAAAATCATATTGTTCAATTATTTATTATTATTAGTGAGTAAAAATAAAATATTTTACTAATTTTTCTTACACAAATGTAGATTTTATCTCAAAAAATAAAGTTTATCTTAAAAAATCAAAATTAAATAAAATTCTTAAATTATTACTTTTTTTTTACCTATTATTAAAAACTACTAAATGACATGGTGTCATCATGACACTATAAAATTTTCCTTTTGGGTATTCATCCTAAACTATAATTTTATTTGGTTGAAAAAAAAACTATAGTTTTATGGGTTAATTAACTTAGTAACTAATTTTTTTCACTATTTTCCATTAAAATATCCAATTTTCATTTTGCTACGTAAAAGTTTTCAACATTTCTCATGAATCCCATAAAACTACCTAATGATACATTCTAGTCGTCAGTGATAATGTGGATGCTCATATGTTATCTAACAAAAAGTAGAGGCAATGTCAGTTGAGAGTTAATTACATCTATGGTACCTAACCTTTTCACTAGTTCCTAGAAAAATATCCAACTTTCATTTAGTCACTTAAAACCTGCCAATGTTTCTTATGAATCCTATAAAACTACCTAATGACACATTTTGGTTGTTAGTGAGGACATGGATGTTGACGTATCAAGTTTTTTTAATATCTTAAAATTTGACAAAAAAAAGTAGTGGCCACATTAACTGATTGTTAGATGACATGGCCACCCACTACTACTCTTTCCTTTCCAAGCTTCCCAAAGAAGCTTTAAAGCTATAATGATTTGTAGCTCACTTTTCTCTTTCATGCATTTTATCAAAACATTATATAAGAATCCTCAAACACCAATTATTACTATATACATTCTTCTACTTCTCCTTATCTATCACCAAAAATAATTTTATAATTATATTCCATTCTCTACATCCATCCTCGATGGAGAAAACATCCATTCTAAGTTCATAAAACTACCTAATTACACATTCCAATCGTCAATGATGATGTGGATGTTGATGTGTCAAGTTTTTTAATAACTTAAATCTGATAAAAAAAAAGTAAGGCCACCTCAGCTAAATGTTGAATAATATGGCCCACTACTATTCTCTCCTTGCCAAGCTTCCTAAAGAAGCTTCAAAGCTATCGTGATTTACAACTTACTTTTCTCTTCCATGCATTCTATCAAACATCATATGAGAATCCTTAAACACTAATAATTACCATTTACACACTTCTACTTTCCAAAAATAATTATCACCAAAAGTAATTTTATAATTATCATTCCATTCTTTGCATCCATCATAAGTTCACAAAATAATCTAATGACACACTATAGTCATCGGTGATAACGTATATGTTGATAAGTTAAGTTTTTTGATAACTTAAAATCTGACAAAAAAATGTAGTGGCCACATTAGTTGAATGTCAGATGATGTGGCCCACTACTACTCTCTCCTTGCTAAGCTTCCCAAGAAGCTTTAAAGCTATCATGATTTGTAACTCACTTTTCTCTTTCATGCATTCTATCAAACATCATATGAGAATCCTCAAATACTAATAATTACCATATACACTATTCTACTTCTCCTTATTTATCACCAAAGATAATTTTATAATTATCATTCTTTCTTTGCATCCATCCTTGATGGAAAAAGCATTCATCCTAAGTTCATAGCCTTGATATGTACTTTGGGTCTCATAAATAAAAATTTTGATTGGATATGTTTTTTATATTGATGAGACTCGAAGTATATATCCAATTGGAAAAAAATTATAAAAGAAGAACTTCACATGTTAGTGGGCAAGTCATCTACCATTCAGCTGATGTGGCCACTATTTTTTTTATCAGATTTTAAGTTATTACAAAACTTGACACATTAGCATTCACATTATCACCAACGACCATAATGTGTCATTAGGTAGTTTTGTAGAATTCATGAGAAATATTGGGATGTTTTAAGTGACTAAATGAAAGTTTGATATTTTACTGGGAACTAGTGAAAAGGTTGGGTGCTGTGGGTGTAATTAAATCTTTGCTGACATGGCCATTACTTTTTGTCAAATGACATGTCAGCATCCACATCATCATCGAAGACTGTAATGTGTCATTAGGTAGTTTTGTGGGATTCATGAGAAACATTGGGAAGTTTTACGTAGCAAAATGAAAGTTGGGTATTTTAATAGGTAATAGTAAAAAAGTTAGGTACATGGGTGTAATTAACCCATATAAAAACACACACTCTCTCTCTGTATATATATATATATATATATATATATATATATATATATATATATATATATATATATATATATATAGTGTAAATTCAGCATGAACTTTACTCCAAAATTTTTATTTTTTAACAATTAATCTAGATGGTTAAAACTCACAACTTGAAATGAAATAATAAGAAGGTTAGAGGATCAAACCCTACTCTCAATCAAATATCTTCACCCATAATAAAATATTTTACCATTTGTCCTAAGTGGACCAAGCTTTCAAAACTTAGATTTGATGATTATATTTTTGTTGTTAAGATATTTTTCTTATAAATTATATTAAACTCTTCACTAAAATATTATTACAATTAAGTTTTTTTTTTTTTTTTAAATTTAATGTTAACGTTAACGTTAATTAATAAAAGTTAGTTCAAACAATAATGAAATTACTTTCAAAATACATATTTATGTACTTTTAAAATTTTTTAAGTTAATAAAAATATAGTCTAGATTTTTAAAGGCTTAAAAACTTTAAAAATTTTCTTCATATTTAAAATTTCTATAAATTTTAAACATTATAAAAATTTAAAAAAATTTATAAATAAAGTAATATACATTTTACAGACAAAAAAAACAAAAACACCAACTTTTATCTAAATCTCAATTTTATCAATAAAATAGGTAAACTTTATATTTACTTCAAATTTATTATATAACACGTTGAGATGAAATTTTAGTTATTTCATGAACTTTAAATTTTATCAATAAAATATGTAAATTTTATATTTACTTCAAATTTATTATATAACATGTTAAGATTAAATTTTAGTTATTACAACCTGTGATAGTAGGCTATAATAGTTATTTTCTTTAATTCTTCTAAGGTATAAAAAACTAGAAAAATAAAAAGATAAAAATAGAGAGAGCAAAAAAGATTATTAATAATAATTCATTATAAAAAGTAGGGGTACACAAAAATCAACCAAACTAACCAAACTAAATTGGTTCAAACCAATTCAAACTGAAAATTGTGGTTTAGAGTGGTTCATAGTCGGTTATGATTTGAAATTCTTTTAAACAGAATTTTTTATTTGGTTATGGTTTAGAAAAATAAAAAATCCAATCAAAACAAACTGAAATGATATTATAATAATACTACATATGTTTTTCATATCTATAGAATATTTTGGGTTCTTGTTTTGAAACTTAAGGACTTTGTTAGAAAAAGTAGATATTATTATTATTATTATTATTATTAATATTATTATATAACATGAATATTGTATTTTATTGTATTTTTAGTACATTTTCATGAGATGTAATATTAATAATTGTAATCTTTATTTTCTTCATTTATTATTATTTTATTAAACCAACCAAACTGATTTCAAATATCATTGGTTTGTATAATTTTTAATGGTATTTGGTTTGGTTAAGAGTCTTTATATTTAAAAACCGACTTTATTGATTTGGTTTAGAAATTTAAGATTTAAACCGACTAAATCGAATCATGAACACCCTAATAAAAAGGTAAAAGAGGTGTTAACAAAAAAAATTGTATATGTTGAAAAAAAACGGTGCAAAGATATTTTGAAAAATGTTAGTTGTGAACTTATTTTTTTATTAATCAGAAGTAAATATATTGTAATAGTTTTAAAGGTATTAAATTCTACTTATATTTGAATTTAAATTGAAAGATAACCAATTTAACTTGACAACATTTTAATGAAAGGAGTAAATGTTAATTTCCCCTTGAACTTTTCGTCGAAGATTGGATTAGCCCTTTTATCACCATTTAGACTAATTAAACTACAAACTATTCAATAAAGGTCGAATTTGTTAAGGATATATTTTGTTGTACTAAATTATAGTTCAAATTTTTGAATTTTGTATCATCTTATCTTCTTGTACAACACTATAAAATGCATTGTATTAGTCATACGGAATATAACAAATACTCATATTCTTCTCTATATTAAGGTTTTCTCATGGTATTAGAGCATATCATGACTGCTACTACACAAATCATTCCCACATCTTCTTCTACGATTCCTACTTTTGCTCATACTTCCTTTACTATCAAACTCAATTCTCATAATTACTTGGCATGGAAAACTCAAATGGTTCATCTCTTAAACTCTCATTATTAACTTAGGTTTATTAATGGTAATACACAAGCCCCTTCTCAATTAAACTATTCAAAGTACTACAACACCACTAGCCCCTATACCTAATCTAGAATATTAAACTTGGTTTCAAAAAGATAAATTAATTCTTTCATGGATTCTTTATAGCCTCACAGAAGAAGCTTTTCCCTATATTTTTTATTTAACCTCCTTTTAATCAGTTTGGTCAACCTTTGAAAATACATTTGGTGCATTTTCTTAAAACAAATAACTTTAACTAAATATTTAGCTTCAAGAACTAAAACAAGATGAAATGCTCCTTGCTTAATATCTCCAAAAAGGCAAAATCATTGGCAAATGAACTCTCCACAATAGGGCGACCTCTCACATCTTTTGAATTCAATGTTATTGTGTATCGTAGCAAAGATTTTCATAGTCTTATTTCTAGTTTCAATATGAGCCTTACTCTAGTGAGTTTTAATGATTTGTTTGCTCAATTTGTTTCTCATGAATTTCTAATCAAAAGTAAAGAACAACCACCTTTGGCTAAAGTTGCCTACAAGCCACCTTTATTGCCCATGCTTACTCCTTCTCCTTCACCAACATGTCTTCCTTATTCCTATCATCTTATACCCCATCCTCAATGGAACAATAATAGGCATCGAGGACTATATTAGATCTGTGGATACAATAATCATAAAATTAATGTATGCCACAGTCGATATAAGAATTCTAATTCCATAAACTCTGCTCCCTCAAATTAAGCTAATTTTGAATTTCAAGCTCCATGACAACGCTTTCAGAATCTAAATTTTACACTTTTTGGACATCTTTTAGTTTAGCCTTGGATAGTTAATATATGTGCAAGTGCTCATATTACTCCAGATATTGCTACTCTTTATTTACCTCAACAATACATTGGAAATTATCCTCTTATAGTTTGTAATGGCCAAGGTTTGCAAATAATTAACACTAGTACTTTTTTTCTCACTACTCCATCTCAAAATTTTATCCTTTATGATACTTTACATGTTCCCTTTATTAAAAAAGCCTTTGCTTTTTTATTTAAAAATTTGTACTGATAATACATGCTTCTTTGAATTTTAGCCATCTTATTTTCTCATAAAGGACTAGCAAACACATAAGGAATTACTATGGGGCATGACTGAACATGGACTTTATAGATTTTTTGATCATAAACCTCCTTAAGCTTTATTAGCTGATGCTATTCCACTTTCTCTTTGACATTATAGGTTAGGTCATCCATAAGTTTGAACTATTAGGAAAATTATTTCTTAAAATGGTCTTCCAACTACTTCAATATAACACTAGTACAATGTTGTACTTACTTTTAGGAAAAATTAGCAACAATTCCTCTAGCCTCCATTGGACATAAAAGTACTAGGCCTTTTGACATTATACATTATGATGTATGGGACCTTCACCTATATTGTCAAATTTAGGATTTCACTATTTTACCTTGTTTATTGATTATTTTACTCATTTTACTTGGATATTCTTTATGAAGAATAAAAGTGAGGTTTATGACATTTTTATCAATTTTCATACCCTTGTCCGAACATAATTTTTTTGCTCTATTAAGGCTTTTCATTTTGACTAGGGAGGTGAATTCCAGAAATTACATATATTTTTTCAAAAATAAGGAATGGTCCATTGTATTGTCTATCCATATGCAAATGAATAAGATGGCACTTGTAGAGCGAAAAATTCGCTATATAATTGACACTAGTCTAACTTTGCTTGCCCATTCTTCTGTTCCATTCAAATACTGGCATTATTATTTTGACATTGGTTTTTTTATTAATGGACTACCATAAAAAAATAAAAAATAAAAAATAAAATTTCTCTTTATCATTTGTTACTTAGTAAAAATCCTCATCATAATTTTTTATGTCTTTGGCTGTTTTATTTATCCACTTCTCAGGCCATATAATCACCTTGTACTAAGTAGTTTATGTATTTAGGTCTCTCTCCATCTCATCATGGTCATTATTGTTTAGATGTTAAAACGTGTAGGATTTATGTTGTTAGACATGTCCAATTTGATGAGAATTTGTTTCCTTATAAATTAGTCCTCGTAGTATTTCAAAATTTGAATGGGTTTCTAATCCTTGGATAGGGTTGGTTGCAAGTACTAACAGCCTTGCATGTATGCCTTTTATTTCTTTCAATATAAATTCTTTCTATTCTTCTTCTCGTAGTCCTACACCATTTACACTACTTAATATTTCAAATGAAAAATCCTTATTTTCCTTATCTTCTCCAAATGTAAATAACTCTACCAACAATTATTCACCCTTATCTTCAAATCAAATCTCATCAAATATTTCTACATCTTCTTTATTTAAAATTCAACTCTACCAAATAAATTCAAATCTTTAGCTAAAATATCTACCTCAAATCTTCTTATCCAACCTATACCAACCTCTCATTGTACACATTTAATGACTTTATGTGCAACAACCATGCAATGTAGAAAAGCAAATCTTTCTCTTTCTTCCTCTTCTTCTCTTACTAACTATACACAAATTGAACCTTCTGCCTTTGCCCAAGCCAATAAATATAAAGAATGGAGGGAAGCAATGCAGCTTGAGTACAATGCACTCATTGAGAATTAAACTTGGGCCTTCCTAGTATATTAAAAAAAATATCATGGGTAATATATGGGTTTTTCACCTTAAAAGGATTCCTAATGGTTTTATTTCTAGATATAAGGCTTGTTTGGTGGCCAAGGGATACAATCAATAGTTTGGAATTGATTATCATGAAACATTTAGTTTGGTTGTCAGAGCTACTATAATTCGAACTGTTATTAGTCTTGCTTCCATGAATAAATGGTGTCTTTACCAATTAGATGTATCTAATGCATTTTAGCATGATTTAACAGATAAAGTGCACATGGAGCAACCCTAAGAATTTATTGATGTTCATCATCCTGATTATGTTTATTTATTGCAAAGATCACTATATATGGGCTTAAGTAAGCTCTAAGGGTATGGTCCAGAGATTGAGCTTATTTCTTTCTTCTTAATGCATTGTAACAACAGTCATAAGGAATATAACTATCACGACCCGAACCAGAGGGCATGTGACCGGCACTAGGGAATGGGAAGGCATAAGGCCCCCGAAACCCGTAGTAAGCCTTAAAGAAAAAGTAAACAACTCCTTTCAATTTAAAACTTTATTTTAAAATAGAACACATTATCAAACTGATTTTTCTCAAATTACACAAATTCAACTGTTTAAATAATAATGTCTTTCAACATCTCATATTATAAATCGAATTTGAACCTTATATATAAGCGTGGTTTACACAAATAAATTACACAATTATGTTTAAACCATACAAATCTTTAATGCATATACTACTGCAGCAACCTAGATTAACACACAGTACAACTTATAATGACCTACATAAAATAGCCGGTGAAGAAGAAACCCAACGTGTAGGTAATCTGAGGTCGAACTCCTAAGCTCCTGAAAAAAAATAAATTGAGGGGAATTAGACCTCACTGAGTAAGTCAATAAAAGATTTGTACGGTTTGAAAACCTTTTTGAAAACTATATATATTTTTATAGTGAAAATAACGTATAATATATAAGTATAGCTTTTGAAAAATCTCGATGAAACCCTAAACCTAAAATCTAAATGGCCAACCTGGCCCATTTATTCCAACTAGACTACCGGTCCCCGAGAGCAAAGGCATTAACCGAGGCACCAAGTCGTAGTCGATCACTTAATCCAAATATATGGCACTGGCGGTCCTCGAGAGCAAAAGCATCAACTGAGGCACCCATCCCAGTCCATTTTAACCTTACAAATCACTGGCGGTCCCCGAGAGTAAAGGCTTCCACCGAGGCACCCGTCCCAGTTTAACATTCACCAATCATGTATATAACGGATCCATCTCTCAATCTCTACCATGTGCACATAGTCCTGGTGAAGCCCACCAGGTAGCCCGTTCTACCAAAATTTCTCAAATCAATTTTAAATAAATAAAATGCATTTAAATCGTAAATAATAGCATTAAATTAAATAAATAATATAACCAATATAATGGAAATACGAGTGCATGCATTCTTTAAATAAACACACACACAGATCGTCCATTGACTTACAGGATGAATGCGAAGGCTGACGACCACGCGTCTGCCTCGGTCTCACAGCTTCTACTCCGATATGCTTTAAAAGAAAATAATAAATCGATTTTTAAAACAAGACTAAAGAATCAGAATCAGGAATCAACAGAATAATGAAATTCCAGACTGACTCGAGGAAAACCAGACAAGACTCGATAGGCAGGATTTAACCTAACTAATGATAGAAATTTTACGAGTATCACGTTTTACGAGAAAATCTATCAAAATTTCGGTAGAATCTCCTCTGTAAAACGGACATCTCTCTACCAAAGGTAGAGCCAGACCTGTATAGAAAATGCACTTCTAATATACACAACCATTCACACTCGAGTCGGGCTCCCAAACTACAATTTACCCCGACCGAGATCACAACTCAATAAGATATCAAAACTTAATAATATTTATTTCTCAAATTACTCACTCACACACACACACACACACACACACACACACACACACACACACACACACACACACACACACACACACACACACACACATATATATATATATATATATATATATATATATATATATATTGGGAATTTGATATTTAAAATTTTACACTACTTAGGTAAAAATACCAATTAATTTTTAAAAATTATCTAAACCCTTTAAATATTAATAAAACTAATTAAAATATATATATTTATCATATTTAGTGAAAAATTACATTTTTACCCCTAGAATATATAAATTACATAATATGATATTAATACTAAAAAAAATTCCTTAAAATTATCTAATCATCTAAAACTTATTCTTCTCAAAATAAATCCTCCTAATATAATTAAAACATTTAATCAACCAAAAATTTTCTCCCAAAAATATTATTTAACCTAAAAATCACATTTGACACAAACTCAAAAATATTTATAAAAATAGTATAAAAGTCTCAAAAATTATAATTTGAGTTCTAAAATTTATAATATTCACTAATAACCTCATTTATCAAAATTTCACAATTTTTAACCATAATTTTCGAAAATTAACAAAATATTACTAACATTTACAAAAATTCTACCAAATTTATAATAATTCCTACAAATTTCAATAAAATTTGTTTCACTTAAAAATAATTATTAACAACCACCCTAGTTATGAATTATACCCAAATAATTATCAAAAAAAGCCAATTGAGTATTAAATAATTTCTGGAAATTTAACTAAATTACCAAAAGTTTCAAAAAAATCAAAACCAACTTCAATACATACTAAACAACTCTAACTAACCTAGGATTCACCAAAATCAAGCAAAGAAATCGAAGGGAGGAAGGACCAAGTGAGCGTTACTCACTGCCAATAGGACGAGGGAGAAGAGGAGGAAAGCTTGCTATCGCCGAAAGAAATGGAAGAGATCGAGCAGCACCGGTGAAATGGACAGCAGTGGCGAGCGGAGATTCAACTGGCAGGATGAGTTGTCGCGTGCGCAGGAAGAAAGAGCTCGCTGTCTGACGGGGAGAAGGGAGTACTGTCGCGAGGAAGGAGAAGGCAGCAGCTGACCGCTCGAGGACGGTGGCGAGCTCAGATCCTCTGGTGGAGGTGAGGGTGGCGCCGATGAAGGGAGCGTCGGTGATGATGGTGGGTGAGGGGAGTGTGGGTGACAGGGGATGGGTTTCTTCTTCGGGTTCCAATGGGTATACATCTATATATATATATATATATACTTTATACTATATTGTATATATATATATATATATATATATATACATATATATATATTTGTATCATACAACCTACCATACACATACACTTATAACAATTTAACCCTACTTAAATATATCTATACACACACATACATATATATATATACATTTATTTATAAGCACCCATATAGACGTAATATTTAATATAATTTAATAATAATAATAATAATAATAATAATAATAATAATAATAATAATAATAATAACAACAATAAAATAGACAATGAAATTTTAAACAATAATTAAATAATACTCACATATATTAATGACCCTAAAATAATATAAACATAAATAAAATATGATATGATGAAGAATAAAAATTATTTATTAATAATATGATTTGATAAAAAAAAAATACCCCTTCTATTTAAGTAATTATATAGGGTATTACAATAACAAATACTTATATTCTTCTCGATAGTAAGCTTTTTCAAAATTAGTCTTAAAAATTACACTTGCCCCTTTGTTGTTTGATAGGTAAATAAAAAGACTCCCTAAATATTTACAAACACCTCCTTATTATATTACTTAGTTAAGAAATTAGCCCTTATTTAAATAAAAATATTTTTAACAAAACAATAAAATCCTAAGTTATATTTTAAAACAAGAATTTTTTATACCATATACATTTAAGTATCCACCAATATTTTTTAGTAATTTTAAAATATATAAATTCTAATTTAAATCTATATTAATTATATTTTTTAAAATATAAAACATTCAAATTTATTTATATAAAAAACATGAATGTATATCTATTATCCTTTAAGATAATAACTTTTATAATATTTTAATCACTTAATAAATTAATTCTTATAATAAATTATGATGAAAAATAGTTTAATCTTAATCTAATCTTAGTTTATTATTATGTTTTTATTACTTTAAAAGAAAACTTTAAAATATACATTTAGTTTAAAAATTAAATGTAATGCATGCATAATTTAATTTATATATTTAGATAATTTATTAATAATTTTATACATTATAAACATATTTTATTTTTAAATATAATTTAAAAATTTAAATTTTATAATTTTTTACTACAATAAGGACTAATTTATTGAATAAGTAAAACACTAGGGAGATTTTTTGTAAATATGTAGGGGTCTTTTATTCATCTGTCAAAAAATAAGGAGGCAAGTGTAATTATCAGGACTAATTTGACCTTTATTGAATAGTTCAACGATTAAATTGGTCTAAAAGGTAACAAAAGGACTAGTATGATCTTCGGAGAAAACTTCAGGAGGAGATTGACCCTTATTCCTTAATGAAATAATAGTTTACAATTTCACAACTGAAAATTTAAATAAAATCTAATAAACTATAAAAAAAGGAAAAATTCAAATTACATAAACTTTGTCAATAAATGACCAAAATATATAAATACGGAGAAAAAAACCAAAGACAAATTTGTAACAAGCATTGAAGATCCAAAATGTGAACAAAGTTAGTTTATTACCAATACTTTATGTCAAATTTACAACTTTCTTAATGCTATAATTTTGTTATTTAGAGCTAAATTCTTTCACTCAAGGATCACCATCATTTATTTTCATTAAATGAGAGATAAGTTTTTTTAGAAGACAAATAAATTTTAACAGTAGTTAAAGTAAAAAAAGTAAAATTAGTGAAAACTGACATAGGTTATAAAATTTAAAATTTAATCTCCACATATTATATGATAAATTTGAAGTAAATATAAAGTTTATGTATTTTATTGATAAAATTTAAAATTTATTAGATGAAACTTGGTGTTTTTTAGGCTTTAAAAATTTAAATTTTAGCCTATTGGTTTAAAAAAATTTGAAAAATTCAAATCTTTTCACTTGTTGCAATTTTAGTTCACTTTTAAAATCTCGAAAAAGATGTCCAAATTTAAAAAATTAGTAGTAATTATAATTTAAAATTGACTGTGGAAGTATTGATGTAGTATCCTAAATGACACTATTAATGTGGGGTCTAATGCCATATCAACTAATATTTGTATAAAAAGAAAAAACGTTTTTAATTTTTGGCTATTTTATCCCAAATGTTTGATTTAGACATAAATATCTTAATTTCTTAATAAATGACATATTATTATTAACTATATAATATTTAATAGTTAACTATAATATTTTAATTATCAATCATTTTTATAATTTATAAAAATTTGAAATATACATTAAAATACATTAATCTAGTTACTAAAATTTTAATTATTAAATTATTTTAAAATAAAATAATATTTACATAATTAATAACTAATATTTAAACTACTAAAAAATAAATTATTATAATCTCTAAATTATTTATCATTGAAATATAAAATTTTAAACATGTATTGTTTATTTAATACTAAAATACATCAACGTAATTAATAAATAATTTAAAAATGAGATATTTCAAATGATTATTAACCATAAATATTAGTAAAATTAAATATATGTACAAATATGTATAAAGAGTTAAAAAGCATTTATAAATGTATCAATTTAAAATTTATGTTTTTAAAATTTAATAAATAATATGTTACTAATAAATTTTTAACACATGTATTGATATATTTTTAATTTTAATAATACTTGTAATTATTAATTATAAAAGAAAAATTAATCTGAAAAAATTCAAATATTTTTAACTTGTTAAATTTTGAGCCACTTTTAAAATCATGACAAAAATATTCAAAATCAGCAAATTTATAGCAATTATAGCTCAAAATTGAGTGTGTAGATGCTGATATAGCATCCTAGATGAGACTATTGATGTAGGATATATTGCCATATAAACTATATATTTGCATAAAAAGACTAAACGTTTTCGATTTGTAGTAATTTTATCCCAAAATTTTAATTTTGACATAAATATTTTAATTTTTCTAATCACATTACATTTTACTATTATATATGTAATATTTAGTAATTAACTAAAATATTCATATTATAAATAAAAAATTTAAAAATACTAGCAAACAACTATGTCCTTCACAAATGAACAAAAAATTGTTTAAACTCGTAATAGTAAATGTAACATTAAATAATAATAATAATAATAATAATAATAATAATAATAATAATTGTAATACCCTACATATTACTTAAATAAATAGGGGTATTTTTTTTATTTTATTTTATCAAATCATACTATAAATAGTTATTTTTCCATCATATTATATTTATTTTATGATTGTTATTATTGTGATTATTATTATTATTTTCATTATCGCTATTAGTGTTATTTTAAATTATATTAAAGTCATTAGCTACATGTATGTCTATAAACAAATAAATATATATATGTGTATATGCATATTTATAAATATATGTATATATGTATATTTATAGATATAGATGTAGGGTTTAATTATTATATTGTATGTGTATGTATAGATATATATATATATACGTACACTAATAAATACTTGAATACACATATATATATATACAGTATATATGTAGTATATTTATATATTGTTATAATATAGTATATATATATATATATATATATATATATATATATAGATATAGATGTTAGAAACCACTAGAACCCGAATAAAACCAAACCCCTCATCACCGTCTGCCACCCCCCGCTCTATTCCGTCACTGTGCCACCTTCCTCTTCGTCTGAGAGCGTCATCGCCGCCGTGTGTGGAGCTTGCTGGAGTGTTACAGTAGCTGCCTTCCTTCTTCCTCGCGGAGCAGCTTCTTCCTCTCCTCGAGCAGCAGCAGCTCTGCATCCTCTCGTCCTGCCCAGCTTCGACTTTCTGCCTGTGCCATCTCCTGGTGGTGTCAAGCTGCTTTCTGCCTCCGCCTGAACTGCACCATCTCCCCCATCTTCTCCGGTGGCAGCAGTTCTCTTCCCTCCCTCTGTTCTGTCCAGCAGCTAGGTGGTGAGTAGTGCTCGCCCAATTCTTTCATTTCCTTCATTGATCTTGGTAAATCCTAGGTTAGTTAGTGTTGGTTAGTATGTATTGAAATTAGTTTTGATTTTCTTTGGAATTTTTGGCAATTTAGTTAATTTCTAGAAAATTTTTTAGTATTTAATTGGCTTTATTTGATAGTAATTTGAGTATAATTCATAACTAAGGTGATTTTTATTAATTATTTTGAGTGAAACAAATTTTATTGAAATTTTAGGAATTTATTGTAATTTTGGTAGAATTTTTGTAAATGTTAGTAATATTTTGCTAATTTTCGAAATTATGGTTATAAATTATGAAAATTTGATAATTAAGGTTATTAGTGAATATTATAAATTTTAGAACTCAAATTATAATTTTTGAGATTTTTATACTATTTTTATAATTATATTTGAGTTTATGCCAAATTTGATTTTTGGTTAAATAATAATTTTTGGGAGAAAATTTTTGGTTGATTAAATATTTTAATTATATTAGGGAGGTTTATTTTAAGAAAATAAATTTTTGGCATGATTAAAGAATTTTAAGGAAAATTTTTAGTATATATAGCACATTATGTAATTTATATATTCTAGGGGTAAAAATGTAATTTTTCACTAAATATGGTAAAATATATATTTTAATTAGTCTTATTAATATTTAAAGGGTTTAAACAATTTTTAGAAAATTAATTGATATTTCTATCTAAGTAGTGTAAAATTTTATATATTGAATTCCCAATATATATATATATATATATATATATATATATATATTCCTATAATACATTACCAAGGTTTAATTTGAATAATTGAGTTGTGATCTAGGTCGGGGCAAATTATAGTTTTGGGAGCTCGACTCGAGTGTGAATGGTTGTGTATATTTGAAATGCATTTTCTATGCAGGTCTGGCTCTACCTTTGGTAGAGAGATGTCCATTTTACAGAGGAGACTCTGTCAAAATTTTGGTAGATTTTCTCGTAAAATGTGATACTCGTAAAATTCCTACCGTTAGTTAGGTTAAATCCTGTCTATCGAGTCTCGTCCGGTTTTCCTCGAGTCAGTCTGAAATTTTATTAATTTGTTGATTCTGATTTTGATTCCTTAGTCATGTTTTAAAAGTCGATTCATTATTTTTCTTTTAGAGCATATCAGAGCAGAAGCTGTGAGACCGAGGCAGACGCATGGTCGTCAGCCTTCGCATTCATCCTGTAAGTCAATAGAACGATCTGTGCGTGTGTTTATTTAAAGAATGCATACGCTCGTATTTCTATTATATTGATTATATGATTTATTTAATTTAATGCTATTATTTATGATTTAAATGCATTTTATTTATTTAAAATCGATTTGAGAAATTTTGGTAGAACGGGCTACCTGGTGGGCTTCACCAGGACTATGTGCACATGGTAGAGATTGAGAGATGGTTCCGATAATTGTATGATTGATGAATGTTAAACTGGGACGGGTGCCTCGGTAGAAGCCTTTGCTCTCGGGGACCGCCAGTGATTGGAAAGTCAATAATGGACTGGGATGGGTGCCTCGGTCGATGCCTTTGCTCTCGGGGACCGCCAGTGCCATTTATTTGGATTAAGCGAAGGACTACGGCTTGGTGCCTCGGTTGATGCCCTTGCTCTCGGGGACCGGTAGTCTAGTTGGAATAAGTGGGCCCGGTTGGCCATTTAGATTTTGGGTTTAGGGTTCTACTGAGATTTTTCAAAAGCTACACTTATATATTATAAATTATTTTCACTATAAACATATATAGTTTCCAAAGATTTTCAAACCGTACAACTCTTTTTATTGACTTACTCAGTGAGGTCTGATTCCCCTCAATTGATTTTTTTTTCAGGAGCTTGGGAGTTCGACCTTAGACCACCTCCACACCGGGTTTCTTCTTTACCGGCTATTTTATGTAGGTCATTGTAAGCTGTACTGTGTGTTAATCTAGGTTGCTGCAGTAGTATATGTATTAAAGATTTGTATGGTTTAAACATAATTATGTAATTCATTTGTGTAAATCACGCTTATGTATAAGATTCAATTTGATTTATAATATGAGATGTTGAAGCACATTATTATTTAAGCAGTTGAAATTGTGTATTCTGAGAAAAATCAGTTTGATAATGTGTTCTGTTTTAAAGTAAAGTTTAAAATATGAATGGTTTTATTTTCTTTTCCTTTAGGCTTACTACGGGTTTCGGGGGCCTTATGCTTACCCATTCCCTAGTGCCGGTCACGTGCCCTCGGGTTCGGGTCGTGACAATAATAATAATAATAATAATAATAATAATAATAATAATAATAATAATAATAATAATAATAATAATAATAATAATAATAATAATAATAATAATAATAATAATAATAATAATTAGATTAATGTATTTTAGGGTTAAATATATGATGTCTATTTTTAAATATTTGTAAATTATAAAAATAATTGATAATTTAAGTATTATGGTTCAATCTTACATATTTAACAATAAAATGTAATATATTTAGAAAAATTAGAATATTTATGTCAAAAATAAAAATTAGGTAGACAATTGCAATAATTAAAAAATGTTGGGTTTTTTTATACAAATATTTAGTTAATGTAACAATATACCCCACATTATTTGTGCCATCTAAAATGCTATATGAGCACCACATACTTAATTTTGACTAAAATTAAATTTGGGCTAAAATTGCTGCAAATTTACCAAATTGGGATAATTTTATGATGAATTTAAAATTGGGCTAGAATGACAACAAGTCAAAAAGGTTTGGATTTTTTAGACCATTAGGCCTTATGTAAATATTATTTTACTTTGAAATAATGTAATAATTACAAATTTGATAATTTGATTAATGTAATTTAGTCCTAAATGTATGATGTATATTTTGAAATTTCTATTAATTATAAAAATAATTGACAATTGTGAGCAATGGGATTAAACGCGCACTCAAGTGTTTTACAACCACTGTATTGTGTGAGCTTAAGGCTCACTAGGAAATACAAAATGGGCTTGGGACCCAAAATGGAAATGGAGTTGTCACATGGATAAAAGTCAGGATATACTGTACAACAATTGGATTATACGGAGGTTCTCAAAAGCCGTCATCAGATATCGGGTTCAGAAATTTGGTATAGGCTTTTGGAATGCTCACCCAACCTTATGGTTGGTCTCTGTGTGTGTTTCGTATTTTATTATCTTTGATTATTAAATTATTTCTTTATTTTAACATGGATTGCAATCGTTTTCAATTTTATATTTTAATCCGAGTTTGCACATTAATCTCATTTTCATGGTTATAGCCCGATATATATCACAAATAAAATAAATAATAATAATAATTTACAACCATACATTCCAAATAAATAACGGAAAGGATTAATGATTACAATGCTGTGTTAAAAGAAAATGTAAAATAAACAAAAAATAAATCATACATAAAAAAAAATAAACTGATTATTTATACAAATAAAACCTCTCAAGAACTAATTAATAGAATAATTATTTGACGATTAAAAATCACCAAATAATTCCTGCAATAAACATAAATTAGCCCCATTTCAAAAAATAACAATATTATTCACAAAATAATTAACAAATAATATTCATGGGAAATGGAAATAAAATAACAAAATAGTCCACAAAAATCACAATAATATTTATACAATAATAATATTAAACAACATAGTAATCATATATAAAATCAAGATATATAATAGGAAAAACATAGGAATCATGCAAAATATACAAAATGAATATCAAAACACAAAGCAGGATTGTGTAGAATCCTGACGAAGTGACGATGCCTCTTTAAAGAGGCATCGCCTCTTGAAATCGCCTCAACGTGAAAAGGCGATGCCTCTATGAAGAGACATCGCCTCCTCAACAGAACCGGAGACAGACTACATTTCTTAGCTTCTAAGAAACTTAATATTTATGCAAATAAACTAAGACTGATGCAAATATGCAAAGATCAACTACCAATACTTAGTCTTTCATACAATTATGCTTCACTTATGACCTTAAATAAGCAATAACACTCAAAAGAACAAGCAAAAGAGTAATAAATTAAAGCTTTTAATGAAATAAAGAAATTAAAACTTGAAAATAGGGAATCTCATTAATTTGGATGAGTTGATGCTCCTAACTAAGCCTTTAAAGCTTGATTGATTTGAGTCCTTTGAATGAAAGAAAATCCTACTCCTTCTTAAGGAAATGAAGTCATTTAGCTCCCCAAGTCTACTTTTTTTTTTTTTTTCTTCTTCTTCTCTTCTTTCTTTCTTTTTTTTTCTTTTCTCTTTTCTCTCTCTTTTTTTTCTTTTTTAGAGACCAAAAGTCCAGTAACAAGCCAAAAAAAGTCCCCTCTCCTATGCCCACACTTTCTCTTTTAAAGCCTCTTTGATTTTTCCTTTTCAATTCCCAACCAAACCACTGTTACCCTCTCCCCCATGCTTTTCATCATTCCCCATGCTCTTCTCTTTTTTTCCTGCTTTTTTCCTTTTCTTTAGCATCCAAAAAAGTGCTAAATTAGAGGCAGGTGGGTCTCAATTACTGTTATTAATGGCATTTAATGCTACAGAGGGTGGTTATGAAGAGGTGTCGCCTCACCAATGCCCAGGGTGAAGAGGTGACGCCTTTTTGTTGAGGCGATCGCTTCTTCACCCAGGCCAGTCTGAGCCTTTAGGCCACAAGGTAATGAACTTGGGCTTTTGAGGCTTAAGCCTAGTGTTTTGGGCTTAGAGGCTTAGGCTTGGTGTTTATGAGTCTATTTTAGAGAGGTTTCGAGCTTCCCTTGCATTCAAAACTCGTACTTTTTCATCATCGGGCTTTTGTTATGGGCCGATCAAACTAAAGGTGTCTAGAGTTTACCCCTTTAGTTTTTCAAAAAACTAAATTTTTGGAAATTAATTTTTCAAAAAAGCAATATGCATACAAAATAGTAAAGGATAAGAACGACATACCTGACCTTCGAGCTTCACTCGGGCCACAGGCTCAGGAATTTAAACCCAAGAGGTCGAACTTTTATTTGAAACGTGACTGTGATCCTCGGGTTTTCCTAGCCCAATAGTTACTCAGTAAAGAAGAGATGAAAATGTAACTGTATTCCTTGGGTTTCCTAGCCCGATCAGTTACTTATTATAGTTTGGCATGATTCCTAAGTTTTCATGGCTCGAGAAGTCACTTAGTAAAAGAAATGAAAATTTAACAGTGTTCCTCGGGTTTTCTTGGCCCGATTAGTTACTCATTATAGTTTTGTGTGATTCCCAAGTTTTCTTAGCTTAAGAATTCACTAAGTAGAAGAAGATGAAAACATGACCATGATTCTCAGGTTTTCTTGGCCTGATCAGCCACTCATTATAGTTTGGCATGATTCCCAAGTTTTCTTAGCTCGAGAAGTCACTTAGTAGAATAAAATGAAAATGTGACTTTGATCCTTAGGTTTTTCTAGCCTGATCAGCCACTCATTATAATTTGTCATAAAACTCGGGTTTTCTTCGCCTAAGAGTCACTCAGTAAGAAAGATGAAAATGTGTTCCTCGAGTGTTCTTGGCCTGATCAGTTACTCATTATAGTTTATCGTAAAACTTGGGTTTTTCTAGCGCAAGAGTCACTTAGTAATGGAAGATGCATTTCAGGGATTCAAACCCAACCAGACACCTTTTGTGATGTGCACCTCGAGGATTAAAACCTGACTAGAGGGTTGTTCTTACTAATGCTTTAATTAGAATATCTTCAATTCTTACAGATCGATTTCAAGGTACACCCGTGAAGCGAAACAAAAAATTTTTTCATTCCTTTTTTTTCGCTCTGTTGAAGAGTATATTTCTAATGAGCCTTTATATTCTTTTCATCGAATGGGCTTCAACCTTTTCCTTTCTCTCCTTTTCGATTAGTCTTCCTCCTTTACCATTTTTCTTTGATATAGAAATTCCTTTTTTTTTATCTTTTTTCAAAGTCACTTTCACATTTTGCTTTTTTAAGTTCTCTTTTTTCTCTTATTTTTTTCTATCACTCTTCAAACCCTTTATTACTATGGACACCGTACAAACTCTGTATTTACTTACATGGGACCCAATAACTCCCTCAATACATTCCCTTCATAGTTTTAGGCTTAATATTAGGGATGAGGTCCTTCTTTTTGCAGACGTGTGATCTTATATCTGTGGATTGACTATAGTAAAGGTTAGTACCTAATTTCTTTAATTTTTCTTGCAAATAATATTAAATAACATCAAGTTATTGTTCATATATGCATGTTTAATAGTTTTACTAAAAGAAAATGGATTTAATTGAGTGAAATTATAAAATTTGATTTACTCTGTCAGATCACCAACACAAAGAGTTATTGCCTCTTCGATAGGGTGATCAACTCTTTGATTAGGGAATCGCTTCATCATAAAGAGGCGGTCACCTCTTTACATTAAGGCACTCACAAAGAAGCGATCACCTCTTAGTTAAGAGGTGATACCTCTATAATAGGGCGATCGTCTCTAGCCTAGAGGCGTTTGCCTCTTTGACAGATTTTTGAATAAAAATTGAATTCATTCATAAAAAAAATAATTCCACTCCTTGTTTTACTTCAACAACTTAATGCCTACACCCTTAAGAGTACTAGGAACTTCAGCAGTGCTCGTATTTGGTATGATAAGCTCACGGTTATATTGAAGGCTTGTATTCATGACATGAGATTTTCTAATTTCATCATGGTACTTCTACGCAATAAAGGCGTATAAATTGCCAGCCTCTTCATGCTTTAATAGAGAGATGGTTTGACACCACTCATACATTCCATCTTCCTTTTAGGGAGTTTATGCTCGATCCAGTGGCTTTTACTGTAGTCATAGGTATTGCTTGTGTGAGGGATTCTGTTCCTCTTGATGCTAGTCTTTATTGTTTACCTCTCAACTGTCTCACTTTCATTGACTGTCTGCTTAGTATGGTCCTGAATATGAAGGGGACATACACAGTGAAGCTTGATTCCATCGAGAGCTTCTATACTTATGCTAGAGTTAAGGCGGTTACCATGCCTTATTAGATTGATTAGGTAGTGCGCACATTCTTAGCTTACATGCTTAGGCACCACTCTCTTTGTAGACACTACTAGTTCCATAGACTTAAGCTTCCTGATGCCTTTGAGATATAGGCCTGGTGGCCATATATGACTGGGGCTGCTGTGCTTTAGCGTATCTATGCAGGAGTATGGATGAGTTGGTGTGTAGAGCCAAGAGGCTTTACGATTTCTAACATGCCATTCTAGTACTTCCCTTTTCTTTCATTATTAAGTTCCACCTCAATTGCTATTATCATAATTTGATAATAGTTCTTTCTTTCTTTTATAAGATTAAGCTATAGTGTTAAAGTTAATCATAGGGATTACTTGTGTTATCGACACTCTTTTCCCTACCATGGCAAGATGGGGCCCCAGTCTCACTTGGAGGAGGCCAATTGCTCATGTGCACATTCATCGTGAGTGACTAAACACTTTCACACATAATGAGGTAGGTACCTACAAACATAATTGTAATTAGTAACATACTTATTAATCAAATTCATTCACTTACTGGCTTATTTTCACCATTATGCTCAAATTTATAGGGTCCCCAGGCTTGATGGTCTCAGGTTGTGGTTTGCTTGATTCCACTATCCCAGAAGAGGGTACTACTCTAAGGGCCTGATTGCAGAGTTTGGTTCCTTAGTGAGAGAGTACACCAGTAGTGAATGGGTGCTTGAGTGAGACGACTACCCCTGGCTTCTCCTTGACATATTTTTTGGGCATATAAGTTAGTGGCAGACGAGCTTGACTAGGCTTTAGTGGGAGATGATGCTATGGATTCTTGTGAGAGAAGGAAGTCTTGCTATATGGATTTCACATGGGCTCATCTCATATAGAGGGTGCCTCTACTTGCACCTACATCTCAAGTAAACATGCAATTTTATTAAACATATATTTCACATTCATGCTTGTAGATACATTTTCTTGACTTAATTTTCATTCTTAGGTGCTAACTAGGGCACTAGATCCTCATTCTAGGCCTATAGCAGACAAGAGGCCTTATAAACATCCTTGCATTATACCTAATAAGGGCATCTCCTTTGGCATGCCACCTACTTGGGGAGCCTTCTAGCTCTAGATCTCAAGTGATAACTGGTAGGCTTGTTGCTACTCCTGACTTGTGACCCACTACTAAGTGCCTTTAGGCAAGCTCTCTCATATGTTCTTGATGCTAGATAGGAGCTTAGAGCCTAAGTTCTTATTGGAGGCTGCTACATATATGAGTTCCTTTCTTTCGAAGTCCTGTTCTCAAATTTAACTTAACACATCATTAATTCTAATAATATTAATTATGCAGATACCTCAAGATCAAAGAGGGTATATGTATAGGGTAATCGAGGCCCATTAAGACTTCTTGATGTAGATGACATAACAATGGAAGGTAACAATTATGCCTTACTTCTATATGTATGCATGCTTTTATGATTTCTTACCTTTTATTTCATTTTTACAAGACTAAGATAAGGCTAGCTAGGCTAGGATTACTAGTCTCAAGTGTCAACTTGTTGCTTTTCAGGTTGAGGATGATGAGGAGGAGGATGACATAAGTGATGATGATGAGGAGGTAGTTGATGAGCATGTTGAGGATGATAGCGATGATTGTTAAGCTAATGAGCTTGGAGATGATAAGTAGAGGGATACCTAAAGGTCTTCTAGCATAGGATTATTTTGATTGGAGGTATTTTTAATGCTTTGCATTATTGCCCCGTTATTATCTAGATTAACTTTTTGCTTTATCATTTTCATGTTTTGTACTTGATGAATGGTGCATATTTAAATTTAAATTTTGGTAAGATTTTGAATTAATCAAGGGATTTTTATTATTGAAATGCTCTCATTTGAATTTCCATGTATTGTACAATTATTATATAGCAACACAAAGATAGGTTTCACCTATTAGAGAAGCGTCGCCTTTTCATAGAGGTGTCGCTTCTTTGTGAAGAGGCGATAGTGAATCGTCTCTTCACATAGAGGCACCGCCTGATTGTAGAGGCCATCATCTTTATAAGTTCAGTCTGTAGCTACTTAAATTGTTAGCTTTCCTTTAAAATCCCCAATTTCTCATTCACATAAATTCTCTTTATTCTCTTTCTGTAGATGACATCCCATCCTCCCAACATGACTAAAAGAAGCTTGAAACAACTATAGTCAATTCTAAAAAGCCTGGATGGTAGATTATGGGCTAGATTAGAGCCATTTCACCTATCTATTTTCTGATCTTTGCATGCTAGGAGGATTAATTTCCTATTTCTCCATGTTCTTCCTTAATTTTGGGATCCTTACAATTATGTCTTTAGATTTAACACAGTAGAGTTATGTCCCGTACTAGAGGAATTTAAAGCTGTCTTGGACTCTCAGATGGATTCTGCTTGTCAGATTGCAATTCCTTTGATTGAAACCCCAGATTTACATTTCATCCAATACCAAATGGCTAGGCTATTCAACCTTTCCCCTCAGTCTTCACTTCGCCATATCTTTGGTAATGAGATTTTGATGAGCTTTTCTTGAAGTTGTAGTGACTGTAGATAGTAATAAGGTTTATTGGCCTCAAATGAGTGCTCTTTGCTTATATGCTCAATTTCTACTAGTGATGTGATCTCAAGCTCAAAACCAAGGTCTAATGATCTACAAGATCCATTGTAAGTCTAATAAGACTTAATGATAAGGTCAAAAACTAAGAAATTACAAGAAGCCTTATTAATCTTCATTTAAGGCATTTAGAAAGCCCAAGAACTTCTAAGTACAATCAAAATCAATAAGGAGGCCCAAATAGTTTTGTTTACCACATCAAAATAAATGAATTTGGAGGGCTAATAGTTAATGGGATTTAAAGTGTAGGGCTTAAAGTGTGTTAGTGGATATTTACATAATTAATAATGAGTGGGATTTATAGTATGGGGCTTAAAGTGTCTTAGTGGATATTTACATAATTAATAATGAGTGGGTGTAAGCATCCAATTTCGGGATGCATTGATGCATAGATGTGATAAGAGCTCCTATGATGAAAAATTGATCGAAATTGATCTCTAGATATTGATTTTGGATTTTTCGAACTAAAATTTTGAGTTTTAAGGACTAAATTGAAATATTTTTTTGAGATTTAATTGAAAAATTGAATTTCCTTTCAAAGACCTTTTTGTAATTAAAAGTTAAAAAAATTGATCGATTTTATAGAAAATTAATTGGAATTCTGTTATAGAAATCTGATTGGATTTCCATAATTCTAATTAGTGGTGTTTTTTATTTTATTTTTGAAAAATCCATTTATTTAATTTGTGATTGTTTTAAATAATAAAATAATAAAAATAAAAATAAATAAATCAGATAAATGTATTTTACATGTTTTTTTTACGCATATATCATATAGATGTTTTTTAAAATGTTTTCTTACCCAAATAAATAAATAAGATAAATGTTTAAGTTTTTTATCTAATTTTTTTAATAAAAATCAAATAAGATAATTGGTCTTGGAAGATAAAAAGAAGTGACATTGCATTCAAAAGGTTTTCAGAGAGAGAAAAAAGAGGTTGCTTTCAAAAGGGTTTTTGAGAGAAAGGACAAAAAAGAAGCTGCTGCAAGTTTAAAAAAGCTTTGAACCTACGTTCTTTAAAAAAAATAGTACGTCTATAATATCCAAAATCAATCATCAATAAGAGATCATTTTGCAATTGTGATTCTTATTCTAAGGAGCAATCAAACTGCACAACATAATCCTATTGTTTTCCTCTTTCTTCTATATTATTCTTTTCTTTGATTTTTTTTATTTGATCATCTACTAATGTTTTATTCTATTTAACATTTTTATTGTGATTTTGATTGTGATGGGCATAATTAAAATTGTGGGGTGAATACGTGAGAAAGATCCATGAAGATCCATGGGATGCCATGGATTTAAGTATGTAGTCATTTTTAATTAGATTTTAGGTTGTTAATATTTTGTGTTGTTATTATTTATTTGGTTTATTTGGGCATATAATTAATTAGTTTTACTTTATGTACATAGGAATTGTAATAGCCCCAATAGTGGGAATAGTGAAATCCTTTATTTACTTTTCTGAATTAAAATCAATTAGTAATTAGCATCATTTGGTAAAATATAAATTAAAATCAATGGTGGCTATAGATTAATATTAGGTTGCATGAAATCAAATTAGGGTTTTTTAGAAAAAAATAATTTAATTTCTTATTTGATCTTTTATTTGATTGTTTAATATATTTTTTATATTTTTGGACTTTGTATGCGTTTTGACCCCAAGCCCACGTTTAGGATTAACTTATTTAATTTATAGGCTTTTAATTGGATCTTAGGTTTTAATTAACTTTAAAATCAATTTAGGCCCATCAGGTTAATTTTGACTTAGGCCCACCTTCTAGTTTGAATAAAATTAATTTAAACTTAGCTCAGCTGATAAATCATTTCTTTTAAAAATAAATAGACTTAGGCCCATTTTTCCATTTAAATTAAAATTAAGTACAACTAGGCCTATTAATTCAAACCCAATCCAATTCATTTCCATAAAAATTAATAGACTTAGGCCCATTTCTTCAGAATAAAAAAAAGACTTAGTTCACTACTTTAATTAAATTGTAGGCCTACCTTTAGTTCCACTTCACTTGTAAATAAAATATAGACTTAGCTTACCTAATTAAAATTAACATAGTTTAGACTAATTTAGGGACATCTCGTTATATGAATGCAATTTTTATGTGCCATTTTATAACTAATTGCCTTGGGTTATATGAATAATAATTAGGGTTTAAAATGAAATTGCATGTAATTAGAGAATAAGGTAATAATTAATAAACTAATTCTAAATAAGCACAAGGCTAAGAGAAGTTGGTATTTTGTATCTAGAATCTCCTGGATGTGATGCTAACTTTCTTTTAGAGAATTGAGTTACCACCACATTCTATTTGTCCTAGTTATTACCTTGGGTGGCGACTCTTCATCTCTATGCCGTGTCTTTATGATATAATAATGTGTTCTTTAGAGCCTTAAGTTCAAACAGTCTCGCAGTTGCTAAAATCTTAGACATGCACTAAACCCCACCATCTACAATGAGGTTTAAAGTGTTTTAGTGGGAATTTATATACTTAAAAGTTAGTGGAATTTAAAGTGTGTTAGTGGGAATCTACATAATTAATGGCTACAATTGCAAGTTAGTGGGGTAAGATTATCTTATGTTTTCATATGTAGAGTAGTAGTATGAGCTTATTTTTGTATCTATAGAAACAATACCTCATTTCATTATAACATATGTTGAATTTGATTTATAAAATATTGAGTTTCTTTTGGTGAGAAATTTGCTTTAAATTTCTTGCATGAACTTTGTGACTTATCAAGCCTAGTGAGGTTTG
This sequence comes from Mallotus nudiflorus, assembly GCA_947683625.1. Lineage (NCBI taxonomy): Eukaryota > Viridiplantae > Streptophyta > Magnoliopsida > Malpighiales > Euphorbiaceae > Mallotus > Mallotus nudiflorus. Next base: position 558,727 of record CANTUR010000459.1, read on the forward strand.
TGGTGTCAAAATCCAAAATCTTTGTCTTCTTCTTCATCTTTCAAACTTTTTTCCACTTGTTTATGTTGAAGACTTCAAAGTCTATTGAATTTTTTTATCAATTGTCTAAGGGTGTTAATTCTTTCCATTGCAAGTTTATGATAGCTCTTAAGTTATCATAAACTTGAATGAAGGGTTAATGATCTTATTCTAACTTGGTAAGATCTAAAATTTTTTTTCTTGTCTCATTCTTGAATGATCTTATAACATAATTATGGAAGGTGATAAATTCTAATCATCAAGTTTATCATAGTATTGAAACTATTGGGGAGCTTAGGATATAAATCTATTGATTTCCATCATTTTTTGTATCAAAGCTTTGGCCCAAAATTGAGGTTTATCCCTTTTATTTATGATTTAATTATTGATATCTTATTTCTTTTCATCTTAAGTTTCTATCTACCATTGTTCTTATTCAAGTGTTCTTTCTTTATCTTTTTCTTTGTTTAAGCTAAATATTATTACAAAAAAAAATAAAAAAAAGAGTGTCTAGTTATTGTTTATCTTTATTTGTTCCTTTAACCTACCTTTTATTTTCTTATGGCCTACCTAAAAAAAATTCACTCCATTAATTACTACTTTCTTGACTTTACTTGATTTAAGAATCTTAGTTCATCTAAGAACCCATAAAGAAAATTAAGAGTGGTGAAAGGTAAGAGTGTGTGAGATTATTAGAGTGGATAAAATCCAAAATTTCAGTGCAAACATGTGAAAGAGTATTGTGAGGTTTTATTTTTTTCTTAATATTTCTTGTCTTAATCATGTCCAAGGATATAACCACAACAATTTGAAAGGATGTTTAGGGTGATGGAAGGAGTCAATGAAAGACTAGAAAGGTATGATGGCATTCTAAACCAATTACAAGGAATGCCTAAACAATAGAGACAATCATCAATTGAGCAAGAGAGGTATGATGGTAAAGGTGACTTAGAGGATGACCAAATCACTTTGGTTGGACATCTTAGGAGGCAAGCTAGGAGAGGACATGTGGAAGATGTAAATCGCAACCTTGGAAGCATAAAAATGAAAATTCCTTCATTCTAAGGAAGAAATGATCCTAATGTCTATCTTGAATGGGAGAAAAAGGTTGATCTCATTTTTGAATGTCATAACTATTCAGAGGAGAAAAAGGTAAAACTTGCAACCATTGAATTTTTTGACTATGCTATTATTTGGTGGGATCAATTTTGCAAGGAAAGGAGAAGATATAGAGAAACACCCATAGAGTCTTGGAGGGAGATGAAGCAAATAATGAGGAGAAGATTCATTCCTAGCCACTACTATAGGGAGCTTCATTAAAGACTTCAAACCTTAATATAAGGAAACATGAGTGTGGTGGAGTACCATAAAGAAATGAAGATGCTTATGATCAAAGCTAATGTAAAGGAAGATTGAGAAGCCACCATGGCAAGGTTCTTGAATGGCCTAAACAAAAATATAGCTGATTGTGTTGATTTGCATCATTATGTGGAGATAAAAGACTTGGTGAACTTAGCCATGAAGGTAGAAAAATAACTCAAAGGAAAAAGGTATGATTCCAACCTAACTTTGGGTTCCACTTCCTCTTTTTGGAGGTCTTCTTGGGGTAAAAATGATGAGAAAAATATTACTAAGTCAAAAGGGTATGAAAATAAAAATAAAAGTGACTTAGGTAATAAGGCAAAGAGTGAGGCAAAACCAACCCAAACTATGGAATGTCCAAATAGAAAAACTATGATTTTAAAGGATGATAATTTTGAATCCAAAAGTGAGAACAAGAGGAGTGATGAAATACTACCTTTAGAAGATTGTAGTGATGTTGAGTATGCCAAGGGTGATAATCTAGTTGTATAAAGAATATTAAGTATGCAAAACAAAATAGAAGACCATAGGGAACAAAAGGAAAATTTATTTCATACTTATTGTTTGATTTCTAACAAATTATGCAATATGATTATTGATGGAGGGAGTTGTACTAATGTTGCAAGCACCTTACTAATGGAGAAATTAAGGTTTCCTCTTATCAAGAATCTAAAACCATACAAATTGCAATGGCTTAATGATAATTATTTAGTGAAGGTAAGCAAATAAGTTTTAATTTCTTTTTTAGTTGGTAGATATAAGGATGAGGTGTTGTGTGATGTTGTACCAATGTATGCGGCCTATATATTGTTGGGACGACCTTCGCAATATGATAGGAGAGCAAATCATGATAGTTTCAAAAATAGATATTCCTTGATTATGGATGGAAAAAGATTTAATCTTGGACCATTGACACCAAAGGAGATTTTTGAAGACTAACAATGTATAAAGCAATAATATGAAGAACTTTCTTTGAGGAGGGAAACCCTTAAGAGAAAGGAAATAAGTGAGGTGAGTGAGCCTAAACAACAACCTTTTAAATGGAAAATCTAAGGGGAGAGAAAACAAGGAAGGTTCTAAAGAAAAGCAAATATGTGCTTTTGCTACTATATATGAGCAAAGTCAGGTCTTTGAGCCCCTTTACTTGTTCTTTTGTGTAGGGATGTTTTTATCATTTTTAATGAAATAACCAATGATTTGCCTAGTGTTGTGGTTGATTTAGAATAGGTTTATGAAAATTTGTTTTCGAATGAATTTCCAAATGGTTTACCACCCAAAAGAGGCATTGAATGCCAAATAGACTTTATACTCAAAGCTAGCATTCCATATAAACCAGCCTATAAAATCAACCCAGAGGAAACCAAGGAAATCCAAAAGCAAGTGGGTGAGCTTATAGAGAAGGGTTATGTTCGTGAAAGCATGAGTCCATGTGTGGTGCTCGTTTTACTTGTGCCTAAGAAAGATGGAACTTAGAGGATGTGTGTTGATTGCCAAGGCATTAACAAAATCATGGTAAAGTATAGACATCCCATTCCTAGGCTAGATGATATGTTAGATGAACTGCATGGTTCATGTTTATTTTTTAAAATTGATTTGAAATATGATTATCATCAAATAAAAATGAAAGACAAAGATGAATGGAAATAGCTTTTAAAACTAAACATGGCCTATATGAGTGGTTAGTAATGCCTTTTGGTTTAATTAATGCACCAAGAACTTTTATGAGGCTAATGAATCATGTTTTAAGACCATTCATTGGAAAATTTATTGTTGTGTATTTTAATGATATCTTAGTTTATAATAATACTTTTGATGAACATGTCCAACATTTAAAGTATGTTTTTGATGTTTTGAGAAAATAGAATTTGTATGCAAATCTAAAGAAATGCATGTTTTGCACTAATGAAATTATATTTTTTGGGTATATTGTCAATGACAAGGGAATTCATGTGGACTAAGAAAAGGTAAGAGTAATTAAAGAATGGCCAACACCCACTAGTGTGCATGATGTTAGGAGTTTGCATAGTTTAGCTAGTTTTTATAGGAGATTCATTAAGAATTTTTCTACAATAGCCAAAATGGTGAAGCTATTGTAGAAAAATTCTTAATGAATCTCCTATAAAAACTAGCTAAGCCATGGAAACTCCTAACATCATGCACACTAGTGGGTGTTGGCCATTCTTTAATTATCTTACCTTTTCTTGGTCCACATGAATTCCCTTGTCATTGACAATATACCTAAGAAATGTAATTTCATTAGTGCAAAACATGCATTTCTTTAGATTTGCATACAACTTCTCTTTTCTAAAAACATAAATACATACTTCAAATGTTGGACATGCTCATCTAAAGTTTTTCTATAAACCAAGATATCATCAAAATAGAGAATAATAAATTTTCCAATGAATGGTTTTTAAAACATGATTCATTAGCCTTATAAAAGTGCTTGGTGCATTAGTTAAACCAAAAGGCGTTACTAACCACTCATATAGGCCATGTCTAGTTTTAAAAGTTGTTTTCCATTCATCTCCATCTTTTATTCTTATTTGATGATAACTGGATTTCAAATCAATTTTTGAAAACAAACATGAACCCTACAGTTTATCTAACATGTCATTTAGCCTGGGAATGGGATGTCTATACTTTACCATGATTTTATTGATGGCTTGACAATCAACACACATCCTCCAAGTTCCATCTTTCTTAGGCATAAGTAAGACGGGCACTGCACATGGACTCATGCTTTCATGAACATAACCCTTCTCCATAAGCTCACTCACTTGCTTTTGGATTTCTTTAGTTTTCTCTAGGTTGGTTCTATAAGCTAGTTTATTTGGAATGCTATCTCCGAGTATGAAGTCTATTTGGTGTTCAATGCCTATTTTGGGTGGCAAACCATTACGAATTTCATCCCGAAACAAATCTCCATAAACCTATAATAAATCAACCACAATACTAGGAAAACCATTGGTTATTTCATTAGAAATGATAAAAATATCCTTGCACAAGAGTACAAGTAAAGGGTGGCTCAAAGACTTGACTTCCCTCACATCTCTTATGGTAGCAAAAGCACTAATTTACTTTTCTTTAGAACCTTCCTTGTTTTCTCTCCCCTTAGATTTTCTATTTTAGTCAAGTTTAAAAGGTTGTTGTTTAGGCTCACTCACCTTACCTTTTTCTTTTCTCTCAAGGGTTTCCCTCCCCAAAGAAAGTTCTTCATATTATTGCTTTATGAATTGTTGGTTTTCAAAAATCTCCTTTGGTGTCAATGGTCCAAGATTAATTCTTTTTCCATCCATAATAAAGGAATATCTATTTTTGAAACTGTCACGATTTGTTCTCCTATCATATTGCTAAGGTCTTCCTTACAACATATGGGCGGCATAATTGGTACAACATCACACAACACCTCATCCTTATATCTACCAATTAAAAAAGAAATTAAAACTTGTTTGTTTACCTTTACTAAACCACTATCATTAAGCCATTTCAATTTGTATGGTTTTGAATGCTTGATAAGAGGCAACCTTAATTTCTCCACTAGTATGGTGCTTGCAACATTAGTTCAACTACCTCCGTTAACAATAATATTGCATAATTTGTTAGAAATCAAACAATGAGTATGAAATAAAATTTTCTTTTGTTCCCTATGGTCTTCTATTTTATTTTGCACACTCAATGTTCTTTGTATAACTAGATTATCACCCTTGGCATACTCAATATCACTATAATCTTCTAAAGGTGGAATTTTATCATCACTCCCTTTCTCACTTTTGGATTAAAAATTACCATCCTTTAAAATCATAGTTTTTCTATTTGGACATTCCTTAGTAACATGCCCATGCCCTAAACATTTAAAACATTGAATCTCCCTAGTTTGGGTTGGTTTTTCCTCACTCTTTGCCTTATTATCTAAGTCACTTTTATTTTTATTTTCATACCCTTTTGACGTAGTAATATTTTTTTCATCTCTTTTACCCCAAGAAGAAGTAGAGCCGAAAGTTGGTTTAGAATCATACCTTTTTCCTTTGAGTTGTTTTTCTACTTTCATGGCTAAATTCACCAAGTCTTCTTTCTCCAAATAATGATGCAAATCAACACGATTAGCTATATTTTTTATTATGCCATTCAAGAACCTTGCCATGGTGGCTTCTCGATCTTCTTCTATATTAGCTTTGATCATGAGCATCTCCATCTCTTTGTGGTACTCCTCTATACTCATGTTTCCTTAGGTTAAGGTTTGAAGTTTTGGAGGAAGCTCCCTATAGTGGTGGCTAGGAATGAATCTTCTCTTCATGATTTGCTTCATCTCCCTCCAAGACTCTATAGGTGTTTCTCTATATCTTCTCTTTTCCTTACAAAATTGATCCCACATAGTCACAAAATTCAACGATTGTAAGTTTGACCTTTTTCTCCTTTTAATAGTTATGACATTAGGATAATTTCTTCTTTAGAATGAAGGAATTTTCATTTTTATGCTTCCAAGGTTATGATCTCCATGTTCCATATGATCTCTCTTAGCTTGCCTCTTAGGATGTCCAACCAAAAGTGATTTGGTCATCCTATAAGTAATCTCTACCATCATACCCCTCTTGCTCAATTGGTGGTTGTCTCCTTTGTCTAGGCATTCCTTGTAATTGGTTTAGAATACCATCATGCCTTTCTATTCTTTCATTGACTCCTTCCATCACCCTAAACATCCTTTCAAATTGTTGTTGCATGGCTTGCAACATTTGTTCATTTGATAGTGATGTGCTTGTATCCTTAGACATAATGAAGACAAGAAATATTAGGATAGAAATAAAACCTCACAATACTCATTCATACGTTTGCACTCAAATTTCAGCTTTTATCCACTGTAATAATCTCACACACTTTTGCCTTTTACCACTCTTAATTTGCTTTATAGGTTCTTAGATGAACTAAGATTCTTAAATTAAGCAAAGTTAAGAATGTAGCAATCAATAAAGTGACTTTTTTTAGGTAGGCCACAAGAAAATAAAAAGGTAGGCTAAAGAAACAAATAAGGACAAGCAACAACTAGACACTTTTTTTTGTTTTTTGTAATAATATTTAGTTCAAACAAAGAAAAAGATGAAGAAAGAACACTTGAATAAGAACACAAGAACAATGGTAGATAGAAATTTAAGATTAAAAGAAATAAGATATTAATAATTAAATCACAAATAAAGGGATAAGCAAACCTCAATCTTGAGCTAAAGCTCTGATACAAAAAATAATAGAAATCGATAGATTCATATCCCAAGCTCCCCAATAGTTTCAAAACTATGATAAACTTGATGATTAGAATTTATCACCTTCCATAATTATGTTATAGGATTGTTTAAGAATGAGATAAGAAAAAGTATTTTAGATCTTACAAAGTTAGAATAAGATCATTAACCTTTCATTCAAGCTCCCCAATAGCTAAAGAGCTATAATAAACTTGCAATGGAAAGAATTAACACCTTAGACAATTGATAAAAGCTTTAATAAAATTTGAAGTCTTCAACATAAACAAGTGGAAACAAGTTTGAAAGATGAAGAAAAAGACAAAGATTTTGGATTTTGACACCACAAACCTCACTAGGCTTGAAAATTCACAAAGTTCATACAAGAACTTTAAAGCAAATTTCTCACCAAAAGAAACTCAATATTTTATAAACCAAATTCAACATATGTTATAATGAAATGAGGTCTTGTTTATATAAATACAAGACCAAGCTCACACTACTACTCTAAATATGAAAACATAAGATAATCTCACCTTACTAACTTGCAATTATAGCCATTAATTATGTAGATTCCCACTAACACACTTTAAATCCCACTAACTTTTAATTATGTAAATTCCCATTAACACACTTTAGAACCCACTCATTATTAATTATTTAAATTCTTACTCATTATTAATTATGTAAATATCCACTAACATACTTTAAGCTCCACACTTTAAATCCCACTAATTACTAATTATGTAAATATCCACTAACACACTTTAAGCCCCACACTTTAAATCCCACTAACTATTAGCCCTATAAATTCATTTGTTTTGATGTGGTAAATAAGACTATTTTGGCCTCCTTATTGATTTTGATTGTACTTGGAAGTTCTTGGGCTTTCCAAACACCTTAAATGAAGATTAATAAGGCTTCTTGTAATTTCTTGGTTTTTAACATTGTCATTGTGCCTTGTTGGACTAGAAATGGACCTTGTGGATCATTAGACCTTGATTTTAAGATTAAGATCACACATTAACTAGTTTCCCCTTTTTACAATTGTGACCTAAAGGTTCTTCACATTCTAGACTAAGTGGAAATTGACCTGAATCCTTTCCCTTTTATCCTGGTAGAGACCATCATTGGGCTTGACAACTTCTCTAGAACTAGGCGATTCTTAGGGAATCCCATGCTACTAGAGATGAGCTTTCTTTTATCTTTTATCAACTTTTGTATTTTTGTTATTTTTACCTATTCATTCTTCCAACAGGCATGGTTTCATGAAAACCTAAGGTTGCTTGAATCTCTTAGAAACATTGCACATTATAAAGCCAAACACTACTGCACTAGGAGACTTCACCCTATTCCAGAGGATATTTGGAGCTGATTGTTTACATTCCTTGACACTCTGATTCAGTGGATGTGCCCATGGTAAAGGTTATAGTATATGACCATTTGGTGTTATACCCACTGCATTCAACTAGTCGGTGTCCACTTTAACACTTTCTAAAATCCCACTCGGCTTTACAGACAATATGGGTAGAAACAACTAATCATGGATCTAGTGCATGACTAGGGCCTCTTTCTCAAAACTTCATAGACAACCTGATGGTCTTGCAAATTCATTCAAAGGTTAATTGACTACGACAAAGATCAGTCCACTAATGAGCAGTACAAGGCATGGATCCAGTTACAATAAATAGAGAAGGATGAATTCATAAGAAACAAAAGGATAAGGGCATTACAAGCATTGAGTGCTCAAGGTGTTCAAAAGAAAAGCAAGCATTATTAGTTTATGAAATTTAATCTTTATTTATTTTTTTGTTGGATGGAATTTCCTTTCTAGTTAAACAATATGTAATAAGCATTTAATGCAACGTTCAACAATAATAAAGGTAATCCATTCTATTTAATTTAAGCATAAAATGACTATACATCTTACTTCTTACATATCTCTTATCGTTAATTAGTTTGCCCTTACAAGTTTTCCAACTAACTATTTTTTTCTCTCTCTCTCCTTTTATATATCCTTTAATTTTTCCTAGACTGCCTTTTCAGGTTTTCAATCTAACTAGACTTTTTATTTTTATTTTTTCATTTTTCTATCTCTAACTTTTGCCTAGGTGGCCTCTTTTGAGGTTTTCTCCCTAAGGAGACTTTACAAAAAGTATTTTTTAAGCTTATCCAGGTTAATGGGCTCTCTAAACTTGTTACGTTCCAAATCAGATAGAATAGCAGTGCCCTTGGAAAATAACTTCTTCACTTGATACAGACCTTCCTAGTTCAGTTTGAACTTTCCCCATAGATCTATCTTAATGGGCTTAGTGAGCTTTAATACCAAGTCACCCTCTTTGATTTTGCCTAGCTTAATCTTTTTGTTATAAGCTCAAGCTATCATATTTAGGTACAACTAAGAGTGATACATGGCTTTCATTCTCTTTTCATCTAGCAATGTTAGTTGTGCCAATTGGCTTTTAAACCATTAATACTTATAGATTTTAGATTCCAAGAGAACCTTTAATGATAGAATCTCAACCTTAACTAGCAACACAACCTTACACCCATACACTAGAGAGTACAGAGTAGCTCCTGTTGATGCTCTGGTGGTGGTTATATATCCCCATAATGCAAATTGTAGGTAGTTTGCCTAGTCTTTATAGTTCTCCAGTATCTTGGCTAAGATCCTCTTCACATTCTTATTTGCCGCTTTTACTACTTCATTCACTATGGTTTATGAGGAGAGGATCTATAATGTTCAATTGTATTCCTCCAATAAAGTGCCCATTTTTTCCTTGATCTGGACACCATTATCAATGATGATGTGATGAGGTAACCCATATCTATAGATTAATTCTTTTCTATGAATCTCGACATCTGTTTGGCTCCAACAATCATGAACAGTTCTACTTTGACCCACTTAGAGAAGTAGTCGATTGCTACTATAATATAGTGATGACTGTTAGATGCCTTCGGCCTTATCTCTCAAATGATATCAATTCCTTAGACTATGAAGGGCCAAAGAGAGTTCAATCCTTGAAGTTCCATAGAAGGTAAATGGTTCACATCACCATACACTTAGCAGTTATGGAATTTCTTTATGTATTCATAAAATTTGCCTCCATAGTCAGCCAAAAGTACACATGATGAGTTATTTTCTTAGCAAGGACTATTCCATTCATATATGGTCCACATACAACCTTATGAACTACTTCCATGATTTTTTGTGCCTTATCTTTATCAACACATCTCAAATGTACTCCAATTGGTATCCTCTTGTATAACATCCTATCATGGCTAATGAATTGTCGAGACAACATCCTCCGTGACATTCTTTATTTTTTATTGGCATCATCAGGGAATTATCCTGTCTCGAGATATTAATGTAGACCATGAAACCAAGGCTTCTTTGTATGGTTGATTGACATTATTCTAATCTATTTATAATAGGGAGTCCAAGACTTTACTAGAATAAGGGGCTTAATCTCTGCCTACTTTCCTCCTTCCCATATTAAAGCTAAAGTAGCTAAAGCATTAGCCATTCAATTCTCTTCTCGGGTAAGTGCATAAATCTGCATTAGGTGAAAGATAAAAAAATCATAGTCGAGTAGTCCTAGTACAATCTCAGCTTATCTTCTCTCACTTCCCATTTATTAGAGATTTCACTACCAGTGTTTGAGTCTCTGTCTACTGTAACTTCTTCTACTCCCACATTCCAAAGTGCTTCCAGACCAAAGATGTAGGCTTCATATGCAACTTGATTGTTAGTGACTTTAAATTCTAATCGTTTCACCATTGAAATCATTTCTCCTTTTAGCAAGACCAGAATCACACCAATACTTACTCCTCTGTTATTAACTGCTCCATTAAAATACATTTTCCATGTCTGGATCTCTATTGCCCACAGATGCTCATCTACAAATTTTAACTCTAATTCTTATCCATCATCCATTGGATTATGAGCTAAGAAGTTTGCTATAACTCTCCCTTGTATCACCTTCTTTGCCACATAGTCTATGTCGAATTCGGTAAGCAGGACCAACCATCTGGCTAATTTCCCTATAAATGATTAAGTCTGCTGGAGATATCTGAGAGGATTATGCTTGGAGACCACCTAGATTTTGTAAGACTGGAAGTAATGCCAGAGTTTTTTTGTCACCTAAATTACAACTAATCAAGTTCTTTCTACTAGATTGTAATTAGCTTCATAGGGTAAAAGCTTCTCACTCAGATAATACACAACATGCTTCTCCCTCCTAAGCTAACATTGTGCCAATCATATCCTTCTCTATTTCCAGGTAGAGAATTAAAGGCTTACTTGGCCTTGGTGGTTGCAAGACTGGAGGATTCATTAGATAATTCTTAATAGTTTCAAAACCTTGTTGACATTTGTCATCCTATATGATCGCCTGATTCTTCTTCAAGAGCTTAAAGATCGGCTCACAAATGGTGGTCAGCTTGGCTATGAACCTATTGATGTATTGCAATTTTCCAATAAACCCTTTGACTTTTTTCTCATTCTGTAGTATAGGAATTTCTTTGACACTCTCACTTTATCCTGATTCACCTATATGCCGCTCTAGCTAACAATATGCCCTAACAACTTTTTGGAGGTTACCCCAAAAACACATTTCTTCATATTCAACCTGAGGTTATACTTTTCAACTCTTTATAGGACCTTGTCTAAAGCCTTAAAATGCCCTTCTCTAATTAGAGACTTTACCATCATGTTATCCATGTACACCTCTATCTCTTTATGAACTATATTATGCAATAATATGGTGGCCATCCTCTGATAAGTAGCTTCTGCATTTTTTAACCCAAATGACGTGACTCTATAACAATAACCACCCCATTTAGTGGTGAAAGAAGTCTTCAACCTGTCAATCATTGCCATCATAATTTGGTTATATCCTGTGAAGCCATCCATAAAGGAGTACATAACACTTGAAGCTACATTATCAACTAAAGTGTCAATATGTGGCAAGAAAAATCATCTTTCAGATAAGCTTTGTTCAGATCCTAGTAGTCCATGACTCTCCCATCCTTCTTAGGAACTAGGACTATGTTGACTAGCCATTGGGTGTCATCTACCACTTCCAAGAACTTTGCTTTTATTGTTTCTCCACTTCTTCTTTGATAAAGAGAGCCCATTATAGTCTTAATCTCTTCCTCTTTTGTTTGATTAGTATGACATGAGAATACGAGGGGATTTTATGTTTTGTAATTTCTCTATCAATCCCAGGCATATCCTCATAGCCTGAAGCAAATACTTTTTATCTTCTTTTTAGTGTTTCTTTCATTTTTTCTCTCTCATTAGGAGTTAAATAAGAAGCACTAAGTATATTCTTAGGGTTATCAGATGTGCCTAAATTAAATGATTCAATTTGCACTAAATTAATGTCAAATATATGAATAAAATGATCATCACAAATAGAATAAGAATTAGGAAAAACATCAAATAAATAAGCAAAGTCAAACCTTATCGCATTAACTTTAGAAGAGAAAATATCATCAATTTCAAACAAGTTGGAAAGAGAAATGTCAAGGTCATCATAGAAAAAATCCATAATAGAATCAAGAACATTGGATTCAAAGTTGAATTCCTCTTTTTGGTCAGCAACATCCTTTAGCTCTACCACAAGAATGTCCTCTTCTAATTCTGGAGTTAGTACCAGTTCCGCTACTATTGGCTCCTCAATAGTAACTTCATTGAACCCAATAATATGTTCAGCAAAAATTTTAAAGCAGAGAACTAATTTCTTAGCAATCATCAAAGACTCAGGAGTTCCTTTATAGGGATAGTTGGTGCCTTCCTCTACATATGTTTCTTATAGTGACTTCTTCTTCAGTTTAGCTCTTACACTATTCTTCTCAGACTTTCCCTCAACTTTTTCCTTTTCATCAAACTCATATGCTTCTAGATACCCTACCCCGTGCTTCAAGATCGGCACTTTAGGTTTAATAAACTTAGGTGGGCCTTATTAATTCTTCCCCAATTATATTCTAGGCATAAAGTTCATGCTCTTCATCATACTCATAATTCTTAGATTCAGCTTATCTTTATAGATCATGCAAACCTCAAAACTCAAACTAACTAAAATTTCACTAAGAGTTAACTTTAAAGTAGCGACAATAGCTTCGGTTTCTTCCGTGATAGTGACTACCCTTCCCTCATATGGAAATTTGATCTTTTGATGGGTAGTAGATGACACTCCTCCCAAAGGATAAAACCATGGCCTCCCTAAAAGAATGGCAAACGTGATTGGAATATCAATGACATGCAAATTGACCTAAACTTTAATAGGTCCAGTCTTGACCAACAATCTTTACCTGAACTGGCCTCTTCATATCATTATAGGCCTTGATGACCACATTATATGGCTTTAGATTAGCTGCTGTTAGTCCCAACTTTGGAAGAATTTTTAAAGGATAAATAGTAATAGTGGACCCATTATCAACCATAACACAACATGATAATTTCCTTTTCACCTCGGCCTTTATGAACAAGGCTTTGCTATGATCCCTTGCCTCTAAGGGTAAATCATCATTTGTAAACATAATTACCCCCAAAGGGTTTTCTGTCAGTGAATCTACCATTTGCGCTAGAGTGTATGTTAAGGGGATCTTCTTGTGATCAAGGGCCATAACCAGTGCTTCCCGATAGGCTTAAGAGTTCATAAATAGCTCTTAAACACTGGTAAGAATTTTCTTATCTCTTGTAGCTTCAACAACTTCCTCAATTTTCTCATCTTTCTTTAGTTCTTCTTTTGAATTGACTTTCTCTTTTTTTGGTTCAACATCTTTCAATTCCTCCCTCTCCTCAAGCTTCTTAACTAATTAAGTTGTCTTCCCTTCATTATTTTTCCATAGATAAATTACTTCCCCTCCTTCATCATCTGAACTCTAAATGTCTAGAACATTCACATGAAGCTCCATAGATTGTTGGTTTAGGTTCAGGTCTCTTGGTTGTGGTTTTAGTGGGTTAGGTATGGCATCAATGAAGTAATTAAGGACTTGTTCCTCTATTAAGCCGATATTGATCATCAAGATGCGTGGATTCAATGGAGGTACATTTTGGTAGTTAGGTAAAGGGTTATTTTGGGTGTTCGATTTTCTGGTTTCAAGGTCAGTTATCTTGCTTAAATCAATCAAATCTTGAACCTTATACTTTAGACAAGTGCAACTGTTAGTGTCGTGTTTGATATTTTAGTGGTATTTATAGTATAATTTCATGTTGGCATTTGGAAAAGGAGGTCTTTAAGGTAAGGGTTGCAGTAGGTTATTTTCGATAAGCTTTTCTAAGACTTTAAGGAGAGGTCTTCCTAAGTTAGAAAACCATAAGGATTATCTAACAGTATTGATATGTATATTATTGCTCAGCCCAATTCCATTACTAGATCCAATCCCTTATTTGCTTGCAGATCTTCCACTGAAGAATTTTTTCTCTTGTGCCAGATCATATTCTTTTTGCACTCCAAATCTATATAGCTCCTCAAAATTTTGAATTCCTAAATCTTTCAGCTTTTTAGAGAGCGAGAGCACACACCCTTCTATTGCTATCACTAAGTGATCAGATTCTGCGGGCTGGTGCTCCATCTGTGCCAATTTTGCTCTCCACTTGATCAAATAATATGTGAAGGATTTGCTAAACTTTTACTTTACATTCTGTAGGTCTCTTAAAGATGCTTCCATTTGAATATTAAGGCTCTAATGCTTTATAAATGTAGCACATAATCCCTCTAAGTCAGCTTGGATATAGGATTCCAAAGCATAATACCATTTGATGGGTGCTCCTTTTAGAGATAGAGGAAATTGCTTCGCAATCTGTGCCTTAGTCAAAATGATTTTCTCATATACTACTCTAGAAGTAAATGAGGATTCTCAGTGCCAATGAATTTCTTTATGTCAAGGAACTTAAACTTCCAGGGTAGGGGGTTGTCATCTTCATCCAAATTTAGATCATACTAGTTAATTGGAGCATTTATCCCTTTCTCTTTCATCATCAACTGCATTTGAGGCATAGTTTTGGTCACATTCTTAGCCCAATTAGATTTTTTTACATTCTCTATAGTGTATGTAGTCACATTTTTTCTGGCTATAGGCTCTACCACTAAGGTTTCCTGATCATGTTTCTTTCCTGTCTTTTGGAGTCTTTAACATCCAAATCAAATGGTTGGGGCTTAGGTGCTGGCGGTTCTTGTCTAACTAGTCCCCTCATTTTAGCCATCATCTCTCTTTTAATTGCCTGAGTCTGTTCGGCTATTTCTGCCTTCAACTTATCCCCAAAAGCCTTAACATTAAACTCTGCCATCTCAATTTCTCTAGAAATCCTAACCAGGCAACCAATGTCAGACCGTTTCTAGTTGGAAAACTATCTTAAATCTATATATGTAATACCTTAGATTAGAAATATGCATAACATGTATGCATGAAATGCAAGTTCAAATAAAAAAAAAAGAAATCAACATATATTACATTTACATGTATTAGAAAGATAAACAAAAAAGCTCTTAAACGGTATCTCCACCTTAATTTCTCTTAAACATGTGTTCATTGGTGAGTTACTTATCCTAAGATTGTTGTTCTAGGTTTTAATTATCAACAGGGGATAATAAAACTGATGGATGCAAGATAACTCTCAGGACAAAACCAACAAGTAGTGATTTTTTAAAATAATTCCAAAGTCCATTTTAATGGGCCAACAATGACATCAAAGGCCCACCTTGCCAATATCCATTTATAATGGGCTAAAATAGGCATGAAAGGACCATCTTGTCAAGATTTGTTTATAATGGGATTGGGTCTTCTTCAAAGAATTACCATATGGCATCAAACACAAGCATTTGGAAAAAAATTCTAATGGAAATTGCTAAGTATTACATGAGTTGAGTCTCGAGTAATAATCTTTAGCTCCCACAGTTATATACCTCTATTATGTCTGCCCACTCAAGGGTCTACACGACATGGATAAGTACGTGCTATGAGTGATAATAATTGAATACTCCACCACCAGGTTTAAGTGAAACACATGTAGCAAAGCAAAGACTATTATTAGTTTATTTAGGACTTGGTTTGCTCATTGTGTGGAAATGTGTAGTGAATGCAAGAATTTGCAAAGGAAATGATACGAACCCACTAGATGACCTACTCTAGGAACCCGTTCAACATGAACCCAAACCCACGCTCTTAAGGAAAGTTCAAATCAAGTTCCAATTCAGACATAGAGAACCTTCACCTCATGTTTAGTTAGCCCAAACAACCAAAGCTATATCAAAATTTTAACCTTTTGAACAATAACAAACAAGAAAAAAAGGTTATTAAAAAGATGCCACAATCTACTATTTGAAAGATAGATTGATAAGTCACAAAGGTTGTCACATAGTTAACCACCAAGTAACCAAAGAGAATTCTCTCTAAATTTTATTAATCATCCATGATTGCACACACCCTAGGTTATATAAAATAAGGCCTTTATATAGGCTTAAAGAAACCCTAAATAAAACCTAATTAATATCATAACTAAATAAGAAAACAAAATCCTTCTTAAATAAGAAAATATAATTCTACTTAAATAAGAAAATATAATCCTAGTTAAATTCGGATTCACTTATACAGCACATTGTAGCACACTTTTTAATATGATGATGTCTGAATTAACTTAATCCTAAAACATAAAAGTTGTAGCCCTTGTTTTTATCTTTCAGAATTATCTTGAATCACTTCATTTGGATTTATATTGAGTGAGATAAAGCCCATTTACTGATGTATATTCAGTCTGCCCAGTTTTATTCACGATCTGATAATCTTTCATAATTTTAGCTCAGGTATAATGCCGAATTAACTCTAGACATCTTCATCAAAGTTGTATATGTATTTCTTATCTTTCAAAATCCTCTTGAATCATCTAAATCTGAGTTTTTTATAGTGATTTATGGCCAAAATACTAAAGTATGCTACACAAAATACGAATTTATGCGAATTGCTCTTTTCTTGAATGAACGTTGCCTTATTAGCATGAACAAATCTTGAAATCTTCCTATTTGGAGCTAGGATCACATCAGGAAATAAGAAAATAAGTAAAGATGATAAATTAAAAAACACTTGGAATTAGTTTCTTTATTCCCCAGTGGAGTCGCCACTGTAGGCAACGAGGTTAAGCATGCACCCAAGTTTTTTGTGACCACGACACTGTGTGAGCTTAGGCCTACTAGGAAATACAAAATGGGCTTAGGTCCCAAAATGGAGATAGATTCATCACTCGGATAAAAGTGGGGACAAACTATACAACAACTGGATTCCATGAAGGTTCATAGAAGCCGTTATTAGAGGTCAGGTTCGAAAATTGGGCATGGGCTTTCCCCATGCCCACTTAACCTTACGGTTGGCCTTTGTGTGTGTTTTGTATTTTATTACCTTTGATTTTTAAATTATTTCCTTATTTTAATGAGGATTGCAATTTTTTCTAATTTTATATGTTAATCCGAGTTTGCACAATTGTCCCATTTTCATGCTTATAGCCTGACATACATCACAAATAAAATAAATAATAACAATTTACAACCATACATTCCAAATAAATAAGGGAAAGGATTAAGGATTACAATGTTTTGTTAAAAGAAAATGTAAAATAAACAGAAAATAAACCATATATAAACAAAAAAAATAAACTAATTATTTATACAAATAAAAACTGTTAAGAACTAATTAATAGAATAACTATGTGATGATTAAAAATTACCAAATAATTCCTACAATAAACATAAATTAACTCCATCTCATAAAATAACAATACTATCTACAAAAATAATTAAGAAATAATATTCATGGGAAATGGAAATAAAATAACAAAATAGTCCACAAAAATCACAATAATATTTATACAATAATAATATTAAACAACATAATAATTGTGAGCGACCTTTTTTTGAGAGGAAGAGGACTTTTGTGTTGTTGTGATTTTGTGTGGGTCTTTCCATTTCTGAGGGACATGGCAACTTTACCATATAAGGACAAGTGATTGGTCTCGGGGGAATGAGACACTTTTGTTTTTGTGGAGTTGCCACCTGATTTTTAGAAAATCGAGAAAAGAAATGGATAAATCAAGTTATTTAATGAGTATTGTCCCCAACAAAGATTTTTGGGTTCAGGAGATTGCATATACTTTTTGACTATTTCTCATTATACAATATTTGATGTATAGCTACCGCAACACCCTAGTTTCGATAATAACAGTTTATATAGCATTCACACAGTACAATTGATAGTATCGAATAATAAAGCTGAAAATTTTATTACATCACTTTCCTGATAAAATACATATGAAAAGGGAAAGATTGCATAAAAGTAAATCTAATATGGTTAATCTGCAAGGATAACATGATCATTTACATAGCTTATGATTGGATGATTATGCTTGTAGTGATTATTTATGCTATGATGATGAATAATGATAATATAAAGGATACATAAGGTCATCACTGGACTGAGAGCATGATGACTCTATTCCAGGACATGAAATTTTTCACATTATTGATGTTTACAATGTGATTTCACAATTTCAGAAAATAGAGGATGCAGAATGATGATGTAAAATGAGCATAATAAAGCATATATTATTCATGTAGCATGCAAGATTGCCAGTCTCATCACACAGGCACAACAATATTCCTAAATGTTGGAAATAGTAAGATAAAATGCAATACGATAAAATAAATGTGTGGTCCTCAGACTCGACTAAGCTTGTGTGAGCTTTGAAGCTTTAGCTTCAAGAGATTATCAAGCTTTCCTCGTTAAGAGGTTTAAAATAACAACAGAATGATGCTAAATTATATACCTTTGAAGCATGCTTTGATAAAGATGAGGCTGTGTTTGGTCGAAAAGGGATCTAACAACCTAAGGGAAAGGTTGTGGGAGAGTAAAAACTATATGGAGAGGATTTTCTTGTGCCTTCGATCGGACTGACTCTTAAGTGTGTGTGTTTTTACTTGCTCCCCCCTCTAAAATGGGATGTAGAGGGGTCTATTTATAGAAAAAAATATAGAATTGGGTGGTGTAGGCATGGTCACACGCGTATGAGGGGATTTTTGCAAGTGGCCACGCATAATATACGCATGGCCATGCGCTCACATGTGCATTTTCTTGCGCACTTCGATGCTCTACCTGCTCTTTGCAAGTTCTACATATGTTGTTATAGGGTTGGTTCCTAGGGTTTTTGGGCCTTCTAAACACGTTTCCAGAGTCTGTTTTTCTAAATTTAGCTTTGATTTTAGCACATGACACCTAGGGGTGTTTACATGCACTTTTGAGCGATACATGTTGAAAATTAGGTTGTGTTGGACCATTCCAGGACCACTTTTAAAGGTTTTAGGGCCTTTAAGATTTGTTTTCAAAGTCTATTTTATCAAAATCAAATTTCATTTTTCATAAAGTTTGGTCCCAGTTTAACAAAATATGCACCGACCTGATGAGCTGAGTATTCTCAGAGGAGTTTTCTCAAAATAAACCTCTTGTTATTTTGATAATTCATATTTTGCAAGGACAGAGTAGAACTTAATGACTTGATGATCAATTTTACACACTGGTGGGGTTGGTTGGGTGTTTTAAGGTTCCACACTTCAGAGGTATTACAAACGAGCAGACTCTAGTCATCTCAGGGATTCATTTCATCATTGGACCTTTTCGGGGATAGTCAAATTTAAGGTATGTGTAGACGACGGGGTTTAGCGCGCATCCAAGATTTTAGCAACTGTGACACTGTTTAGGCTCAAGGCCTTAGAGAACACACTAACCACTATCATAAAGACATGGCGTGGAGATGAGGAGTTGCCACCCAGGGTAATAACTGGGACAAAAAAAAAGGTGGTACTTGATTCTCTAAAAGAAAACTAGCACCACAACCAGGAGATTTTGGATACGGAATACTAACTTCTTTTAATCTTGTGTTCATTTAGAGTAATTTTATAAATGATTATTTCATCCTTTAATTACATGTAATTTTATTAAACCCTAATTAACATCCATCTAACCCAAAAGGCAACAAGTCAATAAAATTACAAGTAAAAATGCATAAAAAAGGCAATGTCCCTATGTCTAAACTATGTTAATTTTATTTTATAAGTTAGCTAAATCTACATATTTTATTTACAAATGAAATGGACTTTAAAGGTGGGCCTACATTTTTATTAATTAGTGAGTCTAGATCTATTTATTTTAGTCTGTCTAAGATATGGGCTTAAGTTTATTCTATTTTAAAGGAAAATTAAATTAGTGGGCCTAAGTCTAACTTGGTTTTATTTTAAATGAAATGTAGGCCTAGGTCTATTTATTTTTAAAAGAAATGAATTTAACTGAGCTAAGTCTAAACAAGTTTTAATTAACTAAGTGGGCCTAAAAATTAATTAACCTAATGGGCCTAAGTTGATTTTAATCATTTAAAGCCCTAAACCATTTTTAAGCCTATTTATTAAGTGGGTTAGACCTAAACGTGGGCTTGGGGCCTAAAAGGATAAAAACATAAAAAAAAAAAACAAGCCCAAAATAAATAAAACATAAAAAAATGGATCAAACAAACATTATAGTGATTTTCTAGAAACCCTAATTAACTAAAGCCACCATTAATTTTAATTAATTTTACC
Source organism: Mallotus nudiflorus (assembly GCA_947683625.1). Classification (NCBI taxonomy): domain Eukaryota; kingdom Viridiplantae; phylum Streptophyta; class Magnoliopsida; order Malpighiales; family Euphorbiaceae; genus Mallotus; species Mallotus nudiflorus. The sequence goes on from CANTUR010000459.1 coordinate 578,960, forward strand.
CAGTGAACTTAGTTTTACTAATTAATTTTAAAGTGTAGAAAATTAAATCTGTTACTATTCCCACTACTGGGGCTATTACAAACTACGTACAAAATTTAAACAATTATACACCATGAATTAAAATAACTACAATAACACATAAATGCAAAATAAAAATTAAAATCCTAAGAACTATTAAAAATAGTACGGGTTCATCCATGGCATTCCATGGATCTTCTATTCAATTAAACACAGGTGGTATCCTCCTCCTCAATCCACATATGGACATCAAAACAAAAAAAACAAAAATAAGCAGATTAGTAATGAAATCAAGTAATCAAAATAATAATAATAAAAAAGAAAAATCATAAACAGAAAATAATAGAAAATAGTAAAAATGAAATAGAAAACAACACTGAAGATTTAGATGTTATGCAAATGCCCTTTTTTTAGCCCCTCAGATGGGATTATCACTGTTGAAATTGAAGTATTGTTGATTCTGGACTGGGATTTGATTGCTTTGGAAAACTTCAGTATCCAAAATTAGGGTTTTTTGTGCTCGCAGTCTCTCTATTTTTTTTCATCTTTTCCTCAGTGTGTGTCTCTGTGTCTCTTTGTGAGTCTCTCACTGTGAGTTAAAATCCTCTCCCCGAAGCTGAAAAAAAGGTCTCTCCAAAAAAATTCCTCCCTCACATGCATGTAGACTTTGCTTTTAAATGCAAAGTCTACTTGCGTACTGACTTCCTCCTTTAGAGGAGGAACAGACTCATCTTATCTGATATGATGATATCATCTATTTTTTATTTTAAAAACTTACACATTTTAAACCTTATCAAATAATAATAAAGATAAAATTTAATTTTCAACTAATAAAAAAACTAAAAAAATTGAAAAAAATAGGACTTTTATGCGTTGGTATTGTGCAATGCCAATCAGCATTGCCTAATGTCGGTTGGCATTACACCAATGTCGATCGGCATTTTAAATGCCGATTCTAATTTAATTTTTTTAACTTTTAATTACTGAAAGACCCTTAAAAATTGACTTATTTGTAATCAAATCCTAAAAAAAATGTTGCAATTTAGTCCTTAAAGTCCAGAAAATCGACAACCAAGTTCAATTTTTGAATGAATTTCATCATAGGGGCTTACGTCGCAATTGTACATAATTGCATCCTAAAATTGGGTGCTTACAGTATGATAGTTGCCCCCTACTTCATGTGTGTTGCATAGCCACTTAGCACTAGTGTCAATACACATTAAGCAAAAATGCAAAGATGCAAAAAACATTTTAGTAGGGAGAGAGGTACTTACCTATGGGCTGTCTCTAGACGTCTTGTCAATATTTTACTGCTATTGTTGTGTTTTGTTTATTGCTGTTGTTCTGTGACTTGGTCATCATAGAAGGTGCTATTTGGGACATATGCAAGCTTGTGATTCATGCAAAGTGTAGAGTGTAGATGCGACTATAACCTTTTTAGGTGTCACATAAATGAAGATGCTACTAGGCAAAATGTGAATGCGACTATAACCTTCATAGGTGTCATGCGACTATAAACTTTTTAGGTGTCATGCGCAAATGAACATACAACTATAACCTTCTTAGGTGTCACACGAATGAACATGCAACTATAAACTTCTTAGGTTTCACACGAATGAACATGGGACTATAACCTTTTTAGGTGTTACATGAATGAACATACGACTATAACCTTCTTAGGTGTCACACGAAATGCTCATGCAATTAAGCAAATGAGGATACTACTAAGGAAATGAGAATATTCCTAAGCAGTGTGGATGCTCTTAAGCAATGTGAATGATCATAAGCAATGCGAATGCTCCTATGCAATATGAAGATGCTTCTAAGCAATGAGAATGCTCCTAAGTAGTGTGAAGATGATTCTAAGCAATGAGAATGCTTATAAGCAATGTGTGTGAGTGCTTCTAAGCAATAAGAGTGATTTTAAGTGGATGTGGGGGCTTCTAAGCAATGTGAAAGTGAGTGCTTATAAGCAATGTGAGGGTGCTTATAAGCAATGAGTGTGAATGCTTTTAAGTGATGAGAGTGCTTTTAAGCGATGTGAGAGTGCTCTTAAGTAATATGGATACTTTTAAGCGATGTGAAGATACTTCTAAGCAATGAATGCGGTAGTGGTGATGATGCAATTTTGATGCAATGATTTGTCATATTAAGGATGTTATTTTAATGATTTGGAGTAAGATATCCTTATAGTGGATTTCCTTGCTCTTCTTCTTTTGTAAGATGTTGAGTTTTCTGAAGAAAGTGATGCACGCACAATGTCTTTAGACAGATGAAGACCACATCAATGTACTTTTATATGATTTTAGTGCATGTCTTATGATCAAATGGAAGTTTAGGACTGTAGAAGTGAGTGCACAAAGTCTCGAAGTGTGTGTAAAACCATAAAAGAGCACTTGGATGAAGGAAGTGTGCATGACTACGCATTGGGGGTTTGTGATCACACACTTGTGCACATGGTCACATGGCCAACACATGGTCCCATGCTTCCCCCCTCTAGGCTTACTAAATAAGTATTTTTGGAGGTCTTGGGAGGCTTCATTCTGACTTATTTAAGTGTTTTCTAAATTTTCTTAACCCTTTTTATGTTTTGAGTGCTATCTACTCTGTTTTGCTTCTATACTTCGATTTTCTTCTACATAAAATGGAGTTCCCCAACATTCTTAAGGGTTTGGAGGACATTTTTATTAATGTTGATGTTGATATTCAAGGTAACTTTGTAGAGGCTATTAGAGTTGGGACGTTCATTGCGGGGACTTACACATCTGGTGCTCAAAGTTCTCAACCATCTAAGCTTTCTTGGGGAGATATGGTCTCCATTATTCATAGCTTGGAGACTTATTCCTGGGTGCGTCATTATCGCGAGGTAAATTCCTTTTTGGCCTTGTTTTCTAAAGCTTGTTCATTGGCTGTTTTACTATGTGAGGTTGTTGTAGCTGTAGCTCTGTAACTCTTACTGTAATTGTCTGTTTAACTTTATTGTAAATGCTGATGGCTGATAGCTCTTGCTTTATTTTCTTTTTGTGATTGTCTATTTATCATGATGCTTTTTTCATCCTTTATTACTATTTTGATCCTGTTGAGTGACAGAGAGAGATATGTATTAGTATTTAGTAGTTGTGCAAATGTTTGATAGCATACCTGTTATTTATAGCCTCGTAGGTATGTCACTGTGCTGCCTAGTAGCTTCAACAGGGTCAGCATGTATTATTAGGGTCTCTCGATGTGTGTGAAGCAAATGGTTGTCGGGAAGGGCTTTGATAGGGTGATTGCTGCATTGTCTTATGACTCATATGTGTCAAGTCAAATTGTTATGTATGCATTGATAGAGTAGTGGATGGACATGATGCATACTTTTCATTTGCTTGTTAGGGAGATGACTATTACCCCCTTGGACTTTGCCACTATCACGGGCTTGAACTTTTTAAGAGAGCCCAGTCCTTTTAGTGATGAGGAGTGTTGCACTGCTATGGAGAGGAAGCGTCTCACAAGGGATTTGCTCGGGGTAGTCATCTTATGAAGTCTGGTTGCTTATATTTCACTCGATACATGGAGTTTGTTTCTTCCGTGCGGGCTTTGTATAATGATGGTCTTGTTTCAGCAGAGCAACAGGCCTATTGCTTTTTATTTTATTTACAAAGTGTTGTTATTTTCCTAAACCCTTTAGGTACTGGTAATCTGCGTTTGCTACTTGTCTTGAGGGACTTGGATGGCTTACCGAGGTATTGTTAGGGCACTACTTCCTTTGCTCATATGTACTCGGGGCTTGATGTAGCATGCCGAGGTGGCTTGAGGATCTATGGATGCTTGTTCATGTTGGATGTGAGTAGGAGTTCTATTATTTATTCTTTTGCTTTTAGTTTATTATTTATGACCCTCTAATTTTGACAGATCTGGGCATATGAGTTCAGGGTTCTCCCCCATCCATCCATCAAGCATTTCTAGGAGGATGGCTTCCCTCATTATTCTTACTGGATAAGGAAGACTGCTGATTTGATCGAGGATTACATGGTAGCTTGGGACCATATGAGGAAGTTATCCCATGATAAGTTATGTCTGATTCCTATTGTGTTGGTTATTCTTGTCTTTGGATTGTTTGTTTATTATTGCCTCTTTGAGTAAATCTTTCTTCACTAGTGGGTGTAAGATCTCACTAGACGGCAGAGATGGTAGCTATATGGCAGCTGATAGAGAGATGAGTGTTGCTTTCTGGCCTCGTTTGCAGGATATGGTATTTGGACGAGCGAGTCCATCATTGGTGGGATGGCCTATACATAAAGAGAGTTCTCATCCCTCCCCCTAGGGACATGTTATGGGGTCATGAGCTCTGCGATGGTGATCTTGCTATTGTTATGATGAGATTCCACTCTGAGAGCCTCTTGGAGAGTAAGGGTTTGCCTTATGTTGATGTACTGATCCCTCAGCTGACTGATGCTGTAGCTACTGAGACCTTTCCTTCACCTCAATCTTCTCAGGTAGATGCATCTCATCCTTTTAGTTTGAGGGCTAGGCCATCACGTGGGTCATCGAGAGTCACTTCTTTTGATTTGGTAAGCTTTTATTACTATTTTAGTGCAAGCATATAACAAACTTTATTAGTAATAAACTGTAATTGACATGAGTTGTGAAAACTTATCAGCAGCGACATCAGAGGAGATCTAGATCTCGATTTGAGGATATAAGGGCATGCTCCACACTGAGACGATTGCTCATGCTAGTGGTGTGGCTTCTAGTAGCATTATCCTTGGGGATTTGATAGATCAACCATCTTGGTCTTTGCTTGGGATGGATATCCTTGGTAGAGCAATGAGCTTTGATTTGCTTAGGCCTGGTTTTCCTCAGTCGGGTGTTGCTCCTGTCGATGCTACCCATGTTTGTGTTATTCTCTTATTCTTGCCTGTGTTTCATTTATTTAGTGAGTGGTGGTTGACCTATTTGCTTACTTTTGTAGATTCCTATCTCCTCTTACTAGTATTGGTATACTGTTGCAGGGAGTGTGCACCAGTGCTTTTTGGAGTTTAATACTACTCAGAGGGTATGCCTTCTTTATTGCACCTATTTTTTTATGCATGTGTTTTGTGTATGAGTGTATGATATGCAATGTGTAATGTAGGTTGAGCACTATCTTACTAGTCGTGAATGGAAGCGGGAGCGGGAGCATGCAGATTATCATGACCACATCAATGAGTTGGAGTCACGGCTATAGTCCCTTGTGACAAACGATGATGAGTTGGGATCAGATGAGGGGGATGCTTGAGCAGGATCATTGCTTGCTTTTGATGGTAGCCACGACCAATGTAGTTGTCTTAGGAGCTAGGTGTAGGACTTTTTGGTATGTGGTTTGCTTTATTGTATCATTTTCTCAAGGTTATGGACTCTGGGGGTTCTATCTAGGCATTTGTCTCATATGTTGTATGATGTTTGTATGATGATAAATGTATATGCTTCCTGATGTGTATCATTGATGATGATGTTTGCCATTACTATCGTCTGCCTATTTTTTTTCCTTTTTTTGCCTAAGGCAAAAACCTTTTAGAGCTTTTTGCACTTAGCTGGGTTTTCTTTTTCTTCTCTTTTTTTTTTGCTTAAGGTGTCTCCTTTTAGAGCTTTTCACACCTAGCTAAGCTTTTTTTTTTTGTTATACTATAGTGGCTGATCTGAAGGAGTGAGCTTTAAAGAGGATGGTAAGAACTATGGTCATGTAATGAAAGAAGATGCATATCATACCTGATGCAATTCATGATGATAAAATGTGTTGCACTTTTCAAAGAGATTTTGCTAAATTGGCAATCATTCTCATTTCACTATAATCATTTAATAAAAGCATATGTGCATTTATAAAAATTTTGAATTTGAGGTTACCTTCTTAGGTTTTTTAGTTAAGTATTTTCTCTCTTTCCCTAATTTTTGCATGAGCTTCCATTTTTAGGTTTTCAACTTAGTGGGAAGTCCCTAAATTTTGCCTGAGCTGTTATTTTTAGGTTTTTAACTCAACGGGATGATTTTTTTTTTGTGCCTTAGATGTAGTACTACTTTAGGTAGTCTATATTGATAGGTTTGGAGAATTAATTGCTTTCAAAATCCATTAGCTTGATTGCTCCTATTAATAAGACATGTTTGACTAAGTATGGGCCTTCTTAGTTTAGACTGAATTTCCCTCTAGGGTCCCAAACATTCTATCTTTTTTTCTTTATCACCCAATCTTTTGCTTTCATACTGTTGTGTTTTACTCTTCTGTTGAAGGTATTGGCTAGTTAAGCCTGATACAACTATGTGTTGTATAGAGCCTTAAGCTTTTGACTATCTAAGAGAGTGAGATTGTCGTGCCTCTGTTGAGCCCACTATACTTTTGGCAATTTAGATTCGATTGCTACTCGAAGAGATTTGATCTCTATTTTGATTAGAAAAACTACTTCGGATCCATACACTAATGAGAAAGGAGTTGTTCCTATTGAAGTTCTGACAGTTGTTCGATACCCCCATAAGGCATATGGCAATCTATCTACCCAATCTCGATAAGTTTGAGTCATCTTTGATAAGATCTTTTCGATGTTCTTGTTTGCAGCTTCGACGGCCCCATTTGCTTATGGTCGGTAAGGAGAGGATTTATGATGTTCTACCTTATAACTCCTTAGTAGCTCTCTAACTTCCCCTTAGAATTAGACATCATTGTCAGAGATGATGTGATGGGGGATCCCATATTGATAGAACAGGTTTCTTTTGATAATCTTAGCCACTTCCTTGGCTCCTATATTTGCAAATGATTATGCTTCAACCACTTTGTAAAGTTGTCCACTGCCACTAGGAAGAACTTGTGTTCATTTGAGGTTGTCGGGTGGATTTCCCTAATTATATCTAGTCCCCATGCTAAGAAGGGCCATGGAGAGGAGATGTAGTGTAGTTCTGTTAGGGGAAGGTGGCTGATATTCCTATAAATTTGACACTTTGGGCATTTCCTTACAAATTAGATATAGTTTTCCATCATCGTCATCTAGAAGAACCCTTATCTGATTAGCTTCTTAGCCAGGATTGCTCCATTCATGTGTGGACCATAAACACCCTCATGTACTTCTTCTACTGTTCTTACAGCCTCAGTTTCATTTAGACATCAGAGTTGTAAATCATATGAGGTTCTTCTGTATAATACATCCTAGTGTGATATGAATTTTAATGCTAGTTGTTGAATGACTACTTTGTCTCTTTCATCCACTTGATTGAGATAGGCTTGTTCCTTCAAATATCCCTAGATGTTGTAGAACCAGGGCTTTTCAGTTGCTTCTATCTTTTCTATCTTATAGTTTTTATGACAAGGTTGTCTCGATCTGAGTAGAATCAGAGGCTTCATAGGCATTTTGGATGGTCCTTCCCATACTGATGCTAGGGAAGCAAGTGAATTTGCCATCTGATTATGATTCCTAGGGAGATGAATGAATATGCATTTTTGGAAGGACATGGAGAGGAGCCTCAAGTGGTCTAGATAAGGCTTTAAGTGCTACTCCTTTAGTTCTTACTCTTTTATAGCATGATTGATTACTAGCATGGAATCTCCGAAGATTTTGACTTCTGTGACATCCAGGGTTATCAGTGCTTCTATTATGAGTGTGCATGCCTTGTATTCTACTTCATTGTTTATGACTATGAACTCGAGCTTTTTAGCAATTGGTATTATTTTACCTTCTGGAGATTGTAGTATGACACTGAGTCCTACGCCAAATTGATTAACTGCTACATCAAAGTACATGTGCCATCCTTGGATTTTAATGGCTGAGCTGAGGTCATCTAGGAAGTCCAATTGGATTTCTTCTGAGTTTGGAATGGGGTTTAGAGCTAGAATTTCAACCACTGCTCTCCCTTTTACTGCCTTCTTAGTCAGATATTGCACATCGAATTCTATTAGTAGTACGAGCCACTTGGTAAGTTTCCATACTAGAGAGAGAACTTTGTAGAGGTACTTCATTAGGTCCATTTTAGACACAACCTGAATTTTGTAGGATTGAAAGTAATGTTTGAGTTTCTTCATTGCCCATACTATTGCCAGACATATATGTTCAGCTTGGTTGTACTTCTCCTCATATGGCATCTTTTTGTTCAAGTAGTAGACTGCATGTTCTATTTTTGTTTCTCCCTTTTAGGCTAACATTGCATTAATTGCATTCCCTTAAATGGCCAGATACAAGGTTAGAGTTATCCTTAGTTTAAGTGGTCTTAGGACCAGTGGTTAGCTGGGTAGCTTCTGATATTGTTAAATGCTAACTGATACTATTCATTCCATTCAACTGGCTAATCTTTTTTTAGTAGCTTGAAGATTGGTTCACACACTGCTATTAACTTAGTAATAAATCTGCTGATGAACTGTAGTTTCCCTAGAAACCCTCTTATTTCTTTCTCTGTTTTTGGCACTAGCATCTCTTTGATGGCTTTTGCTTTGTTTGGATCTATTTCAATCTCGTTCTAACTGACAACATACCCCAACATCTTTCCTAAAGTAACCTCAAATATGCATTTCTTTGGATTGAGCTTGAGACTGTACTTTTTTACCCTTTTAAGGAACTTTTTGAGATTAGAAGGGTGTTCTTCCCTAGTTCTTGATTTGACCATCATGTCATTGACATATACCTCTACTTCTTTATATATCATGTCATGGAATATTGCATTCGCCATTCTCTGGTAGGTTGCCCCTATATTCTTTAGTCTAAAAGGCATTACTCTATAGTAGTAAGTACCCTACTTTGTTATGAAAGTTGTCTTTACTTTGTTGATAATGACCATTAGGATCTAATTGTACCTAGAGAATCCATCCATGAAGGAGTACATTACACATATGGCAGCATTGTCAACCAGTATGTCTATATGGGGTAGCAAGAAATCATCCTTCACGCAAGCCTTATTCAGATCTCTATAGTTGACATAGATTCTAACCCTTCCATCTTTCTTTGGTATTGGTACCACATTTGCTAACCATTCTAGATAGTCTACTACCTCTAGGAATTTTGCCTTGATCTGTTTCTTGATGTCCTCTTTCACTTATGGTTTGAATCTTCTCAACTTTTGCTTTACCGGTTTGCACCCTTCTTTGGTTGGAATGAAGTGTTGAGCAATGTCTCTATCAATACCAGGCATATCATCATACGTCTAGGCAAATATTTTTTAATATTTTATTAATATTTTTTCAATTTCTCTCTTTTCATGGGTAACATCTTTCAAAATATACAGATGTGTGGTTCAGATTTCATGCCAATGTTAAATGATTCAGTGCATATGGAATGAATGTCAAATATGCTAATGTTTTGATCAATGCAATGCACACTACCATCAGGAAAGACATCAAACAAGTAAGCAAAATTTGATTTCATTGTATTAGCATTAGAGTTCATTACATCATCATTTTCAAACAAAGAAAAAGTATAGAGATCATCATCAGCAATGTCTTCGAATAAGATGTCATCGATGCTCAATTCAAGGATGGCAGTAGCTTGGGAATGATTGATAGCTTCACTTTTAGATTTTATCTCTAGGTTTTTCATAAGCTCACAAATGTCAGTTTCAATGATCATGTCTGGTAAGAGCTTCTCCTTAAGGGTGTCATTGAAGATCTCAAACCTCGATTTCTTAATTTCGTTGCTCATCCATTCCTCAACTTGTCCTTTATAGACTTGGGTTGAGCTTTTAACCATAAAAGAGGTTGATTTCTTAGCCCCAGTATCCTTTTTAGGATCGTACCCTAGACCGTTCTTATTAGTCTATCCTCAAAAGTCAGGAAATTCTATGACTCCAATGTTTCTTCCTCCTAATCTTGTTCCAGGCAGAAATTGCATCTTCTTCATTATAGTAGCAACTTTGGGATCGATATGACTGTCACTGATCACAGAAACCTAGAATCCTGGTGGGACCATATTCAGACAGGCAATAATGTTGTTTGTTTCAGCAGGGATGGTAACGACCTTTCCATTTAGTGGAAACTTGATCTTCTAATGCATAATGGAAGGTATGGCCCTTAGTGTGGGGAACCAAGGTCTTCCTAGCAACAGGGCATAAGTCGGAGGCATGTCCAGGAAGGTAAATTCTATTTTTGATTCAATATCTCCCACTATAACTATTGCTTTAAAAGTGTTGATGACTAGATTTTTTGAATCATCGTAGGCTCGTATGACCATATTGGACTCTTTTAAGTTTTCAACATTCATCCCAAACTTATGTAGCAACCTCAAGGGGGAAATATTGATGGCAGACCCATCATGTACCATAACACATGTGTCTTTTTAGTCTTGGCAATTGCCTGTATGAAGAGAGGATGATTGTGGACCCTTCCCTCAAGGGTTAAATATTCATCTTAAAAGGTGATTACATTGGAAGGAGCTTTCATTAGAGAGGCTATCATCTCACAAGGTGCAGCATCAGTGGTAATCTTTGCTTCATTTAGTGCTATGACTAGGGCATCTCTATGCTTCTTGGAGGCCATGAGTAGGTCCCAAATACTGGCTTGTGCCTAAGTTTTCTTGAGTTGTTTAAGGATAATGTCTTCCTCTTTGACCTGAGCTTGATCTCTTGCTACTTCTTTATCCTTAGAGGGTTTTTTCTTAAGAGGTTAATATACCCGCCCACTGCAAATTACATGATTAACTACTAGTAAAGGCTTCTCAACTACTTGCTTATCTGCTTTTGTATTGTTGTTATGGTCCTAGACAATGATTTTAAGATCATCAGAGTTGTACTATATGTTTATCCCCATGACTTACAAGTTCTAAAGCTGAATAGTACTAATCGTCCCATCTTCCTTGTCAAATTCTTCTCCCCATCCTAAAGGTACTATATCTTCTAAGAGTGTGTGGGTAGTAGGAGGTGTTGTGTACTTGACTTTGTAGTTGAACTTCCTAGATGGCTAGCCCACTAGATCCCATACTTCATGGTTACTGTTAAAATTTTTATCTGTGTCTACTTCTATAAGTAAGGGCAATCAATCACTTTACCGTTCATAGGGAGAGCTATATCCCGAACTCTTTTTTGCATCATTAAGTAGGGAAGGAACTTTTGAGGCATTGGAATGTATTCAAATATAGAAGGGTATTGGTCATTTTCACTATAATCATGAGGCTTAAGAATGGGTTTTTAGGGTTTGTCTTCTAGGGGCTTATCTTATGTTTCTTGTATGGCTTGGATTGACTGTTCAACTAAGTCTTCCAGTTGCTGATAGTTGGTGGAGGCATTTTTAATAGTTTAGGAGAGGATTGGTCTTAATATTGGGTCATTTTTCTGGGTCATTGATTTTTCCAGAGTCAATGAGGTCTTGGATTGCATTTTTTAGAGTTCTACATGTATCAGTGGTATGGCTAGGCATTTGGTGAAAATGGCAAAAAAAATTTTTGGTTAATTTGAGGTGGTAGTGGGTTTGGAAGAGACCTAGGCTCTTATGGTTGTAGGAGGTTCTTTTATTGAAGCCTCTAAAATACTTTGGATAGTAGGAGGTTAAAGTTTAGGAATTTTCTTGGTGGTTTGATGACATTGATAGATGATGAGCTATGGGTGTTGGGTTGGATCATGTTATTTCTGCAGTTCGGGTGAAGGTGTTTTGGGTGTTTGGTTGGATATTAAGATAAAAAGTGTTTCTAGCTTGTTGAGGTTCCTCATCCTCAATTCTGATCCTGACTTGATGAAGAGCTCTAAAGTTAGGATAATGAGCAAAGATCATCTATTTTCTAAAGTGTGGTAGTGCCCCTTTGATTATTAGCTCTATTTGTTCATCCTCAGGAGGACGGTTTCTCATCTTAACTACCTTTCCTCGCCATCTAGTGACATAATCAGAGAAAGCTTCACCTGGTTTCTACCTTATGGTCTCAAGGTCCCTTCTAATGATGTCTAATTGAGTGTTGTATTCATACTGCTTGATAAACTTCTGAGTTAGCAGTATCTAATCATTTTTTATTTCATTTTCAAGGTTAAAGAACCATGATCTTGGTCTTTCCTTTAGTGATCTGAAGAAGAATAAAAAAAATTTTGATTTTGTAAGCTTTGTGGTAGCCATGAAGGTAGCATATTGCCTTAAATGGACCCTCGAATCTCCTGTTCGATCAAACTTAGCAAAGTTCAGTAGCATAAAATCATCTGAAAGCGGCTCATCTTTGAACAGCACCAGATCAGTAAAGCTTTTAGAGCCATGAGTTCCATTATCTTTAAAGGCCAATTCCAATTAAGCCATCCTATTGAACAATAGTTTGACCTCCCTTGTCGGTTCAAGCTTGGTCATGTTAGCAATTTTTGCAGCTTTTGGTGCATTCTTGAGATCATGGTATCAGTCATTGTCATCATCACCTTGAACTGGAGTGCGGGGTATTCCTTTTGCCTTATCTACCCTCGGGTGAATAGATGTAGATGCTTTATTTATTGGTGTGCTATTCCTATCTCTAATACTTTTGGCTTTGATTTAGGCTTGGAGGATTTCAGCTATGGTGCCATCAGTAAGAAACTTTTGGATCCTCTCTTTTAGCTTATCTTCAAATTGCTGACAGGAGGTATCTTCTTGGTCACTTATGCTTGAATGTAGTATTCTTGTGCATTTATTAGGGTAGCTAAATGAATGATGCATGACGTGTGCTTGCAAAAGAAAATGGTGAGCATGTATGTATAAAGTGGATGCAAAAAATCCTATAATGGAAAAATGATTATTCCTATAAGAAATGGTGGCTAGTATATGCTATCTATATGTATGTGATGTATGCATGATTAAAGCTGGTTAGTTTTCCTGCATAGTGAACAAACCAACCACAAGAAAGTTCTCACTTCCAACCTTATTTCTCCATGAGGTCATTCAGTCTCTTTTCTAGGTGGGTTTTGAACCTATAGTCATCAGGGGACTATGATTCCATTCTCAAAACTAGGCTATTTCAATTTATGTTGATAAGAACCAAAGGGTAAACTGAGGAATGATACTCAAATGTGCTTGAGCTAATCACATAATATCAATGTGAGGGTCAATTATCGAGCCTCAAATGATGTTCAAAGCCTGTATGTCCTCATATGCATAGGACTAAGGTCAATTAAAGGGAGTCCGAGTTCTTTCCCCCACATCAATATTCGATATCCTTATCGTGAGTCATGAAAGTATCATCTGATAATTTACAGTTTGATTTTACCAACATAAAGGTCCATAATTTAGTTGGGTTCTTAACCCATTCATTGATTTAATAAGGATAAATGGATGACATCTCATAGGTTCCGTCATCAAGGGATATCGTCATTTGTTAATTCACAAAGACTATTCAAGCTAAGGCATATGATTCTCATCATTCCTCACACTTCTTGCTCACACGAAGTATATGAGAATCACGTGGTCCTGAGCATAAATTTTCTATAAAAACTGACATTACGACATCATTCAATGATAGACACTAGGAGGGTCATGTCATTTATGAGTATTAGGTCAAACAGACAATGTTAGGATAAGGATAGCATATATAGCTTAGTGGAATCCTAGTGGATATTGCTACTAGTTTATCTACATGAGCTGAGTCAGGGTGAAAGGCTAAGGGTTCCTTTAGTGAGAATGCCCCCATATGATTAGGGTTACGGACTCCGGTTAGTGTGTCTAGCATTCTTTTGATAACTCGATTGCCCTCTTTAAGGACTTGGGTTACAGACTTTGGTCAGATGACTCTGGCGAATGCATGAGTAAAGACTAAAGGTGATAATAGTGTATCTTCATCACCCTATGACTTAAGTGGAATCATGGTGGTGATGTCATTTAGTATTATCGAGGCTTTTAGGGACAAGTGGTTCACATGCGATGTGCTGTGCGAATGCAGTGGTGAGGGGCTCTATATGATTGAGTATTGCATAATGAGAAATAGTTGTTTTCAAGTTGATCCCTCTTACTTAGAAGTCCCTAATGGAGTTGCCATTGTGAGCGACCTTTTTTTTAGCGGAAAAGGACTTTTGTGTTATTGTGATTTTATGCGGGTCTTTCCATTTTTGAGGGACATGGAAACTTTATCATGTAGGGATAAGTGATTGGTCTTGGGGGAACGATACACTTTTGATTTTGTGGAGTCACTGCATGATTTTTAGAAATTTGGAAAAGAAAGTGACAACATCGGGTCACTCAGCGAGTATTATCTCCAGTAGAGATTTTTGAGTTCGGGAGATCGTATCTACTTTTTTACTATTTTTCATTATATGATATTTGATGCATAGCTATTGTAACACCCTATTTTTGGTAATGAAAATTTATATAGCATTCACACAATACATCAGATAGTATAGAATAATAAAGCTAAAAATTTTGTTATATCACTTTCCTAATAAAATGCATATGAAAAGGGAAAGATTGTGGAAAAGTAAATCTAATATGGTTAATTTGTAAGGATAACATGATCATTTACACAACTTATGATAGGATGATATGCTTATAAAGATTATTTATGTTATGATGATGAATGATGATAATATAAAGGATGCATGAGGTCATCACTAGATCAAGAGCATGATGATTCTATTCCAAGACATAAACTTTTTCACATTATTGATGTTTACAATGTGATTTCACGATTTCAGAAAATAAAGGATGCAGAATGATGATGTAAAATGAGCATAGTAATGCATATATTATTCATGTAGAATGCAAGATTGCCAATCTCATCACACAAGCACAAAATATTCCCAAATGCTGGCAACAGTAAGATAAAATGCAATACGATAAAATAAATGTGCTAAAATAATTGTATGGTCCTTAATCTCAACTGAGCTTGTATGAGTTTTGAAGCTTTAGCTTCAAGAGATTATCAATCTTTCCTTATCGAGAGGTTTAAAATGACATAAAAATGATGCTAGATTTTATACCTTTGAAGTGTGCTTTGACAAAGATAAGGTTGGGTTTGGTGGAAAAGGGATCTAACAACTTAAAGGAAAGGCTATGGGAGAGTAAAAACTATATAGATAGGGGTTTCCTGTGCCTTTGATCGAACTAACTCTTGAGTGTGTGTGTTTTTACTTTCTCCCCCCTCCAAAATAGGGTGTAGAGGGATCTATTTATAGAAAAAAATGTGTAGAATGGGGTGGTGTAGGCATGGTCATGTGCGTATGAGGGGAGTTTTCACGTATGCGTTTTCACATGCACTTCGATGCTCTACACACTCTTCTTGGGTTCTATGCGCACTATTCTAGGGTTGGTTCTTAGGGTTTTTAGGCCTTTTGGACACATTTCAGAGTCCATTTTTCTAAAGTTGACTTCAATGTTAGCACATAACACCTAGGGGTGTTTATGCGCACTTCTGAATGATACGCGTTGATACTTAAGTTGTGTTAGACCGTTTCGAGACCACTTATAAAGGTTTTAAGGCCTTCTGGATGTGTTTCTAAAGTTTGTTTTATCAAAATTGATTTCCATTTTTTCATGAAACTAGGTCCTAGTCTAACGAAATACATACCGGCGCAACAAGCTAAGTATTCTGAGAGGAGTTTTCTCGAAATAAACCTCTTGTTGTTCTGATAATTCATGTTTTGTAAGGTTAGAGTACAACTTAATGACTTGGTGATCAATTTTGCACATTGGTGGGGTCGGTTGGGTGTTTAAGGTTGCACACTTCATAGGTGTTTTGAACGAGTAGACTCTAGTCATCTCGGGGATTCATTTCATCATTGGACTTTTTTAGGGATAGTGAAATTTGAGATCATGTATAAAATCAAGTTATATAACAAAACAAACATAAGAGTCATGTAAAATATACAAAATGAACATCAAAACACAAAGCATGATTGTGCAGAATCCTAACCAAACGGTGATTTCGAATTGCCTAAATGTGAAGAGGCAATGCCTTTATGAAGAGACGTCGCCTCCTCAACAAAACCAGAGACAGACTATATTTCTTAGCTTCTAAGAAACTCGATATTTATGAAAATAAACTAAGACTGATACAAATATGCAAAGATCAATTACCAATAATTAGTCTTTCATACAATCATGCTTCACATATGACCTTAAATAATTAATAAAACTCAAGAAAATAAGCAAAAGAGTAATAAATCAAAGTTTTTAATGAAATAAAGAAATTAAAACTTAAAAATAGGGAAGACAATTTGATGCTTCTAACTAATCCCTCAAAGCTTGGTTGATTGATTTGAGTCCTTTGAATGTAAGAAAATCCTACTCCTTCTCAAGGAAATGAAGACTTTTAGCTCCCTAAATCTACTACTTCTTCTTCTTCTCTTCTTTCTTCCTTTTTTTTCTTCTCCTTTTTCTCTTTGTTTTTTTTCTTTTTTAGAGACCAAAAGTCTAGTAACAAGCCAAAAAAAAAAAGTCCTATCTCCTATGCCCATACTCTCTCTTTTAAAGCCTCTCCCTTTTTACTTTTTCCATTCCCAACCAAACCACTCTCACCCTTTGTAAGCACCTAATTTTGGGATCATTAAGTGTGGATACAATAGAGGACTCCAATGATAAAAATATTATAAATAGATCTTCAACACTTGAAGTTTAAAACCTTAAAAACCTAAATGCGTTTTTAAAAGTACTTAGTTGGTTTTTAAAGGACTTAATTGGTAAAATTTTATTTCTTTTAAGGGTCTTTCTATAATTAAAATTTAAAAAAAAATATCAAAATTATGTAATTCCAATCAGAATTACATAATTCCAATTAGAATTATATAATATAGATCATGATTAATCTTGTTCCGTTTATGTTTTTTGATTTTTCAGTAAATAAAAAATTATTTTCTAATTTTTAATTGGTCAAATGATGTGATAAATCCTTTTTCTAGGATTTATCAGAATTTTTTAGGAAGTTAAATGTCCTTATTAAACAAAAAATTGGTCTCTTTAAATGGGAGAAGTCACAGTGAGATATGTGACTTAAGCTAGGGTTTTCTATATAAACCCAGCTCAACTCTCCCGTGAGAAGAAGCTCTTCTTCTTCTTTTCTTTTGGACATAGCTTTCAACTCTAAGATAAGATTAAATATTTTTTTGGCATACTAGTCTTTTAGAGAAGCAGTAGACCTTTTAGGAAGAGAAAATCAAGTATTGAAGATCTATTTTAAAAAACAACGATGATTTATACTACGTTGAGGAGCAATCAATACCGCATCCATCCAATCATCTCTTGTTCTACCTTTTCTATTTATTTTTTTTATTATTTTGGTTTCATTTAATTTTAATTTCATTTAATTTTTATTCTTATTTTGTTTAATTACTAACCATTGTTTATTTTGTTTTTTGTGTTTGTCTTTGTGATTATGGATGGAGTTGCATGATGAATTCACTGTAGAGCACAAAACCTATAAAGATCCATGGAATGACATGGATTGAATTTTGTATTTGAATAAATTTTCTAGGTTTTTTTAATTTATTTGTTATAATTTCATTGGTTGTTTTATTTTGCGTTTTTTATTCATTTAGTTTTTTAGGTTGTTTTAATTTTTAGTAGATCATTTTAATTGCTCCAATAGTGGTAATAGTTGAATCATGTGTGTGTGATTGTGTGTTTTATTTTAATTATTTGGTTAGTAAAATTAGGATTTTAATTAGGTAATTAGTTAAAATTAATGGCTATAGATATAATTAAGGGTTATTTATTAATTTTTCTATTATTTATCTACTTGTTCACGATTTGGTATCTGTAAATAATTAGTTAGTTAATTATTAGGGCTACTTTACTTAATTTGGTTTTTTTTATTGAATCCATTTTCTTTTATTTGGAACTTTAGGTTATTTGTAATTTAATTAATTTTGGGTGTATTTAGTTATTTTTACGCCTATCTTTTAAGTAGCCCATTTCATTGTAATATGTAGCCCATTAGATTGCATCTTTAGGCCCATAATTAACTAGATTTAAGTTAGACATAATTTAGGCTCACCAAGTTAATTTAGACATAGGCCAACCTAGGTTAATTAAAATTAATTAGACATAACCAATTAATTTAAAGTCTTTTCCATAACTTGTAGATTTAAGATCACCTTAGAATTCAAACATGTAGAATTAGGCCCACTAATCTAAAGACTTCATAATTTGTAGATTTAGCCCTATTTTTAGAATTAAAATAAGTAGACTTAGGATCATTAGTTAAAGTTAAATAGGAATTAGGCCCATTAGTCTTCAGGATCACTTGTAAATTAAAACATTTAGATTTAGCCCATTTAATTAAAATCAATGTAGATTAGACTAACTTAGGGATTATGAATTTAAATGAATGCATTGTTTACATGTTTTTCATGACTAGTTTGCCTAGGGTTAATTGTTTTAATAAGGTTTATATGAAATTACATATAAATAGAGGATAAGATAGTAATTTATAAAGTAATTCTAAATGAACATGAGACTGAAAGAAGTTAGTATTTCGTATCCAGAATCTCCTAGTTGTGGTGCTAGGTTTCTTTTAGAGAATCGAGTACCACCACTTTTGATTTGTCCTAATTATTACCCTAAGTGGCGACTCCTCATCTCCACGCTGTGTCTTTGTGATATGGTAGTGTGTTCTCTAGATCCCTGAGCTTAAATAGTGTCGCAGTTGCTAAAATCTTAGATGTGTGCTCAACCTTGCCATCTACACCGTCTCCCCCATACTTTTCATCATTCATGGTCTTCTCTCTTTTTTTCCTACTTTTTTCCTTTTCTTTGGTGTCCAAAAATACCCTAAATCAAAGGTAGGTGGGTCTCAACTACTACCATTAATAACATTTAATACTACAAAGGGTGGCTATGAAGAGGCACTACCTTTTTTATGAGGTGTTGCCTTACCGATGCCCAGGGCAAAGAGACGATGCCTCTTCTTTAAGGCGATCACCTCTTCATCCATGCCAGGTCTGGGCCTTTGGGATAAAAGGTGATTGGCTTGGGCTTTTAAGGCTTAGGCTTGGTATTTTGGGTTTAGAGTTTTGGTCTCAAAGACTTAAGCTTGGTGTTTTGGGCTTGGATTTGGTGTTTTAGGCATAGAGGCTTAGGCTTGGTGTTTCCAAGTCTATTTTAAAGAGGTTTTGGGCTTTCCTTGCATTCAAAACTCATACTTTTTCATCATTAGGCTTTTGTTGCAAGTTGATCAAACTGAAGGTGTCCACAATAATATAAGTATTATAGTTAACTACTAAAAATATTACATATTTAATAATAAAATGTAATGTATTTAGAAAAATAAATATATTTATGCTAAAATTAAAAATTTGGGACAAAATTATAATAAATTAAAAAATATTTGGTCTTTTTAAGTAATTATTTAGTTGATATGGCAGTAGCCCCACATTAATAGTATTACCTAGGATGTCACTTCAATTCCTCTATACTCAATTTTAATTAAAATCAATTTTCGGCTGCTATTGATTGGTCAAATTTAGATCTTTTTTCCAACATTTTAAAAGTAGCTAAATTTAAAAAAAAAAAAAGAGTAAAAGATTTGGCTTATTAGACCATTTTGTTATGGTCATTTTTGAAAACCTTAAGGAGCAATTATGAAAACATAAAAATGTCTCATCACTTAATGATATTGATGAAGAGAAACACTTTTTAAGCCATTTCAAACCTAACTAAGACACTAAAACCTTATTTGATTACTAATTAAACCTTATCTAGATTAAACCGAGCCCTAAACCGATGTTTATTCAATCTTAATAAGGGTGAGAAAGAGGTTTTGATGATTGAAAGAGGAATGGAGTAGTATAAGTAGTCAATTAGTAAAACCTTAAAAAAGGTGCATTCTATTTCTATTTCTATATTTTTTAGATTGATGTTTGTTCTCTACGCCTTGGTTTAACCTTAGAAAATCCTGGGGTGAAAAGTCAAAATTTGCTCAACCCACCTTTATAAAGGTAATCAAACTCCCGAGGTCAAATTCCAATATAAAAATGTCTCTTTTAGTTACAATATGTCCATAGGTCTCTTTTGGCAAAAAATTAAAATTTTTCCTTTAGGTGGTGAAAGTGGCTCCTACACAAGTCCACCTCATCATTTTTAGTCTTAAAATAAAGCAAAATTTTCAAAAGTGATATCCAAGTATAGTATTCCATTTTTGAAACATACTTTATCAAGTGTCAAATAAAAGATATATGTGTATATTCCTTTTACTATTTAAACCTTTAACTTTGCTAACTTATTACATCACTTGTCACTAAAGTGGTTTATCTCTAAATAGTGAGTTCTAGGTTCCCAAAGGAATGAATAATCAACACTGGAAAGCCTCAATAGTTACGAGAGAGATATAAATAGTAATAAAATAAAAATAGAGAGAATAAAAAAACCAAAATAAAACTCTTATCACTTCTTTTTTTCTTTCAAAATCATCTCCAAAACTCACCCAAAAACCATCCATTTACTCATGCAATCTCACTCAAATTCCAACACTAAACCTACATTAAAAAAGAAAAAAACAATTTCAAATCAACCTCTTAATTTCACTCAAGTTTACTTCCTATAAATTTTCATTTTTCTGTCTATTTTGCAATTTTCTCCATTTATTGTTTTAATTTATTTATGAAAAACTAAAATAATTTAAATTCCTTTTTTTCTAGTATTTTATAGGAATTTCAAATTCATTCCATAAGATATACGTGAATTCTGATCTAAGACTAATTTTACTACTTTATTTTTATTTTAGTATTGTATAAATTTTAAACCTTATCATTACATATATAAAATTTGAAAACCTTAATTAAAAAACTCAATTTTTTTAGTTACATGTGTATTCAATACCTTATAGTCAAACATTTGAATTTCTTTATAGCTGTAGGCTTTTAATTTCAACAATTTTATGTTAATGGTTGTCTTTAAAAAATTTAAAACAAAAACGTTGTTGAGTTAATTACAAAAATAATGGCACTTAATTTTGCAAGATTCTGCCTTCTAGAATAAAAAACTATTTTCTGGAAGGTCTATTCAATCTTAAAGGATATAAAACTAAAATCCTTAAGGATAGTGCTTCTTCTCTACATAACTCAAACTGCTGCCTTCTTTCTTGCATTATTTTCTAATAACTCTTTAATGTTGATGTTTGCACAATAGTTTTGTGAGGTTAAATGATTGATTATTTCATTAAAGTGGACTTCTGCCTTTGAATTAGTTGCCATATAGAGGACCACACTTTCGTTGTTTGTCAAGAGTTCTCTAATGTCAATTAAATAGGTTGCAATTGCACAACATTGTGAACTATGTATGATTACAAGTGACTTGATTAGATACTTTGCAAAGTGTCTTAGAAGGTTGTCCATGGTGCATTCGTACAATTAAGCTTCATAATGATCTAACCTTCATAATAAGAAGCCTCAAAAGACTTATACTAGTGGGAGAAATGCATAAAATGATCACCATCAGGCTTCTGTGGATTGGATTTTAAGATGGTTCGTTCTTAAGATCTAAACATGAAGAGTGTACATCTAAAGCCAACAAAGTTAATGGTGGTTAGGTGATATACTTTTGTTTGATTAATTAGAACATCCACTATTTTTTTGTCTTTAGATGACTTAAAGAAGATGAGTGTCCATTGATCTTCTTTCTAACTTTTTCCCCATTTGTGGTTAATTTTTCTTGAACTGAGTTTTTTTTAGCATGTATAGATTAATCAAAGAAACTCAATAGATATAACCATCCTAACATCTTTCTTCTCTCTTTTTCTTAATATTAATTTCTTAGGTCTAATTTGTGTATGCAATTCCATACAAAAATTGGCAAGCATGAGATGTTTATTTTTAATTGTCAATCAATAAAGTTGAAATAGAGAATGGGATTGGGTGGGTTTTCAAGGTGATTTTTTTTCTCTCTGTCTCTATGTGCAAGCAAGTTTGTTGTGTGACCATCTTTGAGTTTGTGACACATTGGTAATGTTTTTAAATGTTGTTGGTTGCTTTTGTCAAAAGATTGCTAGTTGTAATTTTTTTAAGGCTTTGGTTTTCATTGGCATGCTTGCAAGTTTAGATATTCCATTACTTTTTTGGAATCTGTCATTTGGAAAAAAAAAGTATTCATATTTATTTATCAAATTAACCATTTATGCTATTATATATCTAAAAGGAATTGATTATGTTACTTAGACATCAAATGCTAAGTAAAGTAAATTTAAAAAATTTACACAACATAACCCTTGATCTCATCAAGAATTCTAACCTTAGAATCCAATTTGCATTTAACACACAACTAACTTTCAAGGCAACACAAATACAAGTAATCATCAACCTAGGAATTATAAGTTTTAAGAAAACTTACAATCTTCTAAGTTTGAAGTAGACCACGAGTATTCTACTAAAATGGTTTGACCTCCTTTGATTCAACTTCAAATCTCACAAGTGTGAGACCTCTAGCTTGAAACACCAGCTTGTACAAATCTCCTTCTTGTCTTGATTAATAAGTAGCAAAAGTCCTCTCTCAATTGACTTCTCAAGCTTACACTTGCTTGATCCTTATAAGAGCTCTAAGTTTTGTATATATTTTATTTCTTTTTCTTTTCTTATAAGTCTCCCCACGTTTTCTCTCTACCAACTTTCCATTGATATCTATTTTTTTTACTTTTAGATATAGTTGGTTAGAGATTAAAGTAGAAATTGATGACATCACCCATATGCCACTTGTCATGATTAATTAACAACAAAATAAGTCATTAATGTCCAAATATGAAGGATGTAGAGATTACAACTCTTGTAGTAGAAATTGATGACATCACCCATATGCCACTTGTCATGATTAATTAACAACAAAATAAGTCATTAATGTCCAAATATGAAGGATGTAGAGATTACAACTCTTGTAAATTCTCTACATCATTATTGATTTACACATGTATATATATATATATATATATATATATATATATATATATATGTTTGATTTAATAAAATCATACATATCTCTTAATGGAGTTGGGCTTAACCATTGGACCAACTCTTGATCCAAAACCCATTCCATCAAACAAGTGGATTTAAATAAGGTAAATGACCTTTGTCTATTACTTGGTTTAATCTTTAGTTCAAAACTCTTTTAGGCCTAGATCCATAACACTTGGGCCATTAATCCAAATAAATAAGAAACAACATATACCCATTATTAATTTAATATCTCATATTAATTAAGGATAAATTAATAATAAACCTTTCATTGAAATCATATTTCATTATATGCTAGAATTATTGTGTTAAGCAAAAATTCAATTTCATTAATCTTAATTAATTAATTAAACTCTTTATTCAATAATTAGATTAATATAAATAGAGATTTCGTAAAAACCTTTGAGGTGTGACTTACTAGGTCCATATCTAATTAGCAATGAGAAAATAATACAAACACTTGCTATTATTTGAGTGAACCCTACATCGATATCATAACTACCTAATTAGATATGAGTGTATTCATCAATTCACACAAACTATTTGGTCATAATTACCGTGCACTAAAATCCCTTCATTAAAAGATCCCAATAGCCTAGAGTCAAGGATAAGTCAAACTTTAATAACTATATCATATTACCTCATCTTAAGTTCTATCTCTTGATAAAATACAACAAATACTAGAAACTCTTTCTAGCACTGAAACTCTTTTAGACTATCATGTTTGTCCTGGCCAGGATCTCTTTCATCAAGAAAAGACTTAGATAACATAAGATCTTATCCCAGTTCACTCTAGGTAATGAATCCCATCTTGGTTGAACACTCATGCTTACATTTAACTGACTAGAGCCACCACACGCCATATACTCATGTGTGAATAACACAAGTATGTAAGTGGTAACAAACTCTAACCACTCAAATGTGGATGACCATGTCATCAAAGGTCAAAGGACTATATGCACCATTATGACCAAGATTATGATAGTTGGCAATGAGTGAATATTCATGCAATCACATATCTAGCATCACTGTTCGATCCACCCATCACATAAGTATCCGCATGTCTATTTTGATATCTCATATCAAGTAGTATAAAATTACTACCTCCCATTATTAGTCTCACATACTAATAAAGGAAAATAGGCAAAGGTGATGGTTTAATTAATATTACCCAAATATTAATTATATGACTATAAACATTTTATAGTATGTGTACTAAATAAGTTTGTAACTCACATTATCAACTCTTAATAATAAATTTATTTAACATAATACTAAAAGATAAATACTCAAATAAACAAATACTTTATTTAAATGAATATTATATTACCATTTGGGATAATTTACAATGTCATTATACATTACTAGAATGACACTAGGGTATATCTATGCTAACAATATCTACTTTATTGTGTTTCATCATATTATTTAGTATTTTTTTTTGCATGGTTTTTTTCCGCTTATCAGGCTGTAGTATTTATGGACATCAGCCTAGAGAAAGCAATTGAATTTCCAATTACCTTTTATCAAATATGGGGCCGTTTTTGGTACCATATAATGTGACTTCGGCCTTATTTAAAGTTATAGTGTTCGAAGCTGATAGCGATGATGCAACTAAGTACTAATAGTTTAGAAATGGTTGTTAATGTGACTTTGGCCTTGTCATGCTGATTGTTAATGGTTGAAATGGTTGTCTAGAAATGCAGTATACTGCCTTAACCAGCCGTACTAATGTATTTAATGAAATTTTTTATGAAATTATCTCCAAGTGATTTTCCCCCAATTTATAATAAACAATTCATCAATGATTCATAAAAATTCATTTAAATAAACTAATAAGCTCATTGCGGCGCATTTGCGGTGTGTGTGTATATATATATATATATAACATAGTCCATGTCTTTTTTTCCTTTCTTTTCTTCCTGAAAATGATAGGTCTCATTAGTTATTCAAATTGCTATAAGCGGGAATTACCCAAGTTGCCTGTGACATACATGTTTGCAGAACGTATAATTTTTCATTTAATCAAAATTATACATTACTAACCCTTTGTTTGATATCATGGAATAATTACTAGTACATGAGGCAAATTGCGCTTTGGAGAAGCTATCCTCAAGAATTAATTTGGTCGATGTATGCTGATTGCCTGTCTTTGATGAATTCCAATGTGCTTGCTCCATTACCACTCTTAACCACTCTCCCATTTTCCATATAGAGAGCACCATCTGCAAACTCAAGTTCTTCCAACCGATGAGTTACCCATAAAGCTGTAATTTCACCAGATGCAGTCAAAGAATTCTTGACTGCTTTAATCACCCCAATCTGGTCAATCAATATAAAATCATCTTATTCAAAATTACCCTGATTCAGAAAGATTATACAAACATAGGGGATGTAATTATGCTTGCAAAACCATGAACCTGGTTTAGATTATAATTTCCCATATAAAAGTTACTCTTAAAATATTTTGGAGGTTACATGTATGATACAATATGACAATTAAATAAATATAACCGCCAATTATCTTAACATGCAAAAATATCTTTTAGAATCTCAGAATCAAATTTCCAAACTTTGAACTTTGAATAGTGGATTTTTGGATATGAAGTATAGGAATATCTGTGTACTTAGTTCATTAGCACATTTCCAAAGAGACGGTATTTTGCATGAAGATAAAACAACAGAAACCACAAACATATGAATGTTGGCCATCACTATGATCCTAGTTAAGGTGTAGCACTAATAGCCAGAAGTTTAGAAGGAAAAAAAGGGGGATATCCAAGATTCAAAAGCAGTAGCATTGCAGCAAAGAAGAGGTAAGAGCAATGATAGTTTAAACACTCCTCTCCACTAGCTGAGAAAACTCAACATGTCAAAACATTTTAAAAAACCTCATGAACACATCCCATGGAAAAAAAATAAAAAATTTCCCTCACGAGCAGCAGTTTATTGGATGCATTACATACTCATGAGTGTGACTCCAGAAGACAAAATATGGAACATCCTTATGGTTTTTAAACTGATTATGCAAAAAATGCAGTCACTAAAGCATTCCAATAGTATTGTCTATTATATTCTTTTTTTTTTTTCCTTTTGTATATCTTAATGATGTTGCATTAGATAATGCATTAGAATGTTCTCTCAATCATCAATTATATAAATATTCAGTATTGACCACCACCCAAGAATACAGTTCCTTTTTTTTTTTTCTTTTTCTTTCTTTTTCTTTTTCTTTTTCTCATACGTAAAGAAATATTCAAAATAAGTTACCAACCATGTACAGATGTGGTGGGCTTTTATATGTATGTTGCAATACCTAACACCAAACAAACTTATATCTATTATCCATGAATTTGTGATTCCAAAAATGTCACACTGATCAATGAAAATGTCATACCTGATCATTTTGGTCCAAGAATGTTGTGAGCTCATCTAACAAAAGCACCTTGCATGTTTCAGCAAGAGCACCCGCAATGGCAACTCTTTGTTTTTGACCCCCACTTAGTGTTTGAACTGGCCTCTGGTGAATGTGTAAGGTAATTATACAACAGAAATCTAACTAAAAATGCTTTGAAAGGTATTCCATAAATAAGCTTACTTGCATGTATGTAGACATGCCCACTGCATCCAGAGCTTTTGACACTCTATGTCTAACTTCATCCTCAGTCAGGTTGAACTTGCCAAGGCCAAATGACACATCAGCTTCAACTGTAGGCATCACAACCTGCAGTAAGGATGATATTGTCTTTATTCATTCTATGCACAAGCACAAAATTCAAGCAGCAGTATAGGTTTATTTTACAACCAGGTCTGGCTTCCTAATAGTTTAATCCTTATTTACAAACACAAGGCAATACTAAACTGTCCAATTAATTTAATGTAAAGGGGAAAAATGGTAAGAAACTACAAAGAATTCCTAAGGTTCCAAGTCCCTACAACTCCATATTAACTGATAGTACAAAACAAAGACTACAATAAGGTGAGAGAAAAACTAATCATTCTCGAATTTTTCAATAGCTGATAAAATCACAGTTAGTTTGTTTTATTTATAAATCTATGCATATTAAAATGTTGCCATCGAGAAGCCGTCCATTAAATATCTGACATAAACAAACAAAATCAATGCCCCACGCTCCTTGAAAGAGGACTATTATGTCCAATTACACTTGGTGTGACAACCAGAAATTCAGTGAAGAGATGCCATCCTTTGGCATCAAGCAAACAACACAGTGATGATGGATACTTTCCCCTTCTGCAAGTGGTTTCCCTTCAAACGAAATCCCAGCGATTGACTCATCTATATCCTGCTTGTCAGGCAGAATGTCACAGAATCATAAAATGAACCCTGCACTGAGATATCATCATCTTTCAACTATGGCAGTAGGTTCAGTTCAGATCCCTTTGTTACATCTTGACATGAATCTCCATTGCAAGTTTATTGTTACAAAACAGAGTCTCAAGGTTCACATGATAAGGAATCACTTGGCCCACATGCAAGAAGACCAGCACATACAAATCTGGGAAAATAAAACAGATCCCTTAGGGTACATCCTAATACAAAGGTACTTTGTCCCTCTCCAATATCAACCATTTGGGTTCTTCCAAAATGTCAAAAAAAAAATATGTTACAATTTAATTCTATACAAAGACAGATTTGGTTGCATTTGGTGCAAAAACACATACAAATCTGGGAAAATAAAACAGATCCCTTAGGGTACATCCTAATACAAAGGTACTTTGTCCCTCTCCAATATCAACCATTTGGGTTCTTCCAAAATGTCAAAAAAAAAATATGTTACAATTTAATTCTATACAAAGACAGATTTGGTTGCATTTGGTGCAAAAATTTCTTCCCCATTCACCACAATTGTGGCGTGGTAAAGGGTTTTATTATGACATTACTTTCATCTTATATATTTCGAATTATGCATTACTACCTTGATTACATGAATGCATTAATTTTCTCTAATTTATTCTTTATTTATGTTAACAAGTCCACAAGACTAGTTACATTTGCCAAACACAAACGGGCCGCACCCAACGACTTAAACGGGTCACAGATGGGCTGCATCCAACATCTCTCATGGGTTGTATCAAACTCAAACGGACTGCACCCAACTCCAAATCTCAAACACAAGCCCAGGATCACTGCTATGATACCATGTTAACAAGTCCACAGGCCTCAAGAGTGTTGGCCCAAGCACACACATAGACTTATAAATGGGGTTTGAACCCATATAACATTAAACCAATTGGCTTGTGTTAAAGTCCTACACCACTTATAAGCCCTTTATTACTTTGCATATTTCCAATGTGGGATATATTCTCCAACAATTTAAAATAATATAATTTAATTTCACCATTACTAATTTTATTTCATTATATTTGGAAAAAATAAAAAGAAAAAAAATACTATGGATTGGAAGTGCTAACACCGAAAATTTTCATATCAACCAGAACTGAATGATGTCATAGGGCAACACACCTTTTATAGATAAACATGAAGAAAAATCACTAGCATCCTAACTGAAATATAAATTAAAAAATGTTATCTTTTCCTAAAGTTCCGAAAGAAGGAAAATTCATAAAATTTGCATACTCGGTACACAGATTGCATCATCTGGCATTAAGTTATTGCCAGAAAAAGTGAAAGAAGACCAATAGTGTGAAAAATGAAGAATATCAAGGAAAAAGAACAGAGAGGGAAAGAGAGGATAACCATTTAGGGAAGTAAAACAAAGAACAGCTGAAGCAAGATGCAAATGTTTGACTGCCTAGCTCACTTTGGGATTAAAGCACTGCAAAAGTATTGTTTATAATACTTGAAGCAAAAGACAAATTGGGAAAAAACATTCAGCTGTAAAACAGACCAATAAAGAGAATGAAAAAAATCCTCATACTCTGCACACACTTGGAATGCATCAAAAGGCTTGCACCTCAGAAATGGTGCCTTGCTTGAGGCCATCATAGCTCCAGGTGCCCACACAGGTTGGATGCATTCTTGCACTTATACACAAACCTGCAACTAACATGCCCCAAAACCATGTCTTCACGTTCTCTGATCATGACTACATTTCCTCCCAATAAAGTTCAACTAAATGTCCATAAAACAACTCCGTAATCTTATAGCTCTTGAATTAAATCAAATCAAATCAAATCAACCTATTCATTCCTTTCCTATCATACAGGTTGTTAATTTACATGTGGTTCACTTGCATTCGTGATGAGAGTTAAAAAATACAAAGTTATCAATTGGCTTCTAATAATGTAAAAATGAGGCTTAAAAATCCCATTATGTTGCCTCTATTCTCGAATCACTAGAAAATCAATTTCAACATGGTTGAGGTGATAAAGATTATAAAGCCACAAAAAAAAAAAAAAAAAAAGCAACAAAAAAATAGAAGAAAAAGAGATAAAAAACCTGATGATCTGGATTTTGGAAGACAAAGCTCTTAGGCCTTTTCACATACAAAGCTCCACTAGTTGGCTGCAAAAGACCAGCCAAAATCTGTCTAATGCACAAAACAGAATCCCATCACTACTGCTCTAATTTCACTGCTTGAATTGAAAATTAATAATAACTCGATGACTTCAACCACTATTTACTTTCAGTTCAATGGTCTACAATGCCAGTCTACATAAAAAGGAATCACAATGATAGATAAACACCAGCATCATAACACATCATATCTAGGTCACATTCAAAAAAGCATGAACATAACAAACCAACCACACCATATCTAGGTTACATTCATAAAAGCATGAATATAACAAACTAAATCCAGTGGAAGAGCCATTTCAGAAAAGAAAAAAAAAGCAGCTTCACACTAATGCGCAGATGTTTATAAACCACCCAATGTGTTTGACAAAATCTTCTTATATTTTTCCCTACCAACTCATTAAGAAACACATAGAACTCCCACAACTAAAGGAAACATGTAGAACTTATACCCAATAGCAAAAAAAGTATAAAATAGTGTTTCAACCTTCAAAAGTGTAGACTTTCCACAACCATTGGGTCCAAGAAGCATCCAAAGCTGTCCAGAGGGAACCTGTAGGGAGCAGTCCTTAAGAATGGGAACCAATTTCCCTTGCCTTGCTGCGTATGAGAAGCTGAGATTCCTACCTTCAATCGCAACATTATCGGTAGTTTCAACCCTGAAAATACAGACATCAAAGCAGGAGAAGAAAGTAATCAAATTAAAGTTTGAGCCTAAACAGAATATATATAACAGAAACCTAAAGTTTGTTCAAAATATTGTTTAGCAGAGATAGAGATGATTTTGAACCTAGCTACATAAAGGAACAGAGAAAACAAAATGCTGTGTACAAGTCAAATTACAGAATCAAAGAAAATAATAACATAAAACGATATGAAGATACCTGGCATGTGCAGCGGCCAGGTTGGGTGTTGTTAGGAGGAGGCGATGAGACTGCAGTACTGGCAACATGGGAACTGCACATGAGGAATTAACTAGAGCTTGTGGAATTGAGATTGTGCATTTTTATCTGGGTGCCGGTGGAGGATTTAGACAATTACCGCCAAGAGATGAAGAAGTCCCCAGTCGATTTAGCTCTTGGCGCTGCGGCACAAGCGGCAACTCCGCCCCAAATGTACGAGAGTAAGATCACATACGGCTCAGAGGCTAAGCTATACAGATAGTTTCGAATAGCACTGAGGTATCTTTATGGATTAGGTGTAAAACGGATACTCTAGCTCCACCCCAAAATTTACATGCATGGCAACACAACCGCAAGTGAAGGGAATGGAACTGAAATTTTAGATCCAGTTGTATTTGTACAATAAAAAATAAATGGAAATATAAAAGCAAGGGCAGATATTAAAAGGCCAAATACAGAATTTCACCCTTCAACTTTAACATTTTGACCTATTTCACCCCTCAACTTTCTTTTTTTTCTATTACACACATAAATTTTTATTTTGAACCCATTTCATACCTAGTCAACTAGCATACTGTACGTATATAGAACGCTCGCTGACGTAGAGGAATTATCTGACACATAATGACCACGTCCATGACCATGGTTGAAATTAATGGCATGTAGTAGATAGCAACCACTTTGCTTTTGTTGGTGCTGCTGATGCAGGAAACCATGATCTCAAGCGACAGTTATGACTCATGTCTCTGATACACCTGGTGTTTGTTTTATATAGCCATGCTTTTTGAGAGCCTAAACGGTGTACTTTTGGTGATCTCGCTCCGGCATTGGCTCTTACAGCTGCACCACCTCAGTCTGTCCGTGTAACACAGCCAGGTGGAGCTGGAGGTAGTTTCTCTTATCCTCCTGTTGTGGGCCTTGCTCACCTACAATTTTTCATTCGAGCTTTATCAATTTGTTGCTTCACAGATTATATAGAATTGCAGTGAAAAAATTGTTGAGGTATTTGGATTTTTTTATGAAAAGTTAGTGATAGACAGAAAAATCAAGGTTGAGATTTGAGAGCATGGAATTAATGGTCAATATCAGGGAAGAGGTAGTTAGGAGAGAGGCAAGACATGCATGTACCTGTGGATAACTTTAAAAGCAGCTCATCTTGGGTACCTAAAGCAATTTATATCTATTTAAGTTAGTCATTTTTCTTTTGATACTTCATTCAATTAGGTGTTTTCTGTGTTTTAAATTATTTGCTCTCAATTTCAGTGGGTTTGTTGTGAAATTTTCATCTTGATCAAAATTTTTATTAACTTTTAAGTAGAGAATAAATTGAAATGGTATGTTTGATTTCAGAATATGCTCACCAACTGCTTGATGTAATGCCAGAGTAAAAATTTTCTTTTTTTTCAAGATTTTTAGATCAATTTTGCTGCTTGTTATTTTTTACGGGTATTCATGCGTTATAATGGATATGTATGGCAATGATGACAGCTTGACGGAGAAGAATGGTGATCATGAATATTGCAGATAGTGGTGGAGGTGTCGGAAGGAGAGAAGAAGAAGAGAGGGTCCTATTGTAAATTTTTATCCTTTCAAATTATAATTAACTCCTTCCTTTTATTTTTTTCATTTAAATATATTAGAAAGACATGTCAGTAAAATCTTGTCTCCACTTGCTTCAAAATGTGTAGAATTCACAATGTTAGACACTTCGGCAATTCATGTGGTTAATGAAATAAAAAATTTGACTTTGAAGGTTAAATGGGTCTAAAATAAAAATAAAAATATGTAATAGAAAAAAAAATAAAAGTTGGGATATGAAATAAATTAATGAGTAAAAGTTTAGGGTGAAATAGTATTTGATCGATATTAAAATGTTGTTTCAATAAGAAGAATGAGAATGGAATAATGATTGTAAAAAGACCTATCAAATTAAGATATTATATTTATACAGTACATCTTTTCACATATTTATATTATATTTTAAATTATACATATATTTTGTTAATCTACATTAATGCTTCTAAAATATGACATTGTTTACATATGTACTAATAGGGAAGTAACTGAGTTGAGCTGCTCAACGTTAGGCTCAGTATAAGCTCGCTTTAGCTCATTTATTAAGTTAAATGAGTTGAGCTTGAATATCATTTTGAGACTCGTAAGCTAAAAGAGAAGAGCTGAGCCCGAGCAGTCTGAAATTCGACTCATTTAAGCTGAACAAAATCGTGAGTAGGCTCATGAACAAACTCATGAGCAGGCTTGTGAACAAATTTATGAATAGACTTGTGAATAAGCTCATGAACAAACTCGTGAATAGGTTTGTGAACAAACTCATTAAATAAGCTCATGAACAACCTCATTAAATATAATTTAATTTGTTAAATGTAATATTAATTTTATATTAAGTAAAGACAATAATAAAATAATTAATATTACTTAATAGAAAATATTGCATACAATAGAATTATATCTTCATAATAAAACTATACAATTTTTATGTAAATTAACATTAATATAAAGTATACTTTCAACTAATACAAAAATATTATGTAATACTAATGAAATATTTAGCAAATAAAAATAACTGTGTGAAATAAAAATTATGTACTTATGATTTAAGTTATTATTGGTCATACCGAGCAAATATAATTTAAACTAATTAATAAATACAATATTGATTAAATAATATCTAATCCTAATTTAAGATTGAGTGATATAGTATTAATTTTGTACATATAGGCTACTCACATAAGCAAGCTCGTGAATAGACTCGTTAAATAAGCTCATGAATAAGTTCACTTACTATCTCCTAAATTTAAATATTAGTATTAAGTAGTGGTATTAAATAGACATAATTTTAGGGAATTTTTAAGCAATTTTGGTTTTTAGCTAATTTTATATTACTTTATTTTTATCACCTTAATATGAGAATGTGTTTTATTGTTTAAGTTGGTTATTAATAAAGTGTATTATACCTTAAAAAAAATCTATAGAAGGCATCATAATGTAATTTAAGTATTAATATTAA
Organism: Mallotus nudiflorus; assembly: GCA_947683625.1. Classification (NCBI taxonomy): domain Eukaryota; kingdom Viridiplantae; phylum Streptophyta; class Magnoliopsida; order Malpighiales; family Euphorbiaceae; genus Mallotus; species Mallotus nudiflorus. The sequence goes on from CANTUR010000459.1 coordinate 612,189, forward strand.
ATAAATATAAGATCAAATAAACTACATAATCTTAATGTTTTAAAATGATTTAGTATTATTGTATAGTATTAATGTAGTTTTAAATAAATACAACATTGATTAAAATTGTTATTAAACAAATATAAAATTATTATTATGAATATTATAATTTAATTTGAATTATCTCATCGCAAAAATATATAATTTTAATGTAATAAATAAATAATTTGTCCATAACTATAAAATTATGTAGTTTTTTCAATAATGTAGTTTTACTCAAAACTACTAGTTTTGATTAATCCTAATTCAATAAAAATCCCCCTAACATATCTCAGAAATAAATAATTTGGCTATAACTAGAAAATTATATAGTTTTCTCAAAACTATATATAATTTTAGTTTAACCTAATTCACTAAACATCTCTTCACTATAGCCTATCTCATTCATTCTCATTCATCTAACCTAATATTATGTTATAAAATGATTTAGTATTATTGTATAATATTAATTAGCATTAAATAAATATAACATTTATTAAAATTGTTATTAAACAAATAAAAAATTGTTATTATAAATTATAATTTAATTTGAATTATCTCATCATAAAAATATATAATTCTAATGTCATAAATAAATAATTTATCCATAACTATAAAATTATGTAGTTTTCTCAAAACTACATAGTTTTGATATACTCTAATTCAATAAATAAATAATTTGTTTATAACTATGAAATTATGTTATTTTCTCAAAACTACATAGTTTTGACCTTTTTTTTTTTAATCATAAACCTAATTCACTAAACAACCATTTCACTTGACCTAATTCTCATTCACACAATTCAACTTTTCTTATCTCCCATTCTCCTTTTAGCTGCCTCCCACACCACTTTCATCTGACCTTTGCCCACACCACCTTTGTTGCCCTTGTCTCCATTGTTTGATTGTCCAACCTTCATTGCCACCATCGCCCTTATTTATTATCGCCGTCATCACCTCACCCTTGTTTGTTGTCCGACCATCCTTCACACCTCGAGATCATCACTACCTCTCAATTGTAAGTAGACATCAACATTGCCTACACACCTAGAGAGTGTTCCAATTAATGCACTAGTTGTAGTGAAAGGCATGCTTTTATAAGATCAAAAGGTAATTGTAATTCTATTTGAAAATAGTGTATGGTTACTGTTATGGGACTCTAAGTTTCTTTTAATTTTTACTTGATTATGGTTAAAAAGTGTGATAAAATTTGTTAATTTTCTTTACTCCTTTTTCTATATTAGATATATGAAATATCTTTTGGTGATTTTTGTGCTAAAATTCTGAAATTTTTAGTGTTAGATATTGTTTAAGTCTTGGTTATACATGTTTGTTCTTGAATTGTTACTTATGTTTTGTTCTAAGCTTTTGTTCATGTTTGAATGTTTCTTGATAGGAGAAAAATTGAAGGAGATTTTAGACATTCTTGATGCACAAACTCAACAAATTTTCCCAATGATGGATGAACTTAAATTAAGCTCAACTACTCCAACTCTTGGCTGATTATTTATTTTATATGTTTGATGTATTAGCTGATTTGTAGCTTGGATGAACATTTTATTTAAATATTTAAATATGTTTGGTTATCTATTGTATTCATAGAATTTTAACTATTTTAGAAGGTTTGATTTTTTTTTTGGTTAATTGAGCCATTCATTAGCTCTTAACACGTTATTCTTGAGCTCCCTACTGAGCTTGTTCATGAGCTCCCTCCTAAGCTTTTAATGAAAAAGCTTGAGCTCTTTAATAAATGAGCTCAAGTTGAGCCCTAGTTTAATATGAATGTGCTCGAACTAAGCTCGAGCTCAGATTTTTAAAATTTAATTGAGATCGAGCCTACCTATATTGATGTGAGCCGAGCTCAAGCCTACCCAAAACTCAGCTCTGTTTGGCTCGATTATGCCCCTATATATATAGTAATTTATCAATATAAAATTTTTTCAGTATCAATTTAAGGGTAAATCGTATTAAAGATTACCAAACTTTATATTAAATTTTATTTTAGTTCCATGACTTTAATTTGTATTTTTTATTAAAAAACATTGATTTTTTTTTGTTAATAGGGAGGTCATATAACCTAAACTTCGATGGACTGCATAACAGGGGACAATCCTCCCTTTTAAATCGATGATGAAAGAAATCGAACCTTGCACCTGAAGTAACTTTTATATGCCACGTAATCTAAATTAGATGAAATTATCTTAAGTGACTTCGTTGTGTAATTAAAATCAATGTTTATAACCAAAATGATACAAATTAAAGTTATAGAAACAAAATGAAATTTAGTGTAAAGTTTGGTACCTCACGTGTAATTAACCCATCATTTTATTAATAAACTAGTATTATAAAAAATTTATTCATAAAAAATAGGGAAAAATCAACCTAAGAATAATTCTTAAGTTTATGAAAAAAATCCTAATTAAATAAGTATATTAAAAAAATAAAACAACTACATATTAAGAATGTCAAACAAACCACTCAACTATTTAAAACCAAATAGAAAACACCAAAAACCATATAAAAAAAAAGAATGTCAAACAAGAGTTCATTATGTTATTCTAGAGGACATCTAAGGAAAGCACATAAATCATTAGTGTTGCTCATAAGGTAGCGGTCTGATAATATACAAAATAGCATAATCATTTAGGTTCATTTTGGTGACTTTTTCTTTAGTTTTCATTTGCATTGTATTTAATTATTATGTTATTGTTGTTATTTGTGTGCTTTTATGTTGTTTTGTGTGATTTGTAGGTTCTTTTAGGCTATCTTATGCTTAAAGTCAAATTTGAATGCCTTAGAAGGAAGAAAGGTTCGAGAAAGGCCAAGACAAGGATCAAGTGGAGTGTGCCGACTCGTCATACACATGTCGAGTTGTGACAATAAGTTTTGGTGTTGAGTCATCACCAACCACAATTGTAAGGAAGAGACTGTGCTAACTCATCACACGTGTTGAGTCATGACAGAGACATTTTATGTCGAGTCGGCATTATGGTGACGACTCGTCCCTTACACCTCTTCAATGTACCTTTTCATGTTTACACTCATTTGAAGTGGCACAAATTTGGGTGCCAAAAATCCTATAAATACATAAAGATTGGCTCTATTTTGGGGATGGAAAAACCATTGAAAAACACTTAGTATTATATTAAGAAGTTATAGCATTATTAGTTTTATTGAAAGAGTTGAAGCACTTAGTGTTCAACGATATATCCAAGGAATTGAAGGAAGATATCAAAAAAGGTTTACCATAATCAAGTAACTTCTTAGAGAGCATTAAAGGGTTTTATCAACATAATCTTTTTTCCCTTATTTTATTTTAGTTACTTGATGTTTATAATACTTCTTTATTGTTCCTTGATATTGAGCATTATGTATTTTGGCTAAGTCTTTGTATGTAGAACTACAATCATGAATTAATCTATGAATTGTATTTTTATTTTTTATGATTCATGATTGGTTTAATTTTAATTGAGTTTTGAATTGTGTTATATATGCTTGATCACCATATATAACTTGTTAGTCAATTGTTCACAATGAGAATTGGGATAAATTTATGGAAATGAAATTGAAATTACTTAAAGATTAGAAACTTAGAGACACAAAATTCACTTTAAGGAGATAAAGAATTAGCACAAAATTTAATGGTTTTTGTTTATCTCTGCAATTTCGCGAGAGTGTGCGTGGAATCTAAATGAAAATGCCCTTAATTGTCAATAAGAGTTGCTTTTAAAAATCATTGACTTATTCTTCAATCAATGCATGAAATTAATTCTAATTAATAATTCTAACATGCATTGCTTAAAATCATTATTAGTATAGTCTGTTTAACTTGTGTAATTAGTAATTAGTAAATTTAAGTTAGTTAGAATAAATTAATATTATTTTAATATTATTTGCGTATCCATCCAAATATTTACTCAGTTAATACAAAATTTACTTCGAATTTCCCAATGTTTGACACCTTACTTACTCTATACTAGATCTTAGAGACTAGGGTATTACTTTTGACACACATCAAATTTTGGTGCTATTTTCGAGGAATTTATTTAGTAATTTTTATTAACTTAGGGTAGAGAAAGGTTGTATTAGGCCTTAATTTTAATTAGCTTTTATAATTACTTATTTATTAATTTATGGTTGTTTGATTTTGATTTTACTCTTGATGACACTTACTAAAAGTGCTACTGACAACACTCTTTACTTTGATCCTAAAATTGAATTAACTTTACATGCTTTATATAAGGAACAAAGAAATAGAAGTGTGAATCAAAGGGAATTAATAATATGGTTGAACCAGTAAGATGAACATTAGGCAATTTTGATATGCCCGATATCATTGGTAGTTTTAGAGGGATTATGGCTCCATCTATTGCTAATAATAACTTTAAAATCAAGCCAAGAATCATTCAAATGGTGCAAAATAATTAGTTTGGAGGTTTACAAGGAGAGGACTGTTATGCTCACACATTGACTTTTCTTAATATTTATGCAACCTTCAAGATTAATGGAGTGACCGATGATGCCATAAGGCTTAGACTTTTCCCATTTTTAGTTAAGGATAAAGCACAACTTTGGCTTGCTAGTTTGCCAAGTGAATCAATAACAACATAGGACCAAATGAAGCAAGCATTTCTTCATATATATTCTCCACACCATATAAGACTGTTAAGTTTCTTAATGAGATCACAACTTTCAAGCAAAATGGAAGTGAGACAATCTATGTAGCTTAGGAGAGGTTCAAGGAACTTCAAAGGCAATGCCCATACCATGGCTTTCCAGATTAGATGATCCCTCAAAATTTCTATAATGGGTTGATAGATGAGAATAGGCACATTATGAATACAACTTCTAGTGGAAAATGGATGGATAAAATAGTTAGGGAAGTTGTTACTTTGCTTGAAGAACTTGCATCTCAAGGGTACATGGGAGATGAAACAACAATAGCAAAAGCAAAAGGAGTTTTGGAGCTTGACACCATCAACTTATTAAATGCAAATGTATATGCTCTCACTAAGATGGTAAGTAAAACTTAAATTAATTATGTAGAAAGTACTAATGTTGTTTATGAGTTTTGTGGAGGATCTTATTCATATTCTCAATGTAATGTGAGTACTAATGAGGATGTGAGTTATGTACAAGGAGCTTTCAACCAAAGAATGGGGCTGAACTCTAACTTTTATAATCCTCAATAGAGAAATCACCCAGAATTTTCATGTTTAAATCCATCCTTTCAATTAAACCCACCATTTAACCCAAACACCAAATGAAAAAACCTACATAGATTTCCTATAAAATAATAAGCTTTCAACCATATGCAACCTAAATCCAACCTTGAAACCCTCATGGAGCAATTCATTAACTAACAAATAACCATCAATAAATAAAGTGAGGAGCAATTTAAGTAAATTAACTATACACATGAATAACTTGCCACCTATAACTACATCCTTGAAACCTAAATTGCTCAACAAGCATCTTCCTCCAACTCTAAACCTTTGAAAAAGTTACAAAGCCAACTGAAGTTGGCATTAAAAGAGACTTGCCACGCAATCACTTTAAGGAGTGGTAAGGAAGTTGAAAATATTATTAGTAAGAATAAGAGAGTGGTTAATGATGATAATGAAGTAGAGATTGAAGTTAGTAAGGGAAATGATAAAGAGGTTGTTGGTAGTAAGGATAATGTTAAGGGTATAAAGAATGGTAAAAAAGGAGATACCATACCACTTAAGGTAGATTTCAAAACACTTTCTTTCCCTCAAAGGTTCATTAGACATAGTTTAGATAAGCAATTTGGCAAATTCCTTAATTACCTTAAGGAAATCACCATTACCATACCATTTATGGATGCCATTAAAGACATGCTAGTAAGGGGTAAGTTTTTTGAAGGATATCTGTAACCATAAGAGCAAACTTGAAGATTATGGGTTAGTTTCTCTTATTGAAGAATCTAAGGCTATATACTCTAAATCTCCACCAAAGCTTAAGGATCCTAGTTATTTTACTGTTCCTTCTGTTGTTGGTGGTACTCATTTTGATAAAGCTTTGTGTGACATTGGTGCAAGTGTTAGGCTTATGCCATACTCCATCTATAAAAGGCTTGATATAAGATAGCTTAAGCCCTTAAATATGTGTCTTTTAATGGTAAACAAATCTATAACTTATCCACTTAACATTCTTGAAAATGTGCCAACTAAGGTGAGTAAATTTTTTATACTAGCATATTTTGTTATCTTGGAAATGGAGGAGAATTTTAAAATCCCGGTCTTGTTTGAGAGACCATTTTTCAGGATGGCGGGTGCAATCGTTGACATAAAAAGAGGCAAGATTACATTAGAGGTGAACAATGAGTATATGGAATTTGATGTATTCAAAATAATAAGGTCAACACCTATAGAAGTGGCGAGTAGAATTGACTCAATTAACATTATAGATGAATGCATTGATGAAGTGATGCATGAATGTCTAAGCTAAGACCTTGTTGAACCATACATCGTGCAAGAAGTTAGTGTGAGATACTTGGAGTCAACTTCATACCTTCCTCCTCATAGGACTTCAAGATTTGAATCTTTAAGAAAGGATGATGATCCAAAGTCTACTTAACAACATGAAGAAGGAAAGTTAAAGCTCAAGCCTTTACCATCAAATCTAAGATATGCATTTCTTGACTCTAACTTTAAATTTCCATTTATTGTGAATTCACTTGTGTTAAATAATAATGTAGATGCTTTGTGTGATGTGTTACTTAGTCATAAAGGTGCCATTGGTTATTCTATAAATGATTTGAAGGGTATTAGCCCAAAAGTATGTATGTATAGAATCCTTTTAGAGCATAATGCCAAGCCTTCCATTAAAGGTTAAAGGTGACTAAATCCAACTCTCAAAGAGGTGGTGAGGAAGGACGTAACTACATTTCTTAATAATGGAATCATATATTCCATTAGTGATAGTAAATAAGTGAGGCCCATTCAAGTTGTTCCAAAGAAGGGAGGCTTAACCATTATTAAGAACAAGTCTAATGACTTAATACCCACTAGAACTATCATGGGATGGTGTATGTGTATTTACTATAGGAAGTTAAATAAAGCAACTAGAAAATATCATTTTCCATTGCCTTTTATTGACAAAGTTCTTGAGAGATTAGCGAATTTTTCATATTTATGCTACCTAGATGGGCTTAGTGGCTTTTATCAAATTCCTATTCATCCCAAGGATCAAGCTAAGACTACTTTTACACATCCATATGGTACATTTGCTTTTAGGCGTATGCCTTTTGGTTTATACAATGCACTTGTAACTTTTCAAAGATGCATGTTTTCAATATTTAGTGATTTACTTGATAATTGTGTAGAGATTTTTATGGATGAATTTAGTATGTATGGTACTAATTTTTCCATTGTCTAGACAATCTATCTAAAGTTCTTGATAGGTGTATAGTGCATGGGATATTGAATTGGGAAAAATGCCACTTCATGGCAAAAGAAGGAATTGTTCTTAGACACTCAATATCAAAGAGAGGCATTAAAGTTGATAGGGCAAAGATAGAAGTTATTTCTACTTTACCTCCCCCAAAGTGTGTTAAGTATATAAGAAGCTTTCTTGGACATGTAGATTTTTATCGAAGGTTTATCAAAGATTTTTTTAAGATAGAAAAGCCATTATGCAAACTACTGGCTAAGGAAGCTGTTTTTAAGTTTGATAAGGCATGTCTTGAAACATTTGATGCCTTAAAGAAAGCTCTTATTTTAGCATATGTTTTGCAACTAGCTAATTGGGAGCAACTATTTGAAATAATATGTGATGTAAGTAATTTTACAGTGTGGACTATTTTAGGATAAAGGAAAAAAGGAAAAAGCCTTATGTGATCTACTACGCTAGCAAACTACTTGATACAGCTCAAATTAACTACACTATGGAGAAGGAGTTGCTTGCTATTATTTATGCATTTGACAAGTTTAGAGCATACTTTGTAGGGAAAAAAGTGATAATGTATTTTGATCATATTGCTCTTAAGTATCTTTTAAGTAAGAAGGATGCAAAGCCTAGACTCATATAATGGATTTTAATTCTTCAAGAGTTTTATTAGGAAGTAAGAGATAAGATAAAAAGTGATAACCTTATTGTGGATTATATATCAAGGGTAGATCAAGAAGGGTTAAAGAATTATGATGATGGTGTGCCAATAAATGAGACATTTTATGGTAAGCACCTTTTTAGTTTAGCATCAAAAGAATTTCCATGGTTTATGGATATCACTGATTACCTTATTAGTGGGTTCTTCCTTATGAGTTGGATTATAAGCAAAGGAAGAAATTCTTGCATAATTGTAAATTCTATCATTAGGAAGAGCCATTGCTTTATAAGAGATGTGCAAACAGTTTAATTAGAAGGTGCATTCCTCAATATGAAGTTCAAGATGTTTTAAAACATTGTCACTATTAGGATGTTGGAGGACACTTTGGTGCATCTAAAACAACATTTAAAGTACTTCAATATGGTTTTTAGTGGCTTACTTTATTTAAGTATGCTAGAAATTTATGCTTACATATAATATATGCCAAAGAATAGGCAATATTTCTAGGAAACATGAGATGCCTTTGAAAGGAATTCTTAAAGTTGAGCTTTTTTATGTTTGGGGCATAGATTTCATAGGTCCATTTCCAAGCTCTTTAGGCTACAAGTATATTGGTTATGGTTGATTATGTCTTAAAATGGGTAGAAGTAATACCAACCATTACTAATAATGCATAGGTTGTCAATAAGATGCTTAAGAAAATATTTTTTCCAAGGTTTGGTACTCCTAAAGCATTGATTAGTGATGGAGGATCTTACTTTTGTAATCATGTGATGGAGTCCCTTTTGAAGAAATATGGAGTAACATATAAGGTCGCCACTCCATATCACCCATAAACAAGTGGGTAAGTTGAGGTGAGTAATAGAGATTAAATGGATTCTTGAGAAAACAATTTCCTCATCAAGGAAGGATTGGGTATTAAAGCTAGATGTTGCCCTATGGGCATATAGGATAGCCTTTAAAACACCCATTGGCCTTACCCCTTACTAATTGATCTATGGGAAGTCTTGTCACTTGCCCATGGAACTTACGCATAAGGCATATTGGGCAATAAGGGCTTTAAATTTTGACTTGAAGAAAGTGAGTAGGAAACAATTACTTCAATTTAATGAATTGGATGAGTTAAGAATGAATTCTTATGAGAATGCAAAATTGTATAAAGACAGTATTAAGTTGTGGCATGATAAGCATTTAGCTAAGAAGGAATTTCATGAGGGAGAATTGGTTTTACTTTATAATTCAAGATTGAAATTATTTCCCAAAAATTTAAAGTCAAGGTGGTCGAGTCCATTCAAAGTTATCAAGGTTCATCCATCCCTATGGAGCAATTGAAATTGCTAATGAAAAAGGGGAAGTTTTTAAGGTTAATGGCCATCGTTTCAAGCCATATTTGATCGGTAAAGCAATTGATCAAGGTCAGTCAATCTCTCTCTCTACGCCCTAATTTCACCAAGGACAAGCTATAAACTATTAAATTTAGCAAGGTAATCATTACACATTTCTATTCAAGTTTTATTTTATCTTATTACATTTTATGATTTATTATATTTTGAATTATTTGAACCATATTTTTATATTAGTGTTTATAGTTTTACTAATTGTTCTTATTTGCATTTATTTAAATTTAGGTTAATATTTTCTTATATTTATATTTTATGTTTATAGTTTATTTAAAAAGCACACATACACATCATTTTTTCTTAAATTTATATCATTTATATATATATATATATATATATATATATATATATATATATATATATATATATATATATATATATATATATATATATATATATATATATATATATATAATATGAGTGAAGTAGTGTGCCGATTCGGCACATAGATGTTGACTCATTATAAAGACTAGGCATGTTAAGTCGTCCCTTGGTGATGACTCGTTAGAGCAAGCATTCGTGCCTAGTCGGCACCATTCATTATTAAAAAAAATTAATAAATAAGTATATATATATATATACACACACACACACACACACACACTTATTTATATATTACACACATTTTTATTTTCATTTGTCTTTTTAATATAACTACCTTCTAAAAAAAGAATTAATTAATTAAATAATAATAATAAATAGTGAAAAGTAATGTCCCTTTCCAACAAAGGTCATGGCCTTTTACTATCAAGTTACACCTTATTCTACTACCTATATATATCTCCTTTGACTATACTCCTCACACACCCTTTCCAATTTCCCATACGTTTATTCTACCGCACATCCCTTCCTTCGTCTTCATCTTCTCACCATTCTTTTAATATTTTAACTTTTGCCTTCCTATATTCCCATCTTCTTACCCCAACCAAATTCCATCATTCTCTTATCCTTATTTTCTTTGCTTTTCATTTCCTCTCAATCTTTACTATCTTATTCTTCTCCAATACCTATTATCATCACCATTTTCTTCATTCTTTACTCCTTTCACTTTTGTTACTTACACATAGCAAGCTCTTAGAAATGGGTAAGACAAGGGGTTCCTCTTCCAAAAGGCCACATATTGAAGAAGAGCCTCAAGAGGATGAGAATCTTTCACTTACTTATAAAGAAAAGTTTCCAATCATTTCACATGAGGAAGGTGCTAAGTTCATAACCATTAAGTTCAGAGAAATTATAGGTTGTAAGTATATTCCTAATTCTCTCCTTAATGATGTAGGTATGAGTGAATCTTTTAATCAAATGTTGACAACTTCTGGGCTTAAGAAGTTTGTATCAATGCATGAAGTTACTTATATTGAGTTGATTACTGAATTCTATACTACTTTAGATATGAACTCAACCAATTCCTAAATTCTAGAATTTCATATACTAGGCAATAAACATTAACTTACCCATTCATTCATGCAATGTGTCTTTAGTTTCAAAAAGGATGGTTTGTGTGATCCCCCTGAGTCCTTTCAATTGAATGAATTCTGGACATTCTTAACTAAATTGCAAATACCATTTCAACCTAAAAAAAGAGGAATAGCTATATTTATTAAGGATCTAAAATATTAGTTGTTACATAAAGTCCTTGCATGTGTGGTCTTTTATAAATTTGAATTTAATCGTGTCTTTGCATAAGAATTATTTTTTTTGTGGTGCATTCATAGTAAAAAGAAAATATATTTGACTTATTGGATTTTTAACCAATTATTGACTTATGCTGCATGTAAAGATGTCTCACTTACTTATGGTCATGTTATTACCATTATTGCTAAAGCTTTAAATGTTAATCTTGATGATTTCACTCATGTTGTTGAGTGTATTTACTTTACTAAGTAAGCCTTTGTGATAGGTGAAGTTGTCGATGCTGCATTCTACTTGATTCTAGCAAGGTCTCAATTTTATTGGTGAGGGTTAGAACATCCACCCTAAGTAGAGGAATCTCAAGAAGAGGACGAAGATGTTGAGCCTGAGCACTTTCCCGCTTATACACCACTTGGTGATGTCCCATTACTCACTTATCCTATGAAGGGTGAAGTCGATGGTTCTTTAAGTGGACACTCTCATATTTAGGATCCAATCCTGGATACTCAAATTGTTATACAATGCCAATTGAATGCAATGGCGACTCAAAACCAAGAACTTAATCATTAGTAAAGGAAAATAGAGTAGAAGCTGAATCAATTCTTTGCCTATTCTGGATACAACATTGAGTCTCCTCTGCCTAATTCCTTCGGATGATTAGGGGGGCATTTCTTTTCTTTCCCTATTGAGGACAATGTGCATTTTAAGTGTGGGGGAGGGAATATTGGTAGAATTTTATTAGGCGTAAGTTTATCTGTATAATTATAGGTTATGTTTTATCATCATTGTGTATCTATACTTAATTTTGCTTAATTTTATCTTCTCTATATTTTACTTAGTTTTCTCTTCAATGTTCGTTTTGATTTTGATTGAGTATTATTTTTTATTGTTATATTAGTAATTATCTTTTTATGCTTAATTGGTAGAATTTTAAATTTTCATTTAGCATAAGCTTTAAGTTTTCCTTTTCATTTATTATTATTATTTTCAAATCTAGAGAATATTTAGTCAACTTTCTAATTATGCTTAAAACTAGGATGGTTAGGATTTAAGCTTAGGTTTTTAAGGATTAAAGTGGCCATAGGGAAACTATAGCACAATAGTGTTGCTAACTTTTCAATAATGGATGAGGACATTTTTTTACATTTAAAAAAAATGGTTGTTAATGTGATAAATTTTGAGTAAGTTGTGTGTAAGTGAGTATGCTCCTTAATTACACTCATTCGAAAAGATGGTATAATGTTATAAGTTATTGCATTTTGAGTAAGTTGTTTGTAAGTGAGTATGCCTTAATTACATTCATTTGGAAAGAAATGCAAATTATTCCATAAAAATATATAATTATAAAAGGTGTGTCTAAAAATTCCATGAGAATTTTTAGTCAATGCGTGTGCTTAATCCTTGTCCAATGGCTATTTTAGTTCTTAAAAGTCCTAAGTTTAGTGAATAAGCATTATGGCTAGGAAGCTTGATTAGCACCTTGACTTTCTATTTTTTGATTTTGTTCTTAATAGTTTAAGATAAATTTTTTAACTTATTGATTATGCTATGAAATTTGTTCTCTCTATCATTATTGAGCATTAGAAGCTTAGTTATTAACTACCTTTTTCTTAAATTTCTTTCTTCATTGAGATGACTTGTTGAGATTACTATATCAATTTTAGAGAAGATAAAAGATTTTTGTTATTCTCCCACATCAATCTTTATCTTTTACTTAAGGGCAAGCAAGGTTTAAGTGTAGGGAAATTTGATAATATGCAAAATATCATAATCATTTAGGTTCATTTTGTTGACTTTTTCTTTAGTTTGCATTTGAATTGTATTTAATTATTATGTTATTATTGTTATTTGAGTGCTTTTATGTTGTTTGTGTGATTTGTAGGTTCTTTTAGGCTAATCTCATACTTAAAATCAAATTTGAATGCCTTAGAATCAAGAAAGGTTCAAGAAAGGCCAAGATAAGGAGCAAATGGAGTGTGGTGACTCGTCACACACATGTCAAGTCGTGACAACAAGTTTTGGATGTCATCACACACATGCTGAGTCATCACCAACCATAATTGTAAGGAAGAGACCATGCTGACTAGTCATACACGTGCCTAGTCGTGATAGAGAAATTTTATGCCGAGTCATCATAGTGGTGGCAACTCATCCCTTACACCTCTTCAACGTACCTTTTCATTTTTACACTCATTTGAAGAGACACGAATTTGGATGCAAAGAAGCTTATAAATATATAAAGATTGGTTTTGTTTTAAGGATGGAAAAAGCATTGAAAAACATTTATTATTATATTAAGAAGTTATAGCATTATTAGTTTTATTGAAAGAGTTGAAGCGCTTAGTGTTTAAAGATATATCCAAGGAATTGAAGGAAGATATTAAAAAGGGTTTACCATAATCAAGTAACTTCTTAAAGAGTATTAAAGGGTTTTATTAATACAATCTTTTTTTCCCTTGTTTTATTTTAGTTACTTAATGTTTATAATACTTCTTTGTTGTTCCTTGATATTGAGCATTATGTATTTTGGCTAAGTCTTTGTATATAGAACTACAATAATGAATTAATCTATAAACTACATTTTTATCTTTTATGATTCATGATTGATTTAATTTTAATTGAGTTTTGAATTGTGTTATGTATGATTGATCACCATTTATAACTTGTTAGTCAATTGTTCACAGTGAGAATTAGGACAAATTAGTGGAAATGAAATTAAAATTACTTAAAGGTTAGAAAAGTACTTAGAGACAAGAAATTTACTTTAAGGGGATAAAGAATTAGCACAAAATTTAATGGTTTTTGTTTATCTATGCAATTTCATGAGAGTGTGTATGGACTCTAAATGAAAATGCCCTTAATTGTCAATGAGAGTTGCTTTTAAGGATCATTGGCTTATTCTCCAATCAATGCATGAAATTTTATATATTGTTGACTTTAAAAGTTCTTGATTAATTCTGATTTGTAATTCTAGCATACATTGCTATTAGTGTAGTCTATTTAACTTATGTAGTTAGTAATTAGTAAATTTAAGTTAGTTAGAATAAATTAATATTATTTTAATATCATTTGTCTATCCATCAGAGTATTTACCCAGTTAATACAAAATTTACTCTGAATTTCCTAGTGTTCAACACCTTACTTACTCTATACTAAGTCTTGGAGACTAGGGTATTACATTTGACTTACATCATAGTCAGCAACATGCATGAAGTGAGACTCAAGTTCCAATTCTTACAATTTAATCCATACTTCTTACTCTAAAATAGGCAGTGGTTAATGAGCCTTCACTAATCGATTTGCAGACTTTTTAATTGTAATGATAACATTATCTAAGCCTTTCTTCAATGTCTGACAACCTTAATCATATTTAGTTTATTCTTTTTGCTTTAGTTTGGGTGCTTTGCCTTCAAATTTTGGCTTTTTTAATGAGCTTGTTTTTGTGGTTATGTTCCAAAAGATCCAATAATAAAATTGTCTTCATCAATAGTCACCAAAATTTTCCAATGTATCTTTGTTTTGAGATACTAAATTATCAATAGTATTAACAGTAATATGTCATCATTATGATAGTAGCACTAAGTCTTTGCTTTATCTTAGATGTAGATTCAGTAAATTTAGCTATAGCTCTATCTTATCCATAATGTTATGCTAATTTTTCATAATTGCGAATTGGTTTATTCATCCATTCGCAAGCATAAGGATGAGCCTATCAAAAACAATTATTAATTTAAGGAGTCATAATGAATATATTCATTTAAATTATTAAAAAAATTATAGCAAAATACATATTTTTATCAATTGTTCCCAAACTTCAAGTTCTATAGAAAATATGCAAGTAATAGGATTCTAAAAAGAAATATAATTAATTGCACATAACGATTACTCTTAGTTTCATTATTTGCATCAATATGTTACTTTTCTTTTGATGTTGTTATGTGTAAGCACCCAATTTCGAAATGATTTGAGTTTGGATGCGTAGAGGACTCCAATGATGAAAATATTATAAATAGATCTTCAACACTTGGAGTTTAAAACCTCAAAAGTCTAAATGTGTTTCCAAAAGAGTTTAAATGGTTTTTTAAAGGACTTAATTGTGATGTTTTCTTTAAGGATCTAATTGAAAAGTTTAAATTCTTTTAAGGGTCTTTTTGTAATTAAAAGTTCAAAAATATCGAGATTATGTAATTCCTATCAGAATTATATAATTTCGATCAAAATTTTATAATTCTAATCAGAATTACATAATTTTGGTTAAAATTAGTCATGTTCCATTTATTTTTTTATTTTTACAGTAAATAAAAATTTTGTTTTTCTGAATTTTGATTGATCAAATAATATGATAAATCCTTTTTTTGGGATTTATTTGAATTTTTAGGAAATCAAAAAATCCTTTTAAAATCAAAATTCTATCACTATGAAGAGAGGAAGTCACAATAGGATACGTCTTTTAGTTAGGGTTTTTCTATAAAAACCCAGCTTAAACTCTATCAAGGGGGGACCTGGTTTTGCTGGCTCTTTTTGGAGGCTTTTTTCTCTATTTCTTCTTACACAGTGTTCAATCAAAAATAAATTTTCTTGTGAAAATTTATTTTTTGAAGAAAAGCAGTAGACTTTTGAAAGGAGAGCATCAAGTATTGAAGACCCATTTAAAAGCAACGGTGATTTATACTAGTCTGAGGAGTAAATCAATACTACATCCATACCTTCATCTCCTCTCTTACTTTCTTCTATTTTTTATTTAATTATTTTGGTTTTATTTAATTTTTAACTTTATTTAATTTGTATTGTTATTTTTTATTCACTAATCATTATTTTTTTTTTGTGTTGGTGATTATGGAGAGAGTTACATTAAGAGTTCACTAAGGGAACAAAATCCACGAAGATTCATGGAATGCCATGGATTGAATTTTGTAGCTGAATATAGTGTCTAGGTCATTGTATTAATTCGTATTGTTTTAGTTTTTGGGATTATATTAATTTGTATTTTATTATTATTTTCAATAGATCATTGTAATAGCCCCAATAATGGGAATAATGAAATTCTGTGTGTGTGGTTGTATGTTTATTTTAATTAATTAGGTAGCAAAATTAGAGCTTTAATTAGGTGATTAATTAAAATTAATGGTTATGAGATAATTAGGGTTTGTTTAATTAAAATTGAGTTAGATTTAAGTGGATAGAATTAGGATTGCTTGTTAATTATTTTATTTATTTGTTGTTCAAGGTCACTTTAATTAAATTAGGTTTTTTTAGAAGAAATAAGTTTGATTGATTGTTTGATCTTTTATTTAATTGTTTGATATTTTTTTATTTTTTTGGGCTTGTTTACTTTTTTTTTATGTGTTTTGGGCCTCTAAGCCCAATGTTAGACTCTAACCCATTTAATTAATTTTAGGTTTAGGTAGTTCTTTTTAGCTCATTTTCTAATGAGCCCATTTCATTTAATAGGTCATTAATTAATTAAGGTCTAGATTTTAATTAAAATGCATTTTAGGCTCATAATTAATTAGAAATTAGGTTAAAGATAACTTAGGTCCATTTAATTAATTAGATATAGGCCTGCCTAGTTTAATTTAATTAATTTAGACTTAGCCCATTAATTTAAAGCTTTTTCCATAAATTGTAGATTTAAGATCATCTTAGAATTAAAACATGTAGAATTAGGCCCACTAATATAAATACTTCATAATTTATAGATTTAGGCCCATCTTTTAGAATTAAAATAAATAAACTTAGGTTCACTCAAGTAAAATTAAATAGGAATTAGGCTCATTAGTCTTTAGGGTCACATGTAAATTAAAACATATAGATTTAGGTCATTTAATTAAAATCAATGTAGATTAGACTAACTTAGGGATTGTGAATTTAAATTAATGCATTGTTTACCTGTATTTTTCATGACTAGTTTGCTTGGAGTTAATTGTTTAAGTAAGGGTTTATATGAAATTGTATGTAAATAGAGGATAAGATAGTAATTCATAAAGTAATTCTAAAAGAACATGAGACTGAAAGAAGTTAGTATTCCATATCCAGAATCTCCTGGTTGTAGTGTTAGCTTTCTTTTAAATTATCGAGTACCACCCTTTTTCAATTTATCTCAGTTATTACCCTGGGTGGTGACTTCTCATCTCCATGTTATATCTTTGTGACAGTGGTTAGTGTATTCTCTAGAGCCCTGAGCTCAAACAGTGTCATGGTTGCTAAAATCTTAGACGTGCACTAAACCCCGCCGTCTACATTATGCTTATTTAAAAATTAAAAAAAAAACAAAAATTTAATTAATAATAAATTATTGCTCAATATATAAAGTGACATTTTAAACAAGTAATATAATAAAGTGGAACATCAATAAATCAATAATATAATTGTCATACAAGTTCAATCAAATAAAATAACATAATTCAATAAAATATTCAAATGTAAAAGTCTATATAAATAAAATCAACATCTTAGTTCCTATTATAAACCACCCACATGTTTACTACAATGATATTCCTCAATGTTTCTCCTTTAACTATTTCTTCACATTCACGTTAGTAGATTGCACTACTTCTGGAATTTGATTCCTAAGCTTCTCATCTACTACAACAATAATATCCTCATATGGATCCACACTTTATGCAAGTATGCAAGATACAACAAGCTATAAATATTTAATTTTGAATTTGAATACCATAAGTAGGTAGAGACACAGTTGATAGCATTGAAAATTTCTTTTTAAGTACTTCAAATGCGCTTTCAATTGTATTATGTAAGGATGCATGTCGAAGATTAAACAACTTACAAGCATTTCATGGTGAGTTTCTTGAATATTCTTTTAAATGATATATTTGTCCTCTATAAGGTGAATTAATCCACACCTTAACAAAAAAAAACCAACATCAATAAGATAATATTTTTCTATGAAATGTAATAATATTGTTAGGCATTTATTTAATTGTTTACTTGAATTTAAAAAAAAATTATATTATAATTACCTTCTAGTATTTTAAGAGGGTATTTTCAGGTCAATACATTCTTTATGATTTTAGAATCAAATGCTTTTCCCTCCCATCCAAATAATACATAAGTAAATTTTAAATAAAAAGAACATACAACTAATATATTTTCTGTTGGAAAATATATACTGCCATGGTATCTAAATGCATATTTAAGAGAATCTTTCACATGAATATGAGTTTCATCAATTTCCCCTACACAATCCTATTGATAAATTTATAATTAAAAATTCACTTATAAAATGTAATAAATAAATAAATAATCAAATAAGTAATTTCTTTACCTTAAAAAATGGATAGAATGTATCATTTTTTTAGAATTTGAGGAGGAATTTTTGATCCTAGGTTGCTTGAGGAATATATATTCTATTAATATAAGAGAAGTCAATACATTTGGAGATGACAACTAACCATTTCTCCTAATCTTCGAAAAAATAATGTATTTCAACATGTTATGTTTTCCTACACTAGCATGTTATGTTTGCTGAAGTCCACCTTTCTTAACTAATATATCACATAAGTCTATGAATGCTTTAGCACTCATTCGAATAATGCTTCTACATTTATCACTTCCAATAAGCTTACTCATAATTTCTTTTCTCACTTGTTTTCTTTCTTCTATCATATCATAAATAAGCATATCTTTACTAACTCTCTTTCATAAAATATTCCAATAAACTATAAGACAAGCTACTTGAATAAGAGCCATATAATGTAAATATTGCAAAGCAAATGCAATGTTCTCGTTCTTAATATTTTGACTATCCATCTAATATATAAGAACTAGAAAAATAATTATTGCTATTTATTAAAAAAAATAACTATAGTAAAATAAAAAAATATAAATAATCTAATCTAATAAAATATTTTAAAAAATTCTAATAAAAGAGGAAAAATAAAGAGCATCATGTATGTGATAATGTGAAAAATTAGGAATCCAAAAGTAGTAGGTGCAATTCCTTATTCCAATAGATTGAAGAGAGCTTGACTCTTTGAAGTAGAAATAGAAATAATATCCTATGTTCTTATGATCGGGTTTGAAGCTCTAAAATTTAGAAATTTATTTTTTTGATCAAGTTCAATAGCTTTTTCTCATATCCTAAATAAACTGGAAAATAGCAGTCTAGTTAGGGATATAAAATTTCATGGCATAATAAGTCCATAGCCCCGAACTTAGCAAATTTTATCAATTTAATACATATACTTATACTTTTACCATTTAGACACCTCAACTCACCAAAAATATTATTTTTAAACCATTTTTTGCACATGTGGCGTGAGATTTGTTGTTAATCCCTAGTGAGAGTGTGATAGAAAATATATATTAATGCAGCTTACTTTTTGAATTCAAATGTAATCTAGAATTAACTATAATGCAGCTTAGCTATATTAAAGGCATTAGAGCCATATTTTGGTTAGTAAAAATCTATCTGATCCTATTTGAGAATCAAAACATATTTTTGAAAGCACTTGTGATGATTTGTAAGCTAGCGGGCAACCATGGAATGGAAGAAATGAAGGAAAATGGTCGTATGTCATGGATAGTTCCCATGAGAAAATTTGTATATCTATGTTCTAGTATAGATCAATAAGACCAAGGTTTCAAGTCAATGTCTACTCTTGTAAATATCCAACAAAAAAATCCCATTATTTCCTACGCATAACTCCATTAATTCTTTTCTTATCAAAGTAACCCAACAATATATGACCCAACACACACACACACACATGCATACACACACACACATACACACGTACATACACACACACACATACACACACACACACACACACACACACACACACACATATATAAACAAACAAGAAAAGAAAAAAAATGATGCATAAACACATAAACATCCAAGAAGGTACTAATCAATAAATTAATATATAAACAACACAAACACATAAATAGATGCAACATATTAATTTTCTTTTCTAAAAAAATATAAAAGAGTTACTTGAACTTGAAAAATTAGAACAAGCTAACCATAACAAATGGGAAAAGCAAGAATAGCAAATAGGAAAAGAAAAAAAACCCTAGAAATTAATTTATTTAATAAACTAAATTTTTTTTAAAAAAACTAAAAATATAAAAGAGTTGTTTTAGGATTATCAATAAAATTGTAGGGGAAAAATGTATACTTAATTAAATTGATTTCCCCTCCTAGGTGGGGAAATTTTTAACACCCTAATTTTGGGTGTAATTATTTTTTTCCTTCTACAAGAGAAATGAGGGGGAAAAATTCTCATTCAATTCCCTTCCCCCTAAAAATATTTATAATTGTCAAATAATATAAAAACCTATTCTCCTCCATTTACCTCCCCTTCCCCTTTGGACTTTTAAAATCTTTAGTTTTTTTATGCTTTAAATTCATAAGGATTCTCATAATTATGATGTCACTTGTGAACATCCTTATAGGGGCCTTTTGGCTTGAATTTAACCTCCATAACTTAACCAATTGAGCAAGACTTTAAACTTAACTTATAAAAACATTCAATCACACATAGTTTAAAATTGATTGTTAAAGTAAAAAAATTAGAGATTAATTATGCAAATGATCAATAATCTTTAATTGTAGAAATCTTTAATCTCATAGCAAAATCATCTACCTTTAACACATAAACGTAGTAAACTAATTGAGAAATATGAGATTAAGTTGAAAGAAAAGATTGAAGCTAAAACCTATAATGAAATTGATGTTGGAATGGTGTTAATACCCTAAATTTTAATGGTCCCCTAAAAATCTGATGATAAAGGTTCTTGTCGATTAGATAGTGGGAAGACTTCTTTGAAGTCATCCTGAGTGCACTCCAACAAGATGAAGAGCTCAAAACTTACAAAATAAACACTTAAAAATATCTGAAAACATACACCTCAACCTTGAAAACACCTGAAACAGACCAAGATAATTGAAATCAGAAAAAACAAGGCTTGGAAGCCCATGGGTTGACTCAACCCACGAGTATGGATCCAACCCATTTTTTTGAGTAAACCTCTGTAGAACTCCTTCGCTCTAATAAAGTTGTCGAGTAGTACTAAGGAAATCATTATACTCTAATGAGAAGGGAAGTTAGTAAAACATAAATCTTAACTAAAAATTTCTTTTTGAATACAATGACATTAACTGAATATCAAATTATTTTTACATGTAGGTGACCCAAAGGAAAAATCACTGTGCCAGAAATAAAGGGAAGTCAACAAAAATAAATTTTCTAACTAGAAATTCCACTTAAAATAGCAAGATAAACTCTACTCATTTGTTTTTCTATTTTCTTATAGGGAAATTACAAGAACTAATATGAAATCCTATAGGAAAATTCCTAGAAAAAACTTACCAAAAACATCTCTAAGAATCTAAGAGTTAGAATATACAACAAAGTTTGTCCTGATAAAGGAGGTATCATGCATAATAATTCTTACAAAAAAAGGATAATAAAATTATATTGTTGATTTATTCTATTCCATTTCATAGAAAATCTCAAATAAATAACACAAAAGAAGAAAGCATCAAACAAAAAGAAGGAAAATTTTGGTTACCAACCTACTAGTGATAAAGTGTCTAGACGTTTGCTCTTGAGTTTGAAACTAGAGGAACTGCTTGGCCTCAAATCACCTTATGCCTAGTATGATGAGCTGGCATTGGCTTTCAATGAGTAGCATCGCTCGCCCCTAGGTCCTCTAGATCAACGTCGATCTCGAGATCAACTTCGTCATAGTGCTCAGGATCAACACTACTAAAATTTCCCTACATAGGTGTGATGTGAAGAAAAATGTGAAAACCTAAAAGTCTAGAGGATATCTAAGAGAAAAGAGAGAAAAGAAAGTGAAACATGAAGAAGGAAACAAAAAGGAGAGCTTTTATAAGTCCTAGGTCCATAGGTCTAGCCATAACCCTTGAGTGTGGGTCAACGACCCACGCACGTGGGTGGTGTGACCCACGCATATGGGTTGTGTGACCCATGCACATAGGTTGATCCTATAAGTTTCATCGCGAGCATTAAGGCCCCAAAATGTGTATTGAAGGCCTCCCTAAGCCTTGAGGAAGACCTAAAAGTAGTCTAAAGTCTTGGGAATCAACCCGTGACATGAGCAAGACATCAAAAACCCACAATGGAGACTCGAGACTTGTCCAAAAGAACACATAAACCCTAGGGAAGTCCTTCGTACAATCCTATTTCAAAATTTTCAAATGCATTCATACACTCATACTCACACTTTTCATTTTGAAAATCCTTTTTGTGCTCTCGAAAGTGAACCTACACTAAGAAAGGGGCACATAACAAAGACAGACTAGTCGACCCTGATAGTGGTCGTCCCACCTTAGTGAAGATTTTAAAATTTCTCAACTTTAATCAGTAGCTCTAAGCTGGGATTTGTAAAATCTAATCAATTTAATGCTTGATAACCTCATATAAAGAAGAAAATTCATTAAAAGGAGAGTCACAAAGAATCATAACACTGGAGTAGTTTGTGATTGCTATAGCAAACCCTGAAGTTAAGACAAATGCAAAATCATATTCAGTCTACTCTAATGCTCAATTAAGTCAGAGCATACAAAAGGATCCCTTGGTAGAATTCATATTGAGTAATACGAGAAAGGTGAAGAATATCTAAAAAAGGAAATTAATGTACAAAGGCAACTACTCCAATGCTCCCTAAAAAGAGTATGAGTATCTCAAACACTCTTTAACAGCATTCACCCTGAGTAATATTAGAAAGGTGGGGAATGCTTGAAAAGAGAAAATGCCCTGTGAAAACAAGTAGTATGATTAAGCATTTGTATGTAAAAGGGGAATATTTTGGTAGCAAGAGTTGTCTTATTCATCACAATTTCTAGTAATCTCGCTTTAAGGAATCCTCACCCAAACATTTAGGATGCTTGCTTTCCACTTGGTAACAAAAACATCTTTGGCAAAGAGTTGTCATTCAAATCTCCAGGAAATAATAAAAACTACACCGAGATGAGACTACTACAACTAGGACCACTTGAGGTTCATGACATACACCCCTCACAAGTAAGGGTAAACCACCAAAAGCATAAACAAAACTCAGACGCATCATAATTTCAAAAGCCAAGTCACATTACAACATCTTGACTTTGCATGCATCATGGTTTTAAGAATTACAAAACACCTTTACCTAAGGCTCATTCAAGGCCATACAGTGTATTCTGCTTATTACCCATTTAGGGCTACCTAGCACACATAAATTCCATATATATACTTTGGTTTTTTGAAACCGGACACTAGAGGCCTGTTTAAGGCCATACGGTGTTTATTTTGCTTATGGCCCTTTCAAGGCTACATAACACCTATAAATTTTTACATGTATCATGATTTTTAAAACCTAACACTTGAAACCTATTTAGGGCTATACAATGTGTTTTTTCTTGAAGCTTATCTAGGGCTATACAATATTACATCTTTTTGCTTGAAGTTGTTAAGGGCTATACAACATTGCATCCTTGTACTTGAAGCCTATCTATGGCTACTCGGTATGGTTTTTCAAGCTTGAAGCCCGTTTAAGGATATACAAAAGCAATTCACTTACCATGCATCAACAACCTTGAGCTTGCTCAATGCATACGAAGCAAGGGGCAACTATTGATACCCTAAATTTCAGTAGTCCCCTAAATATCTAAGGGTGAAAGTTTCAATTAACTAGACATGGGGAAGACTTCTATAAAGTCATCCTGAGCGTGCTCCGACAAGATTAAAATCTTGAAACACACCAAAAAATGGCTAAAAATACTTGAAAACACACCCTCAAACTTCAAAAACACTTAAAATGGACTAAGATAGTCGAAACGGGGCTCAAAAGCCCAGGGGTCAACTTGACCCACGAGTGTAGGTCTAACCTATACTTATGGGTTAACCAACGCACATGTGTGGGTCGTGGGTTCCAAGGTTAACAAGTGTGGGTCCAACCTATACTTATGGGTTAACCAACGCACATATGTGGGTCATGGGTTCCAAGGTCAGTGGGTCAATTACCCAAAACCATGGGTCGGACCTTAGGTCTATAAAAATTCAAAAATTTAACTTTTTTAGGACTTTTGACATATTTTTTCAAAAACACACTTAGAGAGAGAATATAAGAATATTTTGGGATGAATTTGAGACTCTCTTTCTTCAAAAACCTCTCTTTTACAAGTGGAGACTCATTTCCAAACACTCTTTCAGCTCTTTTTTTTATTCTATTTTAAGATTTTTAGTATCCTTTGAACCAAACCAAACTCATCTTAGCCAAAGCGTGCTCTAAGGGTAATCCCCGATCCTTCTAAGGATCTCCCAACTATTTTTAATAAAATATTGCATTTTGCATCTTCTTCTACTCTTTTCTTTTATTTTTAGCATTTTTCTTACATTTTCATTTCATTTTTATATTAATTATTAATTAGTTTGTTATGGTTTATGATTTGTGGTGATTTGGAAGTTTGAATAAGATATATTTAAGGACTAGATAGTTCGGGTTTGATTCTAAAAGTGTTTGCATCATTTTTGCATTTATTATTGATTTTTATCATTTTTGCATGATTTCATCTTTTTTTTTAATGAAAAATGGGTGTTTTGGTGCTAAAGTTAACATTTTTATCATTTTTGTTTTTTTTTTGTTATTTTTATCTCCTTTTTTTAAATAAATTTATTATTTTTACTATAAAGTTCACATTTGTATAGTAAAAAAGACATTTTTATCATTTTTATTACTTTGTTATTTCCTTTTTTGGTAAATTTGCTATTTTTATCATAAAGTTCATATTTTTATAGTAAAAATTGCATTTTTATCAATTTTATTATATTAATTGCATTATTTTATTATTGTTCTTACTTTTATTTTCTTTTTGATAAATTTGCTATTTTTATCACAAAGTTCATATTTTATAGTGAAAAATTGCATTTTTATCATTTTTACTATATTAATTGCATTTTCATTATTTTTATCATTTTTGTTATTATTAATTGCATTATTTTTTTCATTTTTACCTATTTTTTTTATAAAATTGCCATTTTATCATAAAGTTTACATTTTTATGGTAAAAATTGCATTTTTATTATTTTACCTATATTAATTGCATTTTTATTATTTTTACTATATTAATTGCATTTTGCATTTTTATCATTTTTATTATTATTACTAGCATTTTTATTATTTTTGTTAGTTTTACTTCTTCTTTTTTTGATAAATTTGCCATTTTATCATAAAGTTTACATTTATATAGTAAAAATTGCGCTTTTTTTTTAATCTTTTTTACTATATTAATTGCTTTTTTATTATTTTTGTTAGTTTTACTTTCTTTTGTTTTTTTGGGATAAATTTGCCATTTTTATCATTAAGTTCATATTTTTATAGTAAAAATTGCATTCTTATCATTTTTATTTTTGCCATTTTTTTCCCTTTTTTTTGGTAAATTTGTTATTTTTATCACAAAGCTCATATTTTTATGGTAAAAATGACATTTTGTCATTTTTATTATTTTATTTGTATTTTTATTCCTTTTTTCGTAAACTTGTTATTTTTTTTCCCTCTGTATTTTGTCTCATTACGCTACTTTATTCCTTACATTTGAAAAAAAAAATACTTATTCATCCCTAATATTTGCTTTTTTTTAGCACTCATTAGACCTTATGTAGGGATGAAGTAGTACATAAAAAAAGTAAATGTCATGAATGAATAAGTATTTTTTTAAATGTCAGGAATAAAATAGTGTAATACAACAAAATATAGGGAAAATGTAATTGACCCTTATTTTATCATTACGTTCATATTTTTATGGTAAATTGACATCTTTATCATTTTTATTACTTTATTTGCATTTTTATTACGCCAATTACATTTTATTATTATTTTTATTATTTTCATTTCTTTCTTTAGTGAAGTTGTCATTTTTATCACAAAGTCCACAATTTATGATAAAAATCACATTCTTATCATTTCAATTACTTCTTTGTTTCGTAATGAATGATATATAAATTGCTCTAAATATGATGCATGTTTGCATGTGTATGAAAGCTAACCTTTATTTTGTAGGTTTATTATAATAGGGTTTTCTCTTTTATTTTATTTTTTATTTTGATGTAATTAATAGAATAAGGAATTTTCAAGGGTTTTAATCATTAATCCCGATCTTCCTTTTGTTTTCTATTTTGGATGTATTTATGAGAATATGCTTTCTCCAAGGGTTGTAATCCTTAATCTTTTTCCCTTGTTTTTTTTTTTAATTTTTTTTATTATTATTTCTTACATGTTTGTGTGCTATTTGCTACTTCCTTATTTGTTTGCATTATTATTTACTTAATTGATGTGATTGACACTACAAGAAAAATGGTCATTAGTGAAGGGAATTTTTAGTCGCAAAAATGTTAAAAGAGATCGCAAAAAAATATTTACAACTGAAAAATTCCCACCGCGTAAGGTCACAAATAGCTTATCCAATAAAAGCTTTTTGCGGCCTGAAAATTCAAGTGGTCGCAAAAACATTTTGCTAAGGTATATATTATAGGTCGCAAATTCTTATTAATAGCAACTGATTTTTTAAAATAACTGTGATTGCATTACTTTTACCAAATGAAAAGCACATGTTTAAATATTTGCTAGTTGTGACCAATATCAATTTAATAATTGTGACGGTAACACATTCATTAAAAGTTATATATACATTTAAATTTAATATTTTTACTATTTGCAAACATATTTTAAATTTATTATATTAAATTAATAATCACAACCACTTTATGGTCATTAATACTTTTAGTTTTAAATTTTTATAATTTATTTTCATTCATAATGTAAGCATCCAATTTTAGGATGCATTTGTGCAAGAATGCAACGAAAGCCTCTATAATGAAAATTTAGTAAAAAATTGACCTCTAGTATTAAGTTTCGTGATTTTAGGGATTAAATTGCAACAATACTGATCGACATTCTATAATGTCAATGCGCTAAAATTTCATAAAAAAATTATTTTCTCAATTTTTTTAATTATGATTGGTCCAAATTTAATTTATTTTTAATAAATGAATTAATTTTGATATTTATCTGTCCAGTACGCGTCTCTTACACGTATAATTTTTTGAAATTAAAATTCTTATCCTATTTATTTTGAGAGAGAAGATCAAATCTGCCTCTCGATCACGTAAATAGTTAGCTAGGGTTAGAACGAGATATAAAAAGAAAAGTTTGGGAAGAAAAAAGAGAAAACCCTAATAGCCACTAAAAAAAGAGTTGATTGGAAAAAAAAAACACAGAGAAAAAAGAAGAAAAGAAAAGAAAGTGGAAAAAAAAACCTTTTAAAAAAATACGTTCTTTTTAAGGTCCAGAAATTAAGAAAAACAAAGAGTTAATTTTATCAAGATGGTGAAATCTCATTCTAAGAGGCATTCAAACAGCAATTGCATAACATCCTTCTTCTACTCCTTTCTTTTTTTATTATTAATTCTTTCTTTTATATTATTTTTTTTATTTTTTCAATATTTTTGTTTAATTTTCATTATTTTATTTTCTTTATTCATTTATTCTAATCTTTTTTATTCTATGTGTTTCATGTTTCTATGATGATAAACATATGATTGAACCAAAGAAAATCCATGGAGAATCCATAATTGAAAACCAAGAATCAGGATCCCAATATAATTCTTATGTTTTTTTTATTTTGTTCTATCTAATTTATTTTTTTAGGTTCTGAATTTGTTTAATTTATTTTCTTAAGGGTTGTAATTTTAATTTTATTTTCTTTTTTTATTTTGGGTAGATTTTCTAATAGCCCCAATAATGAGAATAGTGAACTCTTTAATTTTCTGCACTATTAAAAATTAATTAGTAAATTAGGTTCATTTGATAAAATCCTAATAAAATCAATGGTGGCTTTGGATTAATTTAGGTTGCATGTAATTAAAATTAGGGTTAGAAATCACTGAATATATGTTTTTTATTCATTATTTGCTTTAATTTGTGTTTAGGCTTATTTGCATGTTTTTATTCTCTTTGAGCCCCAAGCCCACGTTAGGTTCTGACCCATTTAATAAATAGGTTTTTAATTAGCTTTTTAGGTTTAATTAATTTTAAAATCAATTTAGGCCCATTTAGGTTAATTTAGACTTAGGCCCATTTTTGAATTAAAACATCTAGAATTAGGCCCATTAATTTAAATACTTCATAATTTATAGATTTAGGCCCACTTTTAGAATTAAAATAAATAGACTTAGGTTCATTTAATTAAAATTAAATAAGAATTAGGCCCACTAATTAATTCTTTTCTTTAAATTTGTAGACCATAGGCCCATTTCTTTAGTTAAATTAAAATGAATGGACTTAGGCTCATTTATTAAACATGTAGGACCAACTTTAGTCAATTTCACTTATAAATAAAATATAGAAATTAGATAAATTTTAAAATAAAATTAACATAGTTTAGACCTAGAGACAATGCGCTTTGTATGCATTTTTTTCATGTAGTTTTATGACTAGTTTGCTTTAAGGCTAGATGGATGTTTAATTAGGGTTTAATAAAATTGTGTGTAAATAGAGAATAAAATAGTAATTCATAAAGTACTTCTAAATGAACACAAGACTGAAAGAAGTTGGTATTCCGTATTCAAAATCTCCTGGTTATGGTGCTAGCTTTCTTCTAGAGAACCACGTACCATTAAAATGATTTTTCTTGGTTGTTACCTTGGGTTGCAACTCTTGATCTCCATGCCAATGTCTTTGTGGTAATGGTTAGTGTGTTCTCTAGAGCCCTAAACTCAAACAATGTCATGATTGCTAAAATCTTGGACACGCGTTAAACCCTGTTGTCTACAGTGGCAACTCCACTGAGGATAAGAGATACTGATTCTACTTGTGTTCTTTAGAATTATTTTATTAATTATTATTTTATTCTTGCATTCATTCTGCATGTTCCTATTGAACCAATGGCGTTGGTTTATGATTCCATGATTCCACTAGCTTCATAGAGTTGTAAATTGGTTAACCATCACTCTTAGCCTTAACTCAGTTCATAAGAGATTGTTGGGCTCATCTGACTAGAGTCTATAACCCAAGTCCTAAAGGGGGGTAATCATCTCTTGAGTTTGCAAAGGATGTTGGGCCCCCCTAACCTTAGCTTGTAACTCAAGTCTTAAAGGAGAGCATCTTGCTAAGGGAACCTTGACTTTTCACTGGACCCTAACCACATATAATGGCTTAGTTACTTCCCTTAGGATTTACCTAAATTTCTTGTGTATGTTACCATGAGGTATTTCTATCTATAAAAGCCCAAGCCCATACTTCAAATAGCCTATCTAGGCTAATCAAGATTGGCTAGACCTTTATACCTAGAAATATTATTTTCATGCTTTTATTGCTTTAAGAGAGATTTGGCATGCACATCAATTTTGATATCCCCTATTGATATTAATGCCAAGACCAAAAATCCTAGGAGAAGAGACTCACCATTGAACACATGTGTGGGAGGAATAAGGTTTGAACGGATGAATGTTGTACATTTGATTGATACTTGCTACTTGTTGCATAGCACGGTGCATCATGCATACATGCATTTCATCTATCACAGTAACACTTTATTTTACAATGATCATAGATTCATCTGGGTCTTCTCATATTTAAGGACGAAAAGGTGGCAGACTAAGAAGGATAAATTTAAGTCCTAAAGCCATAGCAGAAGAGATCCTTTATAAACTGGAGAAGAGTCTTATTAATTTGCTTTACTTGGAAGCTAAACCAACTCGAACTGAGAGTATAGAAATGGAATAATGACAAGGAGGGAACTGGATGTTAGAAGAAATTAAAGGAGCTTTGATGGATGACATGAGGGCTATGATGTAAGATAAATTGAGACAGGCTTTATCTAGATTGATACAACATGCTGTTGTTGTCATACCACCACCTGTAATTGATCAACCACCTGCTGCTATAGCTATCCCACTTGCTACAGATGCTCCACTTGTTACCAATAATGTTGGGAGGCAACCTGTTACTAGAAAGCCACCTATTATTGATGTGAAGCTTGAGGATGTTAAGAATGACATGATATAAAAGGCAAAAAGAGAATCATTTGAGTTAGTACAAGACTATGAGTCCAAGCAAATACAAACATTGACCTAAAAAATGTCTAAAATGGAAGAATTGATTAGAGGACAAGGCATGGGATATTCATTTGACTTTGGTGATATTGATGGGAATTGTAGGTTTCATCAATTAACTCCCCAATAGCAAGAATACTATGATAAGTTGAATTGAAAGAAAACTAGAAATTACCAATTTAATCCACAAATTCGGATCGTTCAAAGATTGAAGTAAGAAGATAGATGCTACTTAACCCCTTTACCAACAAGGATAAAGATACTAAGATAGACTTTGAATTTCCTCTTATGCCACAAACAAGAATGTTTGATAAATAACAAGAAAACAAAGATTTAGATTTTGACACCACAAGCTAGAATAAAGCTTGATAAGTCACAAAGTTTATGCAAGAAATTAAAGACAAAATTCCTCACAATAAAACTCAAACAAAGTTATAATTCATATATCAAATTCATTCATGTTACAAAAGAAAGCAAAGGACTTGTTTATATAGAGTACAAGTCCATGCTCACACTACTAAAATAGACTCACACACATAGGATTACTTTTACTCTTAAATGGCCTTAATAACCATTAACCACATTAATAGCCATTACTTATTATTGATTACCCCATTAACTTTAGTAACCACTACCCATAATAATAGCCATTACTTAGTATTAATTACCCTATTAACTTGTATATGGTGGCTACATGTAACCCTAATTGTTATTAACACAAAAATAAGTTAAATATTATTCCTTGGGCCTCCATGGATGCCTTATTGGGCTGAAATTCTTGGGCTTTCCAAATGTCCTTAATTAAACCTAATATGGCTTCTTGAAGCTTCTTGGACTTGGACCTTGTGATTGGGCCTTCTTGTACCATTAATGGATCTTGGATCTCTTTAGGCTTTGAACTTGGATTCACATCATTCCCCCTTTCTTCAAAAGGATTTGTCCTCAAATCAGCTCCATCATCTTTATCACCTAAATCAAACAAAGACAAGTCACTAACATTAAATGTAGCACTAACATTGCCATACTCACTTGGAAGTTCTAGCTTGTAGGCATTGTTGTTGATGCGTTGAAGCACTTTAAAAGGACCATCTCCTCTTGGCATAAGCTTTGATTTCCTTTGGTTAGGAAATCTTTCCTTCCTCAAGTGCACCCACACCCAATCTCCGGGCTCAAAAATGACTTGCTTCCTCCCCTTGTTGTGTTGCTTTTCATATTGGAGTGTCTTCTTCTCAATGTTTGCACGCACCCTCTCATGCAAAGTCTTGATGAACTCAGCTTTTTGTTTCCCCTCTAGATTAGCTTTGTCCAATGGCAATGGTAGCAAATCTAATGGAGTCATTGGGTTGAATCCATACACAACTTCAAATGGTGAGCAATTTGTTGAACCATGCACACTCCTATTGTAAGCAAATTCCACATGTGGCAAACATTCTTCCCAATTCTTCAGATTTCTTTGGATGACAGCCCTCAAAAGTGTTGAAAGTGTCCTATTGACCACCTCCGTTTGTCCATCCGTTTGTGGATGACAAGTTGTAGAATACAAAAGCTTTGTCCCCATCTTTCCCCAAAGAGTCTTCCAAAAGTGACTTAGGAATTTGACATCCCTATCACTCACAATGGTCCTTGGCACTCCATGTAGCCTAACAATCTCCTTGAAGAATAGATTGGCAATATGGGTTGCATCATCCGTCTTGTGACATGGAATGAAATGTGCCATTTTGCTAAACCTGTCCACAACAACAAAAATGGAATCTCTCCCTCCCTTGGACCTAGGTAATCCTAAAACAAAATCCATAGAAATGTCTACCCAAGGTTCATTTGGTATGGTAAGAGGTGTATACAAACCATGAGGCATTGCTTTGGATTTGGCTTGTTTGCAAGTAATGCATTTCTCACAAATTCTCTTAACATCCCTTTTCATGTGTGGCCAAAAGAAATGGTCACCCAACACATCCAAAGTTTTCTTAATCCCAAAATGCCCCATTAAACCTCCGCTATGTGCCTCTCTCACAAGTAACTCTCTTAAAGAACTTTGTGGCACACACAATTTGTTTTCCCGAAAAAGAAAACCATCAAACTTATAGAACTTATCAAAACCCCCTTTCTCACATGCCCCATAAACATTAGAAAAATCAGGATCATTAGAATAAAGATCTTTGATGTATTCAAATCCCAATAATTTTGCATCAAGTTTAGAGATCAAGGCATACCTTCTTGACAATGCATCAGCCACCACATTTTCTTTCCCTTGCTTGTACTTAATGATGTACGGAAAGGATTCAATGAATTCCACCCATTTTGTATGTCTCTTGTTGAGCTTTCCTTTTCCTTTGAGATACTTCAAGGACTCATGGTCAGTGTGAATTATGAATTCTTTGTAACCAAGGTAATGCTGCCATGTCCTTAGAACCCTCACCAATGCATAGAACTCCTTGTCATATGTAGGGTAGTTTAGACTTGCTCCACTTAGCTTTTCGCTAAAGAATGCTATGGGCTTGCCTTTTTGCATCAAAACTCCTCCAATACCTATGCCACTTGCATCGCACTCAATCTCAAAAGGTTTAGTAAAATTTGGCAAAGATAACAAGGGTGCAGAACTTAATTTGTCTTTTAGCAAGTTAAAAGCCTCATCTTGTTCAATTCCCCACTTAAAACCAACATTCTTTTTTATGCATTCAGTTAAAGGTGCAGCTATGGTAGAAAATTTTTTTAATGAACCTTCTATAAAAGCTAGCTAAACCATGAAAGCTTCTTGCATCACTTACACTTGTGGGTGTTGGCCATTCTCTAATTACTTTTACCTTTTCTTGATCAACATGAATGCCCTTGTCATTGACAATATATCCAAGAAAAGTAATTTCATTAGTGCAAAAACAGCATTTCTTTAGATTAGCATACAACTTCTCTTCTCTAAGCACATCAAAAACACAAGTCAAATGTTGTACATGCTCATCTAAATTTTTGCTATAAACCAAGATATCATCAAAATAGACAACAACAAATTTGCCTATGAATGCTCTTAAAACATGATTCATCAATCTCATGAAAGTGCTTGGTGCATTAGTTAAACCAAAAGGCATTACTAACCACTCATATAAACCATGTTTAGTTTTAAAAGCTGTTTTCCATTCATCACCTTCTCTCATTCTAATTTGATGATAACCAGATTTCAAATCAATTTTTGAAAACAAATATGAACCATGCAATTCATCCAACATGTCATCTAGCCTAGGAATGGGATGTCTATACTTCACCGTGATTTTGTTGATGGCACGACAATCAACACACATCCTCCAAGTTCCATCTTTCTTAGGCACTAACAAGACGGGTACGGCACATGGACTCATGCTTTCACGAACATAACCCTTCTCCATAAGCTCACTCACTTGCTTTTGGATTTCCTTGGTCTCCTCCAGATTACATCTATATGCTGGTCTATTTGGAATGCTTGCTCCAGGTATGAAATCAATTTGGTGCTCAATGCCTCTTTTAGGTGGCAAACCATTTGGAATTTCTTCTGGAAATAAATCTTCATAAACCTGCAAAAGATCAACAACAACACTAGGCAAACCATTGGTTATTTCATTAGAAATATGCAAAATCTCCTTGTACATAAGTACAAGCATTTGTTGCCTCAAAAGCATAGCTTCCTTCACATCACTCATTTTTGCATAAACACTCATTTTTCTTTCATTTGAACCTTCCTTGTTTTCTCTCACCATGTGTTTCCCATTTTGGTCAAAAGAATTGGAATTTTTAGGTTCACTCATCTCACCTTTTTCTTTACTCTCAAAGGTTTCCCTTCCCAAAGAATTTCCCAATGAAGAACCCATTTCTTCATATTGTTGCTTGATGCGCATTTGGTCTTCAAAAATCTGTTTTGGAGTTAATGGTCCAAGGTTAAACCTTTTTCCATCCATAGTCAAAGTATACATATTTTTGAATCCATCATGATTAGCCCTTCTATCATATTGCCAAGGTCTCCCCAACAACATATGTCCGGCCAACATTAGTAACACATCACACAACACCTCATCCTTATATCTACCAATTTGAAAAGAAATTAGAACTTGCTTATTTACCTTTACAACTCCACTTTCATTAAGCCATTGCAACTTGTATGGTCTTGGGTGCTTGGTAGTAGGCAACTTCAATTTCTCCACTAGCAAAGTGCTTGCTACATTAGTACAACTTCCACTATTCACAATCATGTTGCACAACTTGTTAGAAATCAAACAATGAGTATGAAACAAATTTTCCCTTTGCTCCCTATGGACATCATATTTATTTTGCAAACTCAATGTTCTTTGAACAACAAGATTATCTCCTTTAGCACATTCAATATCACTACAATCTTCTAAAGAAGGCATATCATCATCACTATCCCCCTCACTCTCCGATTCAATATCACCATCCCTTAGAATCATAGCTTTCTTATTTGGACATTCCCTAGCAATGTGTCCATGACCCAAACACTTAAAACATTTTATTCCCCTAGTTTGGGCTGGTTGATTCTCACCCTTTCCCTTATTACCCAAGTCAATTTTAGGTTTATTTTCTTCCACTTTTGACTTGTTAAAAGGTTTATCATCCTTTTTCCCCCAAGAAGTTTTCCAAGAAGAAGAAGAACCCACATTTGGTTTAGAATCATACCTCTTTCCTTTCAATTGCCTTTCCACTTTCATGGCCAAATTCACCATATCTTCAATCTCTACATAATGTTGCAAATCAACAACATCAGCAATGTTTTTGTTTAGCCCTCTCAAAAACCTTGCCATGGTAGCTTCACGATCTTCTACCACATTTGCTCTAATCATAGCCTTCTCCATTTCTTTGTGATACTCCTCCACACTCATGGATCCTTGAATTAGAGTTTGTAACCTTTGATGAAGCTCTCTATAGTAGTGGCTTGGAACAAACCTCTTTCTCATGATTTGCTTCATTTCCCTCCAAGACTCTACGGGTCTTTCTTCATATCTACGTCTTTCCTTGCAAAATTGATCCCACCAAACAATTGCATAATCACTAAACTCAACAGTGGCGAGTTTTACCTTTTTCTCCTCCGAATAATTATGACATTCGAAGATGAGTTCCACTTTCCTCTCCCATTCAAGGTACACATCTGGATCATTTCTTCCTTGGAATGAAGGAATCTTCATTTTGATGCTTCCAAGGTTGCGATCAACATCATCTTTAGGACGTCCTCTCCTAGCTTGTCTCTTAGGATTGATTTGTTGTCCCACCAAGGTGACTTGATCATCATCCAATTCATCCTCTCCTTCATAGTCCTCTTGGTCAATTGGTGGACGTCTCCTTTCTTTAGGCTCTCCTTGTAATTGGTTAAGGATGCCATCATGCCTCTCCAATTTCTCATTGACTCCTGCCATCATGTTAAACATTCTTTCGAATTGTTGTTGCATAGCTTGAATCACATGATCATTTGTAGAAGAAGAACTTGTGTCTTTTGACATGATTGTAAAACCTAAAATTTTAACAAAAGAAAATAGAAAAAAAACAATCTCACAACACTCCCTCGCGTGTTTCACTCAAAATTGATGTATACCACTCATGTTTACACTCAATTTTGGCTTTTTCTCTAATGATCTCACACTCTTGCCTTTTACCTCTCAAATTTGCCTTTTGATTTCTTAGATTAACTAAGTTTCTCAATCAAACAAAATTCAAGAATGTAGTAATCAATGATAAAAAAATAAGGTAGGCTAACAAGAAAATAATAAGGTAGGCTTAAAGAAAAGAACAATTTGTAACAAATAGGCTAATAGAAATGAAAAACAAAGATAGATTATCAAAGAACACAAAGAGACAGAATTATAAAGATAGATCTCAATGGAATATGAAGAGTCAATTTTTTTTTTTAATGTAAACTGAGATCTAACATAGGAATATCAAAGATAACATATACTTTTTTTTATGGACGAATTTTTTTTTTTTTTTTTTTTTTTATGGACGAAATTTTTTTTTTTTTTTGATATATGCACGAATTGAAAGGTATCACAAAAATCTCAAAGAGAACAACTTTTTTTTTTTTTTGATATCTGCAAACAAAATCTTGAGATAAGAAGAATTAAGATAAAAAAAATAACAAGAATAATAGATAGCAAGAAAGGTGCAAAATATAAGATGAACACAAGATATTGAGAACTAAAAGATAGTTTTGGATACGCAAACCTCAATCTTGAGCCAATGCTCTGATACCACTTATGATGGGAATTGTAGGTTTCATCAATTAACTCCCCAATAGCAAGAATACTATGATAAGTTGAATTGAAAGAAAACTAGAAATTACCAATTTAATCCACAAATTCGGATCGTTCAAAGATTGAAGTAAGAAGATAGATGCTACTTAACCCCTTTACCAACAAGGATAAAGATACTAAGATAGACTTTGAATTTCCTCTTATGCCACAAACAAGAATGTTTGATAAATAACAAGAAAACAAAGATTTAGATTTTGACACCACAAGCTAGAATAAAGCTTGATAAGTCACAAAGTTTATGCAAGAAATTAAAGACAAAATTCCTCATAATAAAACTCAAACAAAGTTATAATTCATATATCAAATTCATTCATGTTACAAAAGAAAGCAAAGGACTTGTTTATATAGAGTACAAGTCCATGCTCACACTACTAAAATAGACTCACACACATAGGATTACTTTTACTCTTAAATGGCCTTAATAACCATTAACCACATTAATAGCCATTACTTATTATTGATTACCCCATTAACTTTAGTAACCACTACCCATAATAATAGCCATTACTTAGTATTAATTACCCTATTAACTTGTATATGGTGGCTACATGTAACCCTAATTGTTATTAACACAAAAATAAGTTAAATATTATTCCTTGGGCCTCCATGGATGCCTTATTGGGCTGAAATTCTTGGGCTTTCCAAATGTCCTTAATTAAACCTAATATGGCTTCTTGAAGCTTCTTGGACTTGGACCTTGTGATTGGGCCTTCTTGTACCATTAATGGATCTTGGATCTCTTTAGGCTTTGAACTTGGATTCACATCAGATATGCTGCTAAAGGAGGATAGCAAACTACCTAAGAAATTCAAAATGCCTCAGCCGTAAAAGTTTGATGGAATTGGAGATCCTAGGATTCATCTCAGTCAATACACAACAACTATGAGTTGAGCACTACTAAGGCCCCATTAGTAGTGATCATTAGGTTATATGTTTTGTCTTTAGAGGGAATGGTTATAAACTGGTACCATAGGTTAGAAAAGTTTGTCAGGGCTAACTAGAAATAATTGTGTACTGCTTTTTTGAAACATTATGATTATAACACTAGATTAGAACTATCCATCAGGGATTTGGAACTGACTAAACAAAAATTAAATGAATCCTTTTCTAATTTCTTAACCAAATTTATGAATAATGCAGGATTAATGAAAAATAAGTTGGCTGAGAAGGATCAGGTTAGGATGATAGTTCATAACGTGTCACCTAATTTGGTTAAAAGATTACAAATGATGAATCCCAAAATATTTATAGACCTATATGATGATGTTTTACAAGCTAAAAAGATTGAGAGTGAGAAGAAGAAAAGTTTTAGAAGTACAGGAACCCAAAATTACCTAATTGGGGGCACACAATAGGGAAGTACTAACTGAGTTATGGAGGTGCATGCAATTTAGCAGCTCAGGAGATTCTTCAATTTTAACCAACCACTTTCTAAAGTCATAGACTGTTTGATCCAAAAAGGCCTACTTAGACCTTTAACCTTTTCCAAACCACCAAACCCAAATATTTTAGGCTACAACCCAAACAACTATTGTAAATTTCACCAAGTAGCTAGCCACTCCACAGACACTTGTATCCATTTAAAATATAAAATTCAAAACTTGATAAATTCTAAAAAAATCACAAACCCTGAAAAATCTAATTCCAACCCAAACACTAGAAATAACCCTTTCTCGTACTACTAAAATGTTCCACCACCAGCCACCATGCTGATCAACTCAAGAATTAGCAAAGAGGAAGTGTTGGACTCCTTTGAAAACTTAAACCTTACAGATAGTGAGAAATCTCGTAATGCCTCTAGATGAGTAAAAGATTTATTAAGGCAACCCTTTAACAAATTTGATTTTAAGGTGTTATATTCAAAGGCACTCTCTGCTGATATTCCCTTTGAATTAATTGTGCCCTCAGGATAGGGTGATGAGTTTGATAATAAGCCAATGGAAGAAGAGAGAGAATATGAAACTCTTAATCATCCATTTAAAGGGGTTGAAGGTTATTAGGGCAACCTTCAAGCAAGTTTGATTATAAAGTATTTTACTCTAAGCCTGTTTCACATGTTATACCAATAGAAGAGATTATACCCTCAGGATGGGGTGAAGAGTTCGAAGATGATGACGTAAATGGAAAGAGCAATGGATCTTTTACTTTTGAATAATCTTAAGAGGGAGTTGAAGAGTTACTGAGCCAACATTTGGGCAAACTTAACATGAAGGAGCTAAAAGGGAATGAAACGTGCACGATGGAAGTACGGAAAGATGAAAAGAGGGATCAAATTACTAGGGTTATTAACATTTGGTATCACTCTGATGAAGAGAGCCTTAGTGGTCTTAATGTATGGAGTGATAATCTTAATATGAACCATGTCACCAGAAGTGGAAAGAATTATAAAGCAACAGAAAAGAAAATTAAGAAAGTCATAGAAAAAGAAGAAATAGAGGATGTAGAAGTAGAGGAAGGGTAGAAAGAAGACCTGATCTTATAGCAGCTAAAGAAAGTTA
This sequence comes from Mallotus nudiflorus, assembly GCA_947683625.1. NCBI lineage: Eukaryota > Viridiplantae > Streptophyta > Magnoliopsida > Malpighiales > Euphorbiaceae > Mallotus > Mallotus nudiflorus. Next base: position 651,168 of record CANTUR010000459.1, read on the forward strand.
AGGCAAATGTGAGCATTTAGGATGCATTCAGGCAGCCACTGAAGAGCTCTTATCAAGGCTCTATCAAATATGAGTATCAAAACAGTAGCTACACTTGAGGCTATGGTAGCAAAGGTCATGGAAAAGAAACATGCCTTTATAACATTCTCAGATGATAATTTTCCTTTAGAAGGTAGAAATCATAACAAGGCATTATTTATCCCAATTGAAGTAAAGGGAAAGAGAACCAATTTTGCAATGGTAGATGACAGTTCTATTATTAACGTGTGTCCATTAAAAATCCTGCCTAATTTGGGTTTAAAAGCTAATGATTTGAAAGGTTCAAATCTTATAATCAGAGCTTATGATTATAGCACCTGAACTGTGGAGGGCACATTCCAAGCTCTAATTAAAATAAGACCTATAAAGTCAACTGTTGAGTTCAATATATTAGACATCCCTATCATATATGCCTTACTTTTGGGAAGGCTATGGTTCTATGCTCTAGGAGGGGTACCCTCAATTGTGCACTAGAAGATAAAATTCCCTTATGAAGGAGAGGTTGTGACTATAGAAGCTAGAACTAGTGTAGTTGTGGCAGCCATACGGGATAAATATAAATAAGTATGTGTTCCCCCTGGTTTCCAAATTGCTAGAATATTTAATAGAACTAAGATGGATCTAAGAGTTACGAGGATGATGGAGAGTATGAATTATCAACCTGGACAGGGGCTGGTAAAAAATTATCAAGGAAGCCCTAAACCCCCGGAATTTAGAAGTTAGCGCAACACCAAGGGATTAGGGTGCACTTAGACAAAACCTAGTAGCAAAAGAGGAAGGAAGAAGGGAAAGGCCAAGATAAATAAGCCCTTGGGGAGAATTAGGCCAATGAGTGAGAATTTTATCAAGCTAGAGGAAGGCAAGTACTATATGGGTGCTAAGGAATCTATCAATGTTATTGGAAAAGACATTTCTGGGTTCAAGATCTTCAAGGAGCAGATTGTGGAGAACCTGGTATAGGATAACAAAGAGGAAGTGATGAAGTAGGTAACTGAGAGGATGGGTGATACTATTATTGAAGAGTTGATGTGTCTACCACCTGAAGAGGAGCCACCCTAGGATTTAGCTACTATCATTAGTAATAGTTTTAGTGATGTTTTTTAATGAAGAAACTGATGTAATAATTTTTAGCCTTTATAAGGACAAAGATTTTATTTTTTCGATGGTCAATAATATGAATTTTGGCTTGGCTTACTAGTGTGATGTCCATCCTGATAGTTTTGTGCATTTTAATATTGATCTTATATACATGTTAGACATTAATTCCATTCAATTAGATTCATTAAACATAGGCACAAATGATAATCCTAAGAACATTTCTATATCACATGATGTAACTCTTGAAGAGAGAAAAAATTTTGAGAGAATATTAACAAAAAGAAAGGTAGTATTTGCTTGGACTTATGAAGATATGTCGAGTTTAGATATGGAAATTGCAGAACATCATATCCCAACTTATCTAGAAATTAAACTTGTTAAATAAAAACTACATAGGCTAAGACCAGAGTGTACTGAAATGATAAAAGAGGAAGTTGTTAAACAAATCTAGGCTAATTTTCTAGAAGTGGTAGATTATCATCAATGGTTGGCAAACATAGTACCAGTACCTAAGAAAGATGGTGAAGTACGTATGTGTGTGGATTTTAGGGATCTGAACAAAGCATGCCTAAAATATTATTTTCCTTTACCTCACATTAATGTGATAGTGGAAAGTGCGGCATTAAGCGCAATGTATTCTTTTATGGATGGGTTTTCAGGATATATTCAGATAATGATGGCAGTCATGGACAAGATCAAAACAACTTTCATTATAGAATGGTAGACATATTGTTATAAGGTTATGCCTTTTGGATTAAAGAATGCAGGTGCAACATATCAAAGGGTAGCTATTGCTCTTTTCCATGACATGATGCACAAAGAAGTAGAAGTATATGTAGATGACATGATGGTCAAGTTAGAGATAAGAGAAGGACACTTTGAAGCTTTCGATAAGTTCTTGGCTCAAATTGAGAGGTATAGTCTGAGGCTCAACCTAAAGAAATAAATTTTTGGGGTTACTTCAAGAAAATTGTTAGGGCATATAGTTAACAGCAAAGAAATTGGAGTAGATCTAGATAAAGTGAAAGCTATCCATGACATGAAGGTGCCAAAGTCAGAGAAAGAAGTAAAAGGATTCATTGGTAGGTTACAATATATTAGTAGGTTCATTGCAAAGCTTACTAATATTTGTGACCCTATCTTCAAGCTTTTAAGGAAATATCAACCTGTGAAGTGGAACAACGATTATCAGAGGGCTTTTGATAGGATTAAGGAATATATTACCAATCCGCATGTATTGAAGCCACCAAGACAAGGTAAGTCATTGATCATGTACTTCTAGAGGAAAATGCAATGGAGGCAATGCTAGCAGAAGAAGGATAAAAATTTTTGGGGTTTTAGGGCTTCCTTGATAACTCTTTCCATATGAGGAAAAGTATGATTTAGTAGAGAAGACATGTTTGATAATGATCTAGGAAACAAGAAAATTGAGGCATTATTTTTAGTCTTATAAAGTTCAAGCTATTTCAAAGATAGATCCTTTAAGATATCTATTTCAAGCATCTATTTTGACTGGAAAAATGTCTCGATGGCTCAGACTCCTAACTGATATAATATAAAGTATGATTTAGTAGAGAAGACATGTTTGATAATGATCTAGGAAATAAGAAAATTGAGGCATTATTTTCAGTCTTATAAAGTTCAAGCTATTTCAAAGATAGATCCTTTAAGATATCTATTTCAAGCATCTATTTTGACTGGAAAAATGTCTCGATGGCTCAGACTCCTAACTGATATAATATAAAGTACATTATCATAAAGGTTATCAAAGTAAGAGTAATAGCATAATTCCTAGCTCAAAATGCAGTAGAGTTGATGAACAGTGGAATTTAGAGTTTCCAAATGAGAACTTAGCAGTCATAGAGCATCGGGAGTGGAAGCTTTATTTTGATAGGGCAGTAAATAATAAAGGAGCTGGAGTAGGAGTGATTCTTGTTACGCTAAAAGGAGAAACCATACCAATGGCCAAGAAGTTAGATTTCAAGGTAAGAAATAATATGGTTGAATATAAGGCATGCATTCATGGGGTAGAGCCAGTAATAGCAACTGGAGCAAAATAGTTATTGGTATATGGGGATTTAATGTTGGTCATCAATCAAGCTAATGAAGAATGGGAGGTGAATGAGGAAAAGTTAAAGCCTTATATCTACTATTTGAAAACTTTAATAAAAAACTTCACTAAATGTCTTTTCATCTATTTGTCAAGAGACGATAATCAGATGGCAAATGCACTGGCAACACTCTTTTCAATTTCAGATAATGTAACTGGATTGACTATAAAGCCTTTGGTAATGGTAAAATCAAGAGCTCCATTTTATGGGGGAGAGCAAAATGTGGGTATTCAAATAGGGCCTGAAGAGAAGCTATGGTTTTACAACATTCAAAGGTTTATTGAGGAAGGAAAGTATCCAAATGAAGCAACTTCAAAAGAGAAATATGTTTTTTGTGTTCCCACACGTAATTACATGAGTCATGATGGAGTATTATGTAAAAGGATGATGAATGGAATGTAGCTCAGATGTCTTAAAAAAGAGGAAGCTAAAGAGCTGATGAAAGAGATTCATGCAAAAGCTTGTGATTCTCACATGAATGGAATGATCTTGCCTAAAAGATATAATTAGACAAGTGTATTATTGGATGAGTTTAGAGAAAGATTGTATCAGAATAGTAAGACAATGCCATTAATGCCAGATCTATGAGAATCTTAACCATCTTCCTCCTACGATACTAAATAGTTTATCATCTCCTTAGCCCTTTATAGTATGGAGGATTGATATTATAGGAGAAATAAGGCCAACATCATCCAATGGGCAGAAGTATATAGTTGTAGCAATAAATTACTTTTCTAGATAGGTAGAGGCTAAGTCCTTTAACACTCTGAAAGCAAAACAAATGGCACAGTTTATTAAGAAGAGTCTTATTTGTAGGTATGGGGTCCCACACCATATTGTGATAGATAATGGTGTCCAATTTCAGGTAGAAATGGCAGAGTTATTATAGAAGTATAGGATTGAACATCATAAGTCTTCACTTTATTGCCCTTAGGCTAATGGAGCAGTAGAAGCAACTAATCAAAATGTTAAGAAGATTCTCTCTAAAATGGTTAAAACTTACAAGGATTGGTATGAGTTCTTCCTTTTACTTTATAGGGGTATAGGACTACAGCTAGAACTACCACGGGCCAAACACCATTATCTTTAGTGTATGCTTATGAAGCAGTTTTGCCTATAGAAACTGAGATCAAATCTTTGAGAGTGGTTATGGAAGCTAAAATACCTAAGAATGAATGGGCGCAAAAGAGATATGATCATTTGGTATCTTTGGATGAAAAGAGGATGAATGCTTTGTTTCATACTTAGATATATCAGAGAAGGATAGCAAGATCATTCAATAAAAAGGATAAGCTTGGAAAGATAAAGGTTAGGGACCTGGTGTTAAAATAGTCTAAAGTAATAGTATTTGATCCAAGAGGAAAGTTCATACCAAATTGGGAAGGACCGTATTTAGTCAAGTCAATCCTACTTAAGGGAGCTACAAAAATATTAGATCTTGAAGGGAATGAGTTCACTGAGCCAATCAACCTGGATCATCTCAAGAAATACTATCTTTAAAAAAATGGTATAAAGGAAATAAAAGTCCACTGTCTAGATAACCTGAAAAGGCTAGTCAGGCAAAAATTAGGAAATTCCCATTATTCAGAAAACCTACAAAGGACTAGTCAGGTAGAAATTAAGGAAATAAAAGTGAGAGAAAAATATTCAGCGAGAAAATCTGAAAGGACTAGTTGATAACAGGAATTATATCATGTGATGTAATAAATGTCTCATTTTGGCTCTAATTAATAAACTAAATTGAAATGAAATTTTTGTTGAATATTGCATATCCTATCTTTATTATAAGGCATAAGGAAAAAAACAAAGCATGAAAAGCCTAAAAAAACAAATCTATAAGATCACTATTATAAATATGTCTTGGTTTCTTCTTTTGTGATTCATCCTGCAATGCTTGAGTCCTCTTATAATAAGCAAATTTCGGTGGGTCTGTAGTTTTCATAAGCTTTGTAGTTATCATTAGTAGTCACATTGGCATTCAAATGCATGTTTTGCTTGAAGTTCCTATGAGGCCACAAGCTTATAACCTTGTCTAGAAAGTCCTGTCTCAAAAGGGAACCTTTAAAGTTAGTAAAAACAGTGACAATGAACTGTGGGTGGCCATACCGATGATAAAGATGTGAAGGGGAGAAAAAGGTAGAGAAATGTAGCCCAGGAATATGAATACTATAATCATATAGCTCAATGGTCATGAACTTCAATTCCACCAAAGGCAGACCCAGATCTCAGTATTTGCAATGCCTATCAACCAGTTAACCCATTAGTTTATAATAAGTTTATCCTTCATCTTCAATGGATGAGATTGTAGCTAATGAGATTGATAAGTCAAAGAGTTAGTAAGAACGATAAGCAAACTCAGCTTTTCCTATGGCTAGATTTAAAAAAAAGCATGTTAAGTTGAAAAAATTAAAGGGTAGCTTAGGCAAAAGTTAGGGCAAGGCTGCTAAGTTAAAAACCCGAAAGGGCTATTTAGACAAAAGTTAAGGCAAATAAAAAAGAACGAAAATAATAAAGGATTCTATGTGTTGGGTACCGTGATGCAAACACAGCAAAAAAATTAAAATTTTGTCACGTTCCCAAGCCTGGATCCATGTAATTCGACTAATTGATTAAATCTAGGGTTTTTAATAATCTTACCAAAACACAGAAGAGGCAAGATTCTCTGGAAGGATGAGAGGAGGTTCACACCAGTGACACCTTACCTCAAGCTTTTTGGCTTGGTTGTTCGGATCAAGACGTCTCTAAAAGGATGCGTCCTCTATAGGTATCCACACGAACAACCCTTCACAAAATGAATTTGAGTGTGTGTGCTAGCAACCTCTTGACTATCTCACAAATCAAGAACAAAAGGAAAAACTCTGTCTTTATTTTCTATGAGGAAAGAAAATGAATTTTGAGGCAAAAAAAAAACAAGTGTGTGAAACCCTAGAGAATATAACATATTTATAGACTCCAAGTTAGGGTTTCACTTACCAATGACCTTTTGGTAATTTTCCATTTATTATATTCTGATTCTGTTTAAAAACAAATCAAAAATAATATCTTATTTATTTATTTAAAATAACATTTATCTTAAATAAATAAACAAATAAATAAATAAAACACTTTAATTATTTATTTCCACAGAGTTTATTTTGGGCTTATTAAACCCATATCCGTTTTGGGCTTGTTCTAAGTGTGTGACCCTGTAGGTTCACATAACATTAGTAGTGGGCCTAAATCTCTATTTAGGCCTACAAGTCATAAGTGGCCTATAGCAAGACATTATGACTACCCAAGTCATGTGAAGTCAATAATCCGACATAACCTAATTACAGTGAATTTTATTGTCACTTTATCACATGATATCTTAATTGAACATAAGGCATAGAATGTCATCCTTATATAGTTCAATATTATGACTTGATTCCAAGTAGACTGAAAATGATAACTCTTTATCAATTCATTTCAGCATGGCCATGCATTTTCATTCAGTCTATATCATCAAGGGGCCTTTAGATATCTTTCTCATATTAATGAGGGATAAATTCCTTCTAAATCACTCACATTCCTCACATAACTAATTTTATATCCAACAACATTCTTTTAATCATCCGATTAAAGACAATGTTAGAATGTTTCAAAACATAAAATAGCTATGTAGAAATCCATGATGATTTTAAGGTCAAAGGACTGAAATAAAATTACTGTGATAAGAAATACTTATGATAATAATCTATGTAGTATTCTCATAGTGGGTCAATCCAATACATGATCTCTCATCATGTACCTATGAGTTGACTTAATATCTCATATTTATGATTAGTAAAACATAACCATCAGTTAACATCATACTAGCCTTAATACTTTAATATTCATATAATGAATAAATGGCTAGGGATAATTAGAATAGAACTCTTATTTTAATCTAAGGGTTTTACTATCAAGTCACATACTTGATGGCCTTAGTAAGAATTAACCATTCATGTAATTATCATAAAATCAAATGATAATATAATACCTCTTTATTAATAAAATAAGAAAGTCAATACATAATCACAAATGATTGACCTAGTGCATATCACTAACACTATGTGCTCAAGGAATATGGATAAGAAGATATGATGGAATCTAAAAAATCATTACCCATTGTTAAAAGGATTTTAATGGAAGAAGTTTACTCAAAAGCAGCTACCAGTTCAAGTGATACATAATAGTACTCAAAACAGTGCAGAATCCATAGAGTAATAGTACTATAGAAATAGTTAGATACAAGCACGCTGAGAGTTAAAAATAAAATAGTCCTAATCAGTCATCATGAACTCCCGAGTCAGGCCAAAGATTCCATCCTACAGTTGAATCATCCTATTGATAAGTATCTAAAGGCCTAGTAGATAAAGTCCCAACACTATAAGGATCAATGCCCAAGTCTCTAAGCTGCCAGTGAAGCATCTCATTCTTGTGCTTCAGACCACTAGAATAAATCTGCATATATGGGAAATGTCATATCATATGCATAACATGCATACACTTTGCATTTTTTAGTTTATATACTTACTTGCCAACTATCTGTGACTTGCATAGTAAATAACCTTTGAGATGAGGCAAGACCATGTAAATACTCTGCCTATGTCTGGGGAATTTGTGTTGTAAAATTTTTTATTAACATCCATGTCAAGTGTATAGATCATGCAAGAAATAAGTCAAATAGACTCATATGAGAAGTATCCACCGGAGAAAATCTAGGAAGCTGAGCATCACTAAAGTGCATACACTGCTCAACTAAAATCTGAATAGCAAGAGCCTAATAAAGCATACACCTGTCTAAAAGAGAAACATCACTAAGGATAGCACCAACAGAAGCCCCTTCATGACTAGTCCTAACTTATTAAGTATAGTGTGTATGACTAGGTCTAGACTTAGATCTCTCAGTATCGAGAGCAGTCTCAGTCCTCTGAGCAATCTCTATCTCTTTCCCCATTGCCTCAACAGTAAGGGAACCAATCTCCTCAAACTATGAAAAAGAATGAGTAATTTATGGGGTCTAAAAGAATAAATGAAATGATTAGAAGTTACCTTAGCATGGTCAGTATGAATCTACTCCAGGAGGTTCTCATGAATGAACTGCTGGTAATGGCAAGTTCGCTCAAGAAAAGTCAAGGCAGCATATCCTAATGCCTCTCTTAGTTCTGAACACATTAGGTGCAAGCTATATAACATCGAAGGAGGGATATCAGAAGAAATACAACGTCATGAAGGTCTAGAAGACCAGCAATATACTCACTCCCCCCCTATATACCACATCTGACAACTATATCCAAGTAGTAGAATCCTTCTGGACTTAAGGCCTACTACTCTAGATATAAAATCGTATCTTTGGACATCATCAGCTCCCTCCAACCAATCAGAATTAATCTGCAAATTATGTTGATTAAGTTTAACTTACATTATAAAATACTAATGATTTTATTTTCTTACCATGTGCCACTCGATGGAGTTTATCTGATCCTGATAGGTATGAAGAATATTTTTAATGATAGACAGATAAGAAGAACCCCATCTCTGCATCAGAGGGAGACACTTATTGGAGTTGAAGCATCAAAACCCCGGATCAGCCCAATCTCTATACTCCAAATCTGAAAAAGAAAAAAATAAATCAGTGAATCATAAAAAAAAAAACATACATACAGGACGTGCCAAAAGCCATACATCGTGACAACACCTCTACAGACAGTATCCAGTCTATAGTAAAGATAGGCTAATGCAGTAGATCCCTAATCAAGGGGGCTGAGTAAAGCGATGCTGACCTCGTGACCAATCTCACAGAAAAGGGTCATGCCTAGTAGTATAAGGAGACACCTCACCTTTTGAGCAATCTGACGGGGAGTAGTAGTGGATAGACATCTAAATCCCTTGACTAAAGATGAAAGGACATCATTTTTCTAATTCTTCCACATCAGGACGAACCCAATTAAGTTACGCATGTACTAACTCCATGCATTTTTAGGAAGACTGTAATAACTAATGTCGAAAGGAATAGGAGTTCCTCTAAAGGCAATCCTAGTGATAGTAGAAAAACTCATAAAAGAAATAGTCAGTTCCCTTATGCAAGTGTGAAAAGTGTGGGTGGTGTCCATCCACCTCTCAATCAAAGAAAATAAAGAATAGCGATCAGATCGGCCTCGAACTATTGGAAGCGTAGCAATGAATTGTCTGAAACCTGAGGCCCAGATCAATTGTGCCACATTCATTGGAAGCTCGTGAAATAGTTCTTGAGCTATGTGAAAATAGCCTATGAATTTCATCGATCACTAGATGAAATTCAAGAATAAAAAAAATTGATTACAAAAGTTTTTTATCGACAAAATAGAATGCCAATCGGCATTAAATAATGCCAATTAAAATTAGGTAATGTCAATTGAAAATCCTAACTTTTAATCGAGATTCTAGACGTTCAATCGAACATATGGCAAACCCGAGCTAAAATTTTTATATTTTTAGGGTTTAATTTCAAAATTTCATGCATTTTTTACCGGTTTCTAATCTAATTTGAATAATGTGCATACTAATTTGCATTCTGAAATTGATTTTGATTACTAAATTTATAAATAATTTTTTCAGAAATAAACAGAAACGAGGAAATATTACCTTATTACCTAAATCTATGCACTTGTAAAGATATAGGTAAGTCAAAAGGAGGATGGTGGAGCCTTCTCGAAGTCCAAGGCTATTTTGAGGAAAATAGGGAGATAGAATAAGTAGATCTACTAGAATTTATACTTCCCTATATGGTCTGTGTCGCGGGCCAGCCATAGGATCTGACAGATTGTAAATCGGACGTCAAATGATAAAGTAATTAAAGAAAGAAAAAATCAATGCAAAGGGAAAATGAAAAAAAATGAAGATGGAATGAGAAATGGAAAGTGACATGCAAAAGTGAAGTATATAGGATGGAAAATATCCATTTTGATCCATTAAAACTTACTTGCATTCAAGTCTAAATTCCTTCCTTACAATTTGGTCCATTCATAATTCACTCATGAAGTTCATATCATTAATTAATAATTCACAGAATTATTAATTACATAGTTAGTCTATATTAAAATTATGGATTGTCTGTTAAGTATAGAATAAAAAATATAAATACATAATGCGATTTTTTTTTTGCATTTTACATGCATCGTCATTTATTGTCAAGGATTTTTAAATCTGTTTTGTTATATGCTACACAGTAGTTGTAACAAAAATGTAGTTGTAATAAAAATTTCAAATTGTTCCGTTATGCACTGCCCAGTAGTCATAACATGAATTTGAAATTCAATATGTCTACAAAGTAGTTATAACATGAATTTTCAAATCTTTTAATTCACCAAACATTACACAGTAATTATGGTATCATTGCTAGACGTTCCACATGAACTATAGCACATTTTTTCAAATCATAAATCGCTAAACATAACATAGGGAATATAACACACATCATTACATATATTTCATTAAATTTCTCATAAGGAATCTAATGAAATCCATTGTCACTAGATGTCCCAAAAGGAATATAGTGCAGTTCATTAGACACCATACAGTAGTTATGGTACTATTGCTAGACGTTCCACAGGAGCTATAGCATGTTCTCAAATCATGAAATGCTAAACATCCCATAAGGAATATAGCAAAACTCATTTGCATATATCTCATTAGACGTCCCAAAGGGAATATAGTGCAATTCACCAGACACTACATAGTAGTTATGATATTCTTGTTAGATGTTCCACAAGAGTTATAGCATGTTCTCAAATCATGAAACACTAAACATCCCATAGGGAATATAGCAAAACTCATTTGCATATATCTTACTAGACGTTCTACAGGAAAAATAGTGAAGCATGCTAAACATAGCATCTTGCTTGAAAATTGCACAACAATTTAAGCATCGATCCATCAATTAGGATACAATTAAGTATCCTAAATCTTTCCTTCAAAATTGTGTGCTTCTATTACTGTACTGTAATTTGTCAAGCAAATAGTGATAAAGGGGGGCAACTGTAAGCACCCAATTTCAGGATGCATTTGTGCATGAATGCGATAAAAGCCTCTATGATGAAAATTTAGTCAAAAATTGACCTCTAGTGTTAAGTTTCACGATTTTAGGGACTGAATTGCAATATTTTTTTGGGTTTAATTGTAAAAAATTAAATTTTATAAGGGCCTATTTGAAAATGTGCGTAATGCTGATCGACATTACATAATGCTGATCAACATTCTGTAATGCCGAGGAGCTAAAATTTCAAAGAAAAATTATTTTCTTGATTTTTTAATTATGATTGGTCCAAATTTAATTTATTTTTAATAAATGAATTAATTTTGATATTTATCTATCCAATACACTTCTCTTACATGTATAATTTTTTAAAATTAAAATTCTTATCTTGTTTATTTTAAGAGGGAAGATCAGAGATGCCTCTCGATCACATAAGTGGTTAGCTAGGGTTAGAACTGGATATAAAAAGAAAAGTTTAGGAAGAAAAAAGAGGAGAGAATGTGTAAAGAGAGAAAAAAGAGAAAACCCTAATAGCTATTGAAAAAAGAGTTGATTGAAAAAAAATAGAGAGAAAAAAGAATAAAAGATAAGAAAGTGAAAAAAAAACATTTTCAAAAAATACATTCTTTTCAAGGTCCAGAAATCAAGAAAAACATAGAGTCAATTTTCTCAAGACAGTGAAATCTCATTCTGTGCGGCATTCAAATAGCATTTGCATAACATCTTTTCTACATTAAATTAATATCATCTGAAACTAACAAATTAATATCCATCAACCAACATTAAATTAAAGCAAATAAATAACAATGGAAATGTTACATTATTATAAGAAATGAACAAAAGAAAATCAAAAATAATTGAAGCCTTGAATAATAATGGCTTCAAAACTGCCATATAGCTCAAAATTTGTGTCCTCAAGTGTGAGAGAGGAGGTGGGCCTTGTTATGAATACTGGCCATCCAAACTTGAAGTTTAGAATAGCCCACATCCCTCTTCATTCATACATAAATCATCCAATTCTAGCACAGCTCAAGTTCTTAATTTGTTAACCATATTTTTAAGCCTTGTATTTGCACATACTTCCAAATGGGTCTTCATTTCTAAGCTCACAAATCATAAATATCATAGGAATAATATAGACTTTACAAGTACATTAAACGTTTGCACTAAATTTGTGGCCTAGTGTAAGAGTGGCTAAATATGTGATCAATGTAAATGTTAGAGTTAGGTTTGGAGAATTGTAAATGTAGCTGTAAATTTCATTAATGTAAGGTTACACCATTTATAAGAAGAATACAACAGAATATGTAATTAACAAGTATATTAAACTAGAGTTATGATAAGATATAATGACTATAGAAGTAATCAGATAAAGGTGTGTTAACAACCCCCCTCAAGTCGAGTCGGAGGAGGATCGAAGACAAAGCTTGGCTTTGTATTTCTCAAATAGTTGATGACCTAAAGGCTTGGTTAGAATATTAACTAGTTGATTAGTGCCAAAAATAAAATAAACTTACACAATTCCTTATTAAACTTTCTCTCGAATGAAGTGGTAGTTGAGTTCAATATGTTTAGTGCAAGCATGAAAGACCGAATTAACAGTGAGATAAATCGCACTAATATTGTCATACCATAAACTTGTAGGTTTGGTGGAAAAAAATTAAGTTCATAGAGGAGAGCCTGAAGCCATAAAACATCTACTGTAGCATTAGCGAGTGATTTATATTCACTCTCAATTGATGAGCAAGAGATGGTGGGCTGCTTCTTTGCTGACCATGAAATAAGATTATTTCCTAAATAAATAGCATAGCCATTGGTAGATCATTTATCATTAGGGCAGCCACCCCAATCACTATCTGAGTAGCATGGAGGATGTATAGGAGATGTAGAAGAAGAGAATAAGCCAAATTGTTTAGTAGATTATAAGTACCTTAGAACCCATTTCGCTACCTTCCAGTGCTTAATTATAGGAGAATGCATGAATTGGCAGAGCTTGTTAATAGAGAAGGTAATATCTGGCCTAGTTAATGTAACATATTAAAGTCCATTAACTATTTTTTTTATAATACACCATCTTCAAAGGGAGTACTGCCATGTTTGGTGAGGGGTGGAGCTGAAGCCATAGGAGTTAAACATGATTTACAATCTGGCATATTGGCTTATTCAAGCAAAGAGGCGATATATTGTTGTTGCATTAAGAGGATGCCATCTGATTTCAGGATTACTTGAATCCTTAAGAAATAATGCAAGTTACTAAGATCGTAAATAGGGAAGGACTACCTAAGAGCATCAACAAATTAATGCATAAGAGAAGTGGTAGAACTTATAATTAATATGTCATCCAAATACACCAGAACAAAAATTATGAAATTGCCAACTCACTAAATGAACAAGGAGGTGTCGGCTTTGAAAGGCTGAAATTCATATTAGACAAGAAAATTATTAAGGCATTGAAATCATGCGCAAGGAGCCTATTTAAGGCCATAGAGAAACTTGTGTAACTTGTATACATGATTTGGAAATTGAGCATTGATGAATCCCATAGGTTATTCCATATATATGTTGGCATTAAGGAAGCCATATAGGAAAGTGATTGAGACATCCAATTGATGAATTGGCCAGTGAAGTGAAGTATCAATGGCTATGATAGTCCATATGGTCAATTTATTAACCACAGGGCTGAATGTTTCATTGTAGTCAATTTCATTCTCTTATGTGCAGCCCTTGGCCACAAGCCATGCTTTATAGTGCTTAATTAATCCATCTACATGCTTCTTAATTTTAAATAAGCATTTATTAACAACAACATTGGAATTGGAAAGGCAGTGTACAAGGGTCTAAGTCTTGTTTTGTAGGGTAGCATTGAACTCATTGGTCATGGAATGTCACCATTCAAAGTATTGGTTGGCTTAAAGAAAGGTGTTGGGTTCATAGGTTAGGAGAGATTTAGTGTGATAGGAAGTGATGGCAGTATGAGCTTGATGTTTTTCATTATTTTTAGTATAAAAATCATTGGGTGTGTTCAGTTGGGTGACGATAGAGGTGGATAAGAGGTGAGATCAACAACTAAATTAAGACTAGGTGGTTAATCAAGGTAAGTATATTGGGTAAGGAATTTGGTTAAAATTATAGGGGTAGGAGATAATGTTATGGGTGGGGCGTTTAAGATAGAACGGGATGAGGATGGGGTTAGTGAAATGGGAAAAGTAGTGTTTAAGTTAAAAAAAAAAAAGAAGCAGAAGTAGATAAGGAATGAGAGTTACCTGAATTTTCTCTATGAGTGGGTGAAGTGGTTGTATTCGAATTCAATTGGAGCCAAGGTGCTGAAATTATAGTTAGAATAACTAGATTGTGGACAATGGGTTTGAATGGATAAATGGAGTCATTAAATTTAACATGACGAGAGGTGTATATGCGAGATGTGGTTGTGTTAAGGCATAGATACCCAACATAATTCAAACTAGAGCCTAAGAACATACACTGAGTGGTCCTATATGAAAACTTATGATGATTATATGGGTGTAGGAGAGGGTAAATGGCACAACCAAAGGGGTAGTGGTCTTAATATTTTAGGTATTTATTATATAATAAATAAAAAGGAGATGTTTGTTGTATAGTATTGGAAGGTAAAAAATTAATTAAATTGGCAGACATTTGCATTGCATATGACCAATATTTAAGAGGAACATGACTATGAGTAAGAAGAGTTAAGCCTATGTCAATTAAATAATGTATTTTATGCTCTGCAAGTCCATTTTGCGTATGAGTATATGGGTAAGCAATGCAATCAATAATGCCTTGAGTTTGAAAATATTTATGTAATGGTTGATATTCACTGCCCCTGTCTAAATGAAATGCTTTTATCTGGGCATTAAACTGATGATTGACTAACGCTTGAAAATAAAGAAAAGAGGAATAAACATCACTTTTATTTTTAAGAAAATACACCCAAGTGAAGTGAGTGTAGTCATCAATGAACAAAACTAGATATCGATGTCCTTGACTCAAGCTAATAGGAGCAGGGCCCCAGACATCAGAATGAACAATTTCAAATGGGAAAGTATTGTGTTAAATAATAGATGCAAATGGTAATTTAACAAACTTTCCTAAATAATAAGAAGAACATAGAGAAAAATTGGTAGATGAATAAAGTAAATTAAATTCTTAAACAACTTTAAAGATAATCCACTTTTGAGCATGTCTAAGATGATCATGCCAATCTTGAAGGATGGGGATGGTAGTAAGCAAGGCATAAAGTTTGGATGATTGAAGCAAATACAAACCACCTTCACTCGACCCTTGAAGAAGAATTTTCTTAATAGCCTGATCTTTTATCAAAAAATAGGTTGGCCAAAATTCAAAGAAACATTAATTTTAATTAGTGAATTTATACACATAGAGAAGAATCTTGGTTAAATGTGGGACATGTAACACATTTTAAAGGTAAAGAGGTTTGGTAAGGGAAGAGATGGTAGTTTTACCTATATGATGGATAGGCAGTCCCTGGCTATCACCTGCTTGAAGTTACTTAGGTTTAGAATATTCAGAGAGTGAACTCAGTGTAGAAGCATCAAGTGTGGCATGAAAGTTAGCACTGGTGTTAGGAAGCCAAACCAAAGGTAAAGAAGAGTAAGGTGTTGGTGACATCGGGTAGTGATATAGAAGTTGCCCAGGTGCCTGAAAATGGGTGTGATGAGCTTGAGTTTAAGAAAATTGCTACATCAAAATTGACACACATCTATAGTGTGATTTCGATTGCCATAAATTTAGCAAGGGTCCCTAGGATGAGGCTGGAATGGTCAAGGTGAATTGCATGGAGTTCTAGGAGAAAATGAGGGAGGCCAAAGTAATATGGGCAGTAATGGTAGTGCAAGGGAGGAGTGAACTGCAAGGTTAGCTATTGGTGTATGCATTTGACTTTAAAGAAGAATTTTTTATGTAATTGACTCACCATGGAGCTCAAAGAAGGCAATAGGATAGGGGTGAAGGCTCAAGTTATTGATGATGTTATGATATTCAACTTCGATATTCTAATAGATAATGGCGTTAATTTCAGCTTGGGAGAGAGAACATTTAGCGGCTTTAAGCTCATCAGTAAGAGCTTCCACTTTGTTTAAATATTCAGTCATGGTGAGATAATTTTTCTTTAGTTCCTAAAGCTCAATGTGAATTTTCAATTGTCTATTTTGTGAGATAGATCCAAATGCAGTTAAGAGAGCCCTCCAAGCAGAGGATAATGTGGAATGGCTAATTACATATGGAAATACATCTTCACTGATAGATGATAAAATCCATGATGGTAGCATTTGATGTTTTTGCATCTATGTATCATATTCATGATTTTCAGTTTGTTAGTCTAGATTAGAGGAAGAAGTAATCATTCTTGAAGGAGGAGAAGCATCAGTTGCAATGAAAGAGTTCATATAATTATGGAAAAGGATGAATTAGGTTTTCCAAGCAAGGTAGTTCTTTAGTGTGAGTTTGATAGCAAACATGTGTTGAGCAAATGAAATAGCTGAAGGTTATAAAGAGGAAATAGTAACAATTTATGATGATGTAGCCATGGAGCTTTGATACCATGTAAACGTTAAAGATAGGTTCGGAGAATTGTAATTGCAACTATATATTTCATTAATATAAGGTTAGACCATATATAAGAAGAATACAACAAAATATGTAATTGACAGGTATATTAAACTAGATTTATAATAAGATACAATGACGTTATGATAAGATACAATGACTATAGAAGTAATCAAATAAAGGTGTGTTGACAATTAAAAGTTTATATCTTGCAATCTCTATCAAGCTTAAAAAAATATTTCTAGTACTAAGAGAGTTTTCTTTTGCATTGACATAGGTTGGGGGCATTCTATTGTAGGAAAAGCAAGCAAAGGTGGCATGTAAAAGCAGTTGCAATTGTAGCATATAAGATTCCAATTGCAAAGAGCTTATTAATAAAACTTACTGCGTAATACCCTATACATATATAAGCTAAAATTCTATTAAGAGGTGCATTGATTCATCAGTTTAACTATAAAAGGAAATGTGTAGTTGCAAAAATAGAGCTACATCTGAAAATCTAATTTTAAAATATCATAGATATATATCATATTGAACAAAGGCAACAAAATTAAGAATAAGGCAATAAAATTAAGAATAAATTACCTAGTCAATTAATTTTATGGAAATTCAGATTCAGGAAAAGTAGCTTGAAATTGTTCATTGCCTTGTTGAGCTAAAAGCATTTTTGTAATCCTTAAAAATTCATCCTACAATGCATTTAATTGAGCTTTCACAAATATGTTTTTTTTTGTTTCATGAAGTTTTGCTTCAAGTTTTGCCTTCTTAGCTAATGGTGCCTTCAAATCCTTAAGTTTCATCCCACCACCATAGTAAATCACATGATTGTGATGTTGAGGTGCAAAACATTTTTCAATAACCTTTATATTAGAGAGAAAAGGTTCCAATTCAACTATCTCACCATCTCATCCTATGAATGTATAAAACATATAGAGATTGACTACCACTTTATTCATGACTAATTACATGGCAATGAATTATGTACTACTCATGTTTCTTCAAGTAATCAAATAGGTAACCTTTTTACTAAGGCACTTTGTAAAGTATAGTTCCATCATTCACTCAACAAGTTGGCATTCTTAATCTACATAATCCAACTTGAGGAGGAGTGGTGAAGTTTTCTAGATTTATATTTTTTGTATAATACTTTTTATAGTTTAAGAAATAATCTTTATATATTTAGTAGGAGTTTGACTAAGCTATTGGGATACAAGTGTTAGTTGTTTAGCTCTCAAAAGCTACTAAAACATGTTTAGTAATTTTTTTTATTGTAGCTAGTAGCTATCAGGATACCTAAGAGCTAGTATTGGCTCCAAAGTAGAGCTTTTAATGAATGACTCTATTATATTAAAAATACTTACAAAATGATCCTCATATTCTTTAAACCCTATTTTCATTAAATTGATGCTTATAAACAATAGTCTTTATACAAATTAAAGATATACGATCTTGCCAAAATTTTACTTATTTTTTCAATTCTCACATCATCTTGGAGAAGTAAGTTTTGAATATATATTCACACTAAAATGATTATGCATTTGTAGATGACTAGAAGGGATTCCAATGTAATACCCTATATTTTATTTAAATAAAAATAATCATTTAATTTGCATTATTAGTAATAATGCAAAATCATATTAAATAATTGTTAATTAGCTAGCTATATTATTATGTTATGGTTATGTAATTATTATTTTAATAAAATATATTCCCTATAGTACTAGCTATTATTGACTATTTAGTAGGTATAAATTATTTTATGTTAATCTTGCTATTTTAGGCCTAATACATGTATATATGTATATATGTTATTAGGGTTTATAATAAATATAAGGTTATTATAATAGTATATGTATATACATATTTATTATGATGGTATGTGTGTATATATGTGTGTGTGTGTATGTGTGTATGTATATTAGTAGGTTATATAATATATATGTCTATATATATAGAGTATATCAATTATATATATATGCATTCGCCTAAAAAAAAAAACCCTCACCAACACCCTCTTTCTCTGTCTGCCACCCACGCCACCTCTTCCCCTCACTGTGTCGCCTTCCCCGTTGCCTGAGAACTCCATCACCGTCGGGCATTGAGCTTCCAGGAGTGTTGTTGTTGTTGTCTTCTTCTTCCTCGCAAGACAGCACCTTCTCCTCCTCACACAGCAGCCCTACACCTCCCGTCCTGCCCAGCTTTGGTCCTCTGTCCATGCTATCTCCTTGTGGCGTCGAGTTGCCTTTGTCGTCCCCATTTCCAGTGATGGCACGTCCTCTTCTTCCTCTTCCAGCTGCCTTGCCGGACAGTGAGTGCTCCTCACCCATTCTCTTTTTTTCCTCTCAAATTTCTTTGATGTTTCGGTAGATCTTAGGACTTGAGTTGTTGTTTATGGTTTGTTAAGGTTAGTTTTGATTTTTCTTTGGCAGTTTTGGTGGATTATTGAATTTATACAGAAATTTTATTAAAATTATTTGATATTTAGTTGGTTTAATTGGTTGTTATTTGAGTTCAATTAATAATTAGGATAATTAAGGTTAATTTTTTTTTATGTATTGATTGTTTTTAAGGTTTTAGGAATTTTGATATTAATTATAAGTTTTTGTAAATTTTGGGTATTAATTAATATTTTTATTAATTTCAAAAATTATTGTAAAAATTATAAAATTTTGATAATTGAGGTTATTATTAAATGTTATTAATTATAGAACTTAAATTATAGTTTTTGTGATTTTTATACTATTTTTTATAAATATTTTTAGGTTTATGTCAAATGTGAATTGTTAGGCTAAATTATATTTTTTAGAGGAAGTTATTAGTTGATTTTATGTTTTAATTATATTAAGAAATTTAATTTTGAGAAAATAATTTTTAGATAATTAAATAATTTTAAGGAATTTTTTTTTAGTATTAATAATACATTATGTAATTTATGTATTTAGGGGTACAAATGTCATTTTACGTTAATTATAGTTAAACATCTATTTTAGCTAGTTTTATTAATATTTAAGAGGTTTAGGGGATTTTTATAAATTAATTGATATTTTTAATTAAGTAATGTTAATTTTGAATATTAATTTCAAATATTATATATATTTATAATACATTATTTTTTTTGGTAATAAAAATTGAATATAAGGTTGTATTTAGCATGTTTGGTATAATGGCTTTAATTTAGGTTATATTTATACTTTGATAATGAAATGCAAATTGAGTTGTTTAATTTTTGAATAATTGAGATTATATATGTATATCTATATATTTAGTATATATGTGGGTGTAATATGCATTTTGGGAAAATAAATGATTTAAATTCTTGGTGTTTTGTTGAGTTGTGATCTCGGTCGGGGTTAAGTGTAGTTTTGGAAGCCCGACTCAAGTATGTATGTCTGCGGTTATTATAAGTGTGTTTTCTATGCAGGTTTGGCTCTACCTTTGATAGAGAGATGTCCGCTTCACAAAGAAGACTCTGTCGAAATTTCAGTAGATTTTCTCATAAAACGTGATATTCGTAATAATTTCTACGGTTAGTTAGGTTTTATCCTGTCTATCGAGTCTTGTTTAGTCTTCCTCGAGTCAGCCTGGAAATTCATTATTTTGTTGATTTTTGATTTTTATTTCATAGGCATGTTTTAAAAATTGATTTGTTAATTTCTTTCTAGAGCATATCGGAGCAGAAGCCGTGAGATCAAGGCAAACGTGTGGCCGTCAGCCTTCGCATTCATCTTGTAAGTCAATAGAATGATTTTTGCGTGTGTTTACTTAAAGAATGCATGCGCTCATATTTTTAATATTGATTATATAATTTATTTAATTTAATATTGTTATTTTTAAAAGTCGATTTTGAGAAATTTTGATAGAATGGGCTATCTGGTGGGCTTCACCAGGACTATGTGCACATGGTAGAGATTAAGAGATGGATCCGAAATATATATATGACTGGTGAATGTTAAACTGGGATGGGTGCCTCGGTGGAAGCCTATGCTCTCGGGGACCGCCAGTGATTGTAAGGTTAATAATGGACTAGGATGGGTGCCTCGGTTGATGCCTATGCTCTCGGGGACTGCCAGGGCCATATAATTGGACCAAGTGAATGGCTAAGACTTAGTGCCTCAGTCAATGCCTTTGCTCTCGAGGACCAGTAGTCTAGTTGGAATAAGTGGGCCCAGTTGACCATTTAGATTTTTGGGTTTAGGGTTCTACCGAGATTTTTCAAAAGCTACACCTATACATTATAAATTATTTTCACTATAGATATATAGTTTCAAAAGGTTTTCAAACCGTACAGCTCTTTTTATTGACTTACTCAATGAGGTCTAATTCCCGTTAACTTATTTTTTTTTTCAAGAGCTTAGGAGTTCGACCTCAGACTACCTCCACGCCGGGTTTCTTCATCACCAGCTATTTTATGTAGGTCATTGTAAGTTGTACTATTGTGATATTCTAGAAAGCTGCAGTAGTAAATGTACTATGAATTGTATGACTTAAGTGCATTTGTGTATTTTTATTATATGCACCACGTTTATGTATAACGATTTAAGTTTGATTTATATATATGACGCTAGAAACATGTTAATTATGTATTCAATTATGTTTAAATTTTAGAAAAAGCAGTTTGATAATGTGTTCTATTTTAAAATAAAGTTTTAAATTGTAAGGTGTTGTTTATCTTTTCTTTAAGGCTTACTACGGGTTTCGGGGCCTTATGCCTTCCTATTCCCTAGTGTCGATCACGTGCCCTCAGGTTTGGATCGTGCAATCCAATTGCTCACCTTTTTTATAACCAATTTGTATCATAAATGTAAAAATTGCTAAGATAAAAAAAATTTTCCCTTTCAACCTTTGTTGTACTTGCAAACTATGCCTTATTTTGTAATTTGTTAAAATCTTATTAGAGGTAACTACATAATTTCTAAAATTGGAGAGCTTACTTGATGACAAAATTGACCAAAATATTGAGTTATAGATTGAAAGGAATGACTCTTCTTTGACTATGAACTCATAGGTAAGACTTGTTCTCATTTTTCAATTGTCTTTCTTTTATTTTTTTTGTTTTATGAATCCCAATTTTACTGATTTTTCTTGCTTACTTTTTTTTTCTCAATAGGAAAATAGGTATCATGGTTCTTCAATTCATATGGAATCCATTAACCTTGGATTTTGTCCAATCCTTGTGTAATAGTATGATAATGATCTTTATTTTAAGCAAGTTACAAGTGATAAATTTATTTCTAGTTCTTAAGAAATTTACATTTTTAATTATCAAGCCTTGTTTGTCAGGTTAGCTTCGTAGTTGTGCATCTTGAACATTGTTGCTATACTTATTATAAGTAAAGAACTAAAGGACATTAATTTAATCAATTGCTAGTACTTAATTCTACCATCTCCAAACAAAGGAGTGAGTGATATACAATGTCCATGTTATATGAATAAATAGAACTACTTATTGTTATTAATCATTATATGCATCATAGATGTTATTTTGTTTATTTTCAAGTGGGCATGTAATTTTGTGAATAACAACAATCAAATAAAAAAAAAAGAAAACATTTTTTATCTCTAATTATTCTCTTTCCAAGAATATTTGGAAAGAACATGTGTTTTTTTGTTGTTTTATGATTTTGGTTTCCTATGTGTTTGTCATATATTGTTCCCACATTTGTGGAATTGCTTTGTGTCTGCATATTTATGTATTCAAAATAAAAGCAAACCTTGATTGCTCGTTCACTGTTTAGATTGATATACCTTAAGCACTTCTAATTTTGCATCAAAATTATTTGATTATCATGATGCACTTTTTATTTATTACTTTGATTTACTAGTTTTAATTTGTCCCTCATTTATGTAATCCTGTCCTAATTTTCTAGTTTTTTACCACTTCATTGCTTTTCTCCTCATAATAATTTTTTGCATGATGAAATAATTGACTTCATATTTGAGTAGTTGAAAAGAATTATTTTATTATCCATTGATTGTACATTAGTACATCAAAGTAATAAAGAATCAAATACAACTCAAATGGATATACTATATGATAAAATTGCTTTTTATTTAATAAAAGGAAAAAAATTAAATGGCATAAATGAATTCAAATTGCTTTAATTTAATGAAAGGAGAAAAATTAAATAGTATAAATGAATTATAAATTTATTTTTTTGTTAAATTTTATTTTTAGGGGATAATGACTTTATCAATCCTAAAAGTTATAAAGATTTTGTAATTAAGTCCTATAAGATTTAAGTTATCAATTGAGTCCATAAACTTTTTAAAGATTTCATCATTAGTCCTAAGTTGTCAAATTTAACAAAACTTGTTGATGTGTCAGTGTCTTTGCCATTCTCCTTAAAAGATGTTGAGGACATGTTAGCCATCCTTTAAAACCAGATGACATGTCGATGCCACATTGGAAAACATTATTTACATAAATATATGAAATAAAGTGAAAATTATAGGGAAAATATGTTATTTCAAATTAAGATGGAAAAATTTCTACCTCCCTATAGAAATGGTGGATTTTACTAAAAAGGAAGAAAGAATAAATTCTCAAAGATAGATGAAGAGTGAAATAAAGAAGAAAGAAATTTGAAAGTGAAATATGTTAGTGATATGCACTAGGTCAATCATTTGATTATGCATTGACTTTCTTATTTTATTAATAAAGAGGTATTTCATTATCATTTGATTTTATGATAATTATATGAATGGCTAATTCTTACTAAGGGCATCAAGTATGTGACTTGATAGTAAAACCCTTAGATTAAAATAAGAGTTCTATTCTAATTATCCCTAGCCATTTATTAACCATATAAATGTTAAAGTATTAAGGCTAGTATGATGTTGACTGATGGTTATGTTTTACTAATCATGAATATAAGATATTAAGTCAACTCATAGGTACATGATGAGAGATCATGTACTAGATTGACCCACTATGAGAATACTGCATAGAATATTATCATAAGTATTTCTCATTACAATAATTTTATTTCGGTCCTTTGACCTTGAAATCATCATGGATTTCTACATGTCTATTTTATGTTTTGACACATTCTAACATTGTCTTTAACCAGACGATTAGATAGGATGTTGTTGGATATGAAATTAGTTATGTGAGGAATGTGAGTGATTTAAAAGGAATTTATCCCTCATTAATATGAGAAAGAAATATATGGGCCCCTTGATGAGATCGACTAAAGGAAAATGCATGGCCATGCTGAAATGAATTGATAAAGAGTTATCATTTTCAACCTACTTGGAATCAAGTCATAATATTGAACTATATAAGGATGACATTCTATGCCTTATGTTCAATTAAGATAAAATGTGATAAAGGGACGATAAAATTCACTGTAATTAAGTTATGTTGGATTATTGACTTCATATGACTTGGGTAGTCATAATGTCTTGCTAGAGGCCACCTATGACTTATAGGCCTAAATAGAGATTTAGGCCCACTGCCAATGTTATGTGAACCTACAGGGTCACATACTTAGAACAAGCCCAAAACGATTATGGGTTTAATAAGCCCAAAATAAACTCTATGGAAATAAATAATTAAAGTGTTTTATTTATTTATTTATTTATTTAAGATAAATGTTATTTTAAGTAAATAAATAAATAAGATATTATTTCTTATTTATTTTTAAAACAAAATCAGAATATAATAGGAAATTACCAAAAGGTCATTGGTAGGTGAAACCCTAATTTGGAGTCTATAAATATGTTATATTCTCTAAGGTTTAATACAGTTTTATTTTTCCCTACCTTCAAAAATGATTTTCTCTCTTCATAGAAAATAAATATAGAGTTTTTCTTTTATTCTTGATTTGTGAGACAATCAAGAAAGTTGCTAGCACACACTCCAATTCATTTGGTGAAGGGCTATTTGTGTGGATACCTATAAAGGACGCATCCTTTTGGAGACGTCTTGATCCGAATAACCAAAGCAAAAAGCTCGAGGTAAGGTGTCACCGGTGTGAACCTCCTCTTATCCTTCTAGAAAATCTTGCCTCTTCTGCGTTTTGGTGAGATTCTTGAAATCCTAGATTTAATCAAGTACTTGAATTACATGGATCCAGGTTTGGGAACGTGATAAATTTTTAATTTTTCCACTGCGTTTGTATCATGAAACCCCAATAGAATATTGCAAGGACCTAGAATTTACAATCTGAGAGCAAGTACTAATTTCAACATGCATTGCAATTGTGGGAACGTTGTGCTTATAAGGGCCTCTTGGACACATACAAACCCCAAAACATTCTTCAAACGTAAATAGAATGCAATTGCGGAATTAAAGAATACTGGTTTAAAAAAATAGAGCAAATCATCTAAAAAAAAGAGATTAGCACTTGAGGTAATTAAAGTTGTCATGGTTAAAGCTTATTAGGTATAGGAAGCATGTGCTACGCATATTTTTTGAACATTTTTTCAATGTACTTACTAGACTGTATGCTGTGAATGAGTTTACATGTGAAGATATAAGATCAAATTAGTCTTCATGCTGAGCGAATATTCATATGGTGACTTCGTTGCCTCTTGACTTTATGGTGGTGCTTGTGGCAATGTTGTTTTTTTTATATTACTTTGGGGGCATTCAAATCCCTAATTATATGGACACCGTTACTCCTTAATACAAACCAATGCTTTGGTGGGTATCGAGATTATTTTGTGGTTTCTACTATGTCATTGGTTACTTTTTTTTTTTTTTTTTGCTTCTTTTGAACTTTTTGAGGTTGAAGGATATGTTACTTGTATCATCATTGCTCCCCTTTTGTTTGTAATTTCTTCAAGAAACTAAGAAGATGATCTTCTTATATGGTTTTAAAGTTTTGAAATATAAATTTAGATGTTTAATAGAAATGGTCCATTTCTACTCTTTAAACTTTTTCATGGGAACTATAAAGCTCATCTCTTGAAATGATCTAATGAATTCAAATGTCTTGATGGCAGTTGGTGGAGCTGAAAGAAGTACAGTAGAAATCACTTAAGGAATTGAAAGGCTAGAAAAGGATATTGTAGAAGTTCAAGAATTGAAGGTAATGGTGATTCTGTCTTCTTCATTTATGGATTCACATTTTCAAAAGTCTTTTTTCTGATGGCACTTTGTGCATCTAATTAATAAAAAAAGTTCAACACTATGACTGTTGATGAATACTTTAAGAAGCAGCCCTAGTTAAAGAAGAAGTTTGATGATGAAATCTACAACGATTATTAGGGTTATTGATTCCAGGTATGATACACAATCATTGGGTGTTCCAAAATGAATTTTTTGGTTGTCCAAAGTATCATAGTGGACGAATGTGGCATCAATGTGTCATGTGGTTTTAAAGGATGACTTACATGTCATCAGCATCTATTAAGGAGAATGGCAAAGACATTGACACATCAGCAAGTTCTAATAAATTTGACGACTTAGGACTAACGATGAAATTTTTAAAAAGCTCATGAACTCAATTGATACACTTAAATCTTACAAGACTTAATTGAAAAATCTCTATAACTTTTAGGACTGATAAAATCATTATCCCTTATTTTTAATGTTAAATATTTTTATTTTATATATACAGAGAGAGAATTATTACTAAAATAATTTAATTGATACCTATACATTATGTTTATAATATTATTAATTAATGTCTAATTTTATTGTTTGGTAAATTATATTATTTTTAATAGTATATATAGCATTTATAATGTTATTAAAATAATTCAGCGGATATCTATATTGGTCGTTAGATTTGTAAACAACAACAGCTGCAAGTAATTATCCAAACATGTATCAATAATCATCTACCAACTATTAACAACATCAATTCGTTATCAGCTATCAACTATCAGCTATCGACAATAGTTTAGCCAAATAGACCGTTAGAAAGGTTGACATTTATTTCATTTGTTTCCTTGTTAGGCATATTTTTTTTGCCTTTTGCTTTGTTTTATGTATATAAACATGAACTACTAATCAATAAAATAATGAGGAAATTCCATTAGGTGGACGGTTAAACTACCGTGTTTTCATTTTTATTTTCCTTTATTTTTTTTCTTTCACTTTTAGCCCTCTATGTTTTCAGTTCTTAATTTCGGCATTTTTCGCTTTTCTTTTTCATTCTCATCCTTTTTTGTAATTCTTTTTACGTATTTCTTATTTTTTAAGTCATCTTTAGGTGAAGTTGATTGTGTATATTTATTTAATTTGTATATTTTTAATATTTTTAATTTTATATTCTAAATAAAAAAATTTAATTTTAAAATTTACCATTATTTAGAATATAAAAATTAAGCTAATTAAATTAAAAATTACCCATAGTATTCAATAATTATTTTTTAATAATTATTTAGAATACAAAAATTAAGCTAATTAAATTAAAAATTACTCATAGTATTCAATAAATATTTTTTTTCAATAAAAACAACAAATAACAACAATGAAAAAACCACAACAAACAACCTTAATTTTATTATTAATAATAAAAAAAACTGAAAAACCAACAAACAACAACAAAAATAAACCACTACAACTTTTTGTTGTTTTTTTTAGTTATTTTTGTTGTTTTCGTTTGTTTATTTTTGTTAAAAATTAAAAAATTAACAACAAACAACAGAAAAATTATGAAATATATCAAAAAATTATTATTTTTATCATTAATACTAACAAAAGTAAAATGTTATTTATGACCTTAATTTTATTATTAATAATGAAAAAAATTGAAAAAAAAATCAACAACTAAAATTTTTTGTTGTTTAAGTTGTTATTTCTATTTGTTGTTTTTTTTTCCTTTAAAAAAAATAACATCAAAGAAAAAAAATGAAATATGTCAAAAAATTATTATTTTTATTATTAATACCAATAAAATTAAATTTTTATTTATGGCCTTAATTTTATTATTAATATTACCAAAAGTAAAAAAAATTATGCTTTTTTTGATTTTTTGTTTTTTTTTTTTTTGCTGATGGATCGTAAACATGTTACATGTTGATGATCAATAAGTATCAAATAATATTTTTTAAAAAAAACTTGTTAGACATTTTAATAAACAAATCAAAGTAAGAAAATAAAATCCCTATTCTTTATGAATATAAAACAGGAAAATTTTGTTTATTTCTTATAGTTACAATAGTTTAAGATATTTATTACTTGTTTTACAACAATTGAAGATGTATAATCATTCATTTGAAAAAAAAAAAAAAAGGTCTTAAGTGAAAAATATGTTGAGAAAAAAAAATGTTGAGAAAAAAATGAAGACAATACCTTAAAAATAAAAAAAAATTGGGAAAAAAAAAGATGAAAACAGTAGAAAAAAATGTTGACAAAAAAAAGATAAAGATAGTACCATAAAAATAGAAAAAATGTGTAGCAAAAAAAAAATTGAGAAAAAAAAAAGATGAAGATGGTAGAAAAAAATGTTAAGGAAAAAAATATTGAGAAAAAAAAGATGATGACAATAAAAAATGTTGAGTAAAAAAATAACATTGAGAACAAAAATGAAAATAATAGGAAGCAAAAAAAATGTTGAGTAAAAAAAAAAGAAAGCAAACAAAAACGTTGAGAAAAAACAATATAAAACAAAAAAAAATTGAAAAAAAAAATAGAAAGGAAAAAATTGTTGAAAAAAAAAGTCTAAAAATAAGGGAGGAAAGGAAAATAATTCATATTTGAAAGAAAAAAGTTAAGGAAGTTAGTTTTGAAAAAGTGAAAGTCAGTACCCATGAGTGCTGGGTCAGATGGTTGGGGTCAGATGCCACTTAAGTTAGGTCTCAGGTTCGAGACCTAGTATATACATAAGTATTAAATACTTATAGAGAGACCTTTACCACCCTTTCGGAGTCCTACCTAGGTCAAATCCGGATTAGTCTAATCTTATAGGAATCCCATAGAATACCGAATACCAAGTGCATCATATGCTAAAAAAAAAAGAAGTTTTGAAATATTTTTTGGTGAGCACTTTTTTTTTATATTTTATTTTTAATTTTTGATTTATTTATGAAAAGATTCCCAAAATAATAATATTAGAAGTTTTTCCCAACGGGTTTATTTCTTGTATATTAGAATTTTGAAGTTATATACATAAAATATTGTAATAATCCGAATATTTGAAATTATTTAATATATAAATATCGTGGTTTTTAACGATATTAATTTTCTTATTTTATGTTGTTATTATTGATATATTAAATTGTTATATTTAAGTACAAAAATTTAATATTTTATTTGGGAATTAAGAATATTTTTATTCCTATATTATTTTAACTAGAGTTAGTATTATTATTATTGTTGTTGTTGTTGTGTGTGTGTATATATATAAGTAAATGTATGTGTATAATTAGTCAAAAAGGTATCAATTCAGTCCATAAAACCCATTTTTTTGTTGTTGTCCCATTTTTCCCCTTTTCCTTTGCTTTTGATGTCCCTCTTCTTCTTCTTCTTCTTCTTCTTCTTCTTCTTCATGTTTATCCCTTCTTACAGAACAATCCCTTCCAGCAGCACCTTAAGCCTCACCTCACCATCACATCTCTTCTCCTCCTCTGTGTCTTCTCTCGACAACTCTAAAGGAGCAGCAACAACAACAACAACAACAAAAGGTAGCAGCCTTCTTCCTCTTGATCTTGGTTTTAGTTAAATGAGTTTTAGGTTAGTTAGTTAGAATTGTTGTAATTGATTTCTGGTTGATCTTGGTGGTTAGGTAGTTGATTTTAGTTAGTTTTTAGGTTGATTTTGTTAATTTATAAATTATTTGTTTAAATTACCTAGAATTTTATTTTAATTATTTGGTTAATTTTGGGTTGATATATATATATAGTTGATCTAAATTATTTGGGGTTGATTTGGTTATGGGTATATATAAAAATAATTTAGGTTGGTTAATTTGATTTTATGGAATATTTTGTATATTTATTTGGGTATTTTAAGTTTTATGTATATTTTGTTAATGTTATTAATTAATTATATTTGGTTGAATATTTGAGTTTATTAGGGTTAATAAATTAAGTTAGTGATTTTAGTATTAATAATACAATTTTTATTTAATTTATTTAATTTTTGAGGAATTATGATTATTATGTGAATTTTAAAATAATAGGTAAATAGTATGTTTTTGTTGCTATTATAGTTAAATATTATGTTTTAGTTAATTTTGAGATAAAATGTGGTATTAAAATAATTTTACAAATTATTTACTATTTTAGTTCATTAATAGTAATTTTCAGAAATTATATCAAAATAATAATTTATTTATTGTTTTATGATGTAAATGAGTTTTTAATTAATATTATAGTATATTTAAATTATTTGAACAATTATTTGTGAATTTAACAAATCTATGTTAAATATTTGGAAAATTGAGTTTTTATTAATATTATATTATTATTTAAGATTTTATTAAATTATGGTGAAAAATAATTGTATTTAGTGTTTTGAAAATTGAATAAATTATATTATGATTTATTATTAATTTTTATGGTTTTTGGTGATTTTAATGTATTAATATTTAATAATTGCTTTATTGTGTTTTGTAAACCTCGGTTGAGAATTGTGTAGTTCGGGATCTCAACCTGAGGTGTTAAGCTTGTGTGGAGTTTTGAAGTGTGTTTGTTTGTAGGATTGACTCTACTTTGGTAAAGGGATGTCCGTTTTACAAAGGAAACTCTATCGAATTTTCGATAGATTTCTCGTAAAACATCACACCGGGTCAATCCTAAACTTGTTATTCTAAGTTCGAATCAAGTCTTCCTTAGAATTCTAGAAGTTAGGTTTCCTTTATTCTAATAGTCATTTTATTTTCTGTCTTTTAGCAGCCCCTTCGGTCGCGTCTACCAGTCAAAGTCGGACACGACGTATTAGAGGAGCGCCTTTATCTTGTAAGTTAATATTTGATTTGAGTGTCGGGTCTTTCAATTTAAATCATATTAAATTTTGATGAATTATTTAAGTTATAAGATTCTAGTCATCATTCTTCATATGATATTGCATGATTTAATTTATAGTTGATTTATTTTATTTTTATTTATTATAATTTTCCTTGTTTTATTTATTTTCATTTATTTTAAATAAACTACAGTAGAACGAGATACTTGATGGATATTTGATTATATTAATTATATTACTAGGGGCGATGATCTGGTGATGCTTTGCTCTCAGACACTGCCAGTATTCTCACGACCCAAAACATGGGCCATGACCGGAGCTAGGGAATGAGAATTCTTTCGAATCCGGAACCTGTAGCAAGCCATAAAAATAAAATAAAAGCATGCAATATAAATAACAACATGAACAAAATATTTTGTAGTGGAAATTAAAATCTCATATGTAATAATATAATCCACCATCTCATTTAAATAAATAAACTCATCTCAAATATATAATATCTTTTAAATACAAATCTCAGTTCAAATCTTTAGAATACAAATCTTATACAAATGTAATACATAAATCTCACAACTGACTACAACTACTGTAGTGTCTATATTATAAAATAAAGTCAAGTGAGAAGTTTACATAGTAAAGCTAGGGCAGAAGAAATACAGCGTAAGGGTCTGCTACTGAGGTCTGAAGATGAAGACTCTCCTGAAAAAAAGTCAACGGAGGGGAGTCAGACCTCACTGAGTGAATTGTTATAATATATATACATGCATAGTTAAATGACAATGCACACATTCAATAGTATATACAATAAATATATATATACAGGCAAAATCACACAGATGTAGCAAAATCATTTTATATAAATATTGAAAATAATATCCGATTATGAAGGATCAAATAGAACCCTAGAAAATCGCAACCTCAAACAGTGTTAGACAACACTATAGCCATACAGGCTCACTTATTCCAAATAATTCACTTGTTCCATTTGGACAGTAGACTGGTCCTAAGACACTAAGTCAATCGAGCTCCAGCAATCTGACTGTCAGTGTGATTGGACCCGAGACACTTAGTCAACCGAGCTCCAGCAATCACAGTCAACTCACATCTCACATCATAAAAATCAATCCAATCAATATCCACAAATAGGTTAGTAACATAACCTAAATTCTATCGTTGTACCGGTACGTACTAGGTCCTAGTGTTATCCACTAGGTAGCACGTTCTATTGATATCCTTCACTTAAAAATAAATCCATACATTCATAAAATAAATGATGCATGCCATTAATTAAAATAACAATATAAACCATATATATACTAGAAATATACCAAAAATAAACCAGGTATATTTTGAGTATAAATACGTCAAATAAATTCAATTTAATTATAAAATAAACTAGAAATAAACTATATATATACGTAAAAACATTTTTTAAGTATAATTCAATAATAAAACATGCATTACATTTAAAATATACCAAAATATACCTAAACAATTATTAAACCGTTTATGCATATTTCATAAAATTAAACCATAAATTTCTAAAACATGCATCCTAAAACATGTATATATAAAATAACTGTCACGACCCAAATTAGGAGTCATGACCGGCGCTAGGGAACGGGAATTCTTTCGAATCCGGAACCCGTAGCAAGCCTAAGAAAATAAAATCATGCAATAATTAAATAAAAGTACGACCAAATTAAAATTTTTCTGAATCAATATATAAAATAAATACTCCAAATCCTTTTATAAATAAATAAATATTCGTACAATATTCAAATACAAATTCTCAGAGTATATAATATCCAAACAAAATAATACACTTCCAATATAATAACACTACTACTACAGTTTCTAGAATACAATTCAAAGTTCAAAATATACATTTGCATAAAATAGCCGGGACTAAAGAACACCGGCGAGGAACTCTACAACTAAGGTCTGACGATATGGAATCTCCTGAAAAAAAAATAATTAAGGGGGGTCAGACCTCACTGAGTGAATTATTATACTATATATATATGCAACTAAACCATAACAATCAGGCATTAATATATATGTATGTATATACACGCAATTCACACGAATGTCAAACTCTGCTTTTATAAATATACTAAATGTAGAAAACGTTTATTTTAATTCATGAAGGATCCATAGAACGCTAAATAATAACAACCTCAAACAATCCCATCATCACTCTAGCCATACAGGCTCACTTGATTCCAAATAGAACACTTATTCCAATTTGGACAGCAGACTGGCCCCGAGACACTAAGTCGACCGAGCTCCAGCAGTCTGGCTGTCAGTGTGATTGGCCCCGAGACACTTGGTCAACCGAGCTCCAGCAATCACACTATCCATCACCTCACATCTCAATCAACCCAATAGATCATTCAATTCACTTATGGACAGTAGACTGGCCCCGAGACACTAAGTCAACCGAGCTCCAACAGTCTGACTGTCAGTGTGATTGGCCCCGAGACACTTAGTCAACCGAGCTCCAACAATCACACTATCTAACATACCATTAATCTTAGTCAAATCAATTAAATCAATTATAATCAGCCAATTTTAACTCTCACTCAATCTTTATCTATCGTACCAGTACGTACACGGTCCTAGTGCTGCCCACTAGGAAGCACGTTCTATTAATATCCTTCACTTCGAATAAATCATTCATTCGAAAAATAATTAATGTAGAACAATATTCATAATAGTAAAACCAACCATATATATATATACCAAAAATACACCTAAAATATACCCAGTATATTTCAGGTATATATATATATATAGTCAAATAAAATATGAAATAAACTAAAGATAAATCATTAATATAGTTAAAAACAATTTAAATGAGTAACAATAATATAACATGCATTATCTTAAAAATATATTTAAATATGCAAAAGATATACTCTAAGTACTCAAATCATTTAATAAACCATTTATGTATAAATATTCATTTAAATACGTGTTTGTGTTTAACATATATTCACAAATATACTAAAAATAAACCTAATTATCTAGCATGCATATATCAGAAATAAACCCTAAATATACCACTAATGTGTTAGGTTTAATTTAATAATAAAACATCTATTTATTCGGGAATAAATAAAAAATATACCAAAAATAAACTTGAAAATAATTTAAGTGTAGGTTTATAATTTAACATGCAATTATTTAAGAATAAACCTAAAATCTACTGAAACTATACCTAAAGTATACTAATCATTTAATAAAATAATTATGTCTAAGTGTACATTTTAAAACATGTGTATCTTACTCAAATGTATTAAACCTAAACCTAATTGTTTAATGTGCATATATCAAACTAACATGCATAATTATTTAATATGCATATATATAAAAGAATGCAACCCTAGATATACCAAAAATATTATAATTTAAATCATTTTTTATTAAAACATACAATGAAAATGAAAAATCTAAATAATGCACCCTATATGCAGTGCATATATATACAGTATAATAACTCACATGTTAGCGCTCCACGAGATAAACTCGGCGGGCCTGATCTGTTAGGCCTCGGTCTCGGCGCAGCTAGACAAACAAATGACAATATGAAATCAGAATAAATTTAATGAAAATTCTAAAGACTCGATCTAGAATTTTAGACACAGATTTAGAATAGGAATTTGACCGGACATCACGTTTTATGAGAATTCTACCGAAAATCCGACAGAACTTCCCCTGTAAAATGGACATCTCTCTACTCAAAGAGTAGAGCCGGTCCTGCAAAGAAATACATTTCGGAATAAACACAGGATTACAATCAAAATCCCTCGGTCGAACTTCAAACTACAATTCACCGACCGAGGTTCACAATTCACAGAATATTTATAAAATACCGAGAATGCCCTTTATATAATAAAAATACATTTTATAAATCCAAATTACGTAATTAACCCTAAAACATACTAAAAATCAATAAAAACCCATTTATTTAGAAAAATAGTATATTATATATAATTTAAAAATAATTTACGAAAAATAGTTTTAATTAGTTAAAAATACTAAAAATTTACAGAAATCATTTTTATGCCCTAAATAACTATTAAAACCAATTTAATTACATTTTTAACCAATTTAATTACATTTTTAACCAATTTAGTGTAAAATTACCAAAATACCCCTATATATATATTCACTATAAATGTTCAAAAATTCACCAAAAATTATATAATTACTCAAAAATTAATTTCTCAACATATAATTCAATAATATCAATAAATATACTCCATTTACCAATTTATTTCAATTAAACACATAATTAACCCTATTTTTCAAAATTATATAAACTTAATAAATTCCAAATAAATACATAAAAATTCACAAAAATTACAAATAAATTTCTATAATTCATTTCAACTCCTATAATCACCATAAAACACAATTTTATAATTTAATTAATTAATTTTCGAAAATTAGAAAATAATAATAAAATAATCAAAAATTCACAAAAATTAAAATAAATTCCAAAAATTCTAAAAAAATTACAGCATATAGATTAAGCTTCCAGGATAAACATTTGTTAAGGGAGTTTGCATGAATCCAACAAATTCAACTTCAAAAAAAATTAAAAACCCTAGAATACATAAACTAAAACTTGAAGATATCTAAAAATCTAGAGGTTTTGAGCTCAAACGGAGCTCGGAAATGGACTCACCGGATGAAAAGCTTTCAAAAAATTCTAGTCCGACGCCCTAAGGTGGCCGGAATCTTCACCGGCATGAGGAAGCTCCACCTTCGGTCTCCTTCGTTTTCCGGCGTTCTAGGCGGCGATGGACAATGCTAGTGGCAGCTGGTGGCTGCTGGATGGAAGGGGAAGCAGTGGTGATGGCTGGTTGCAGGTGGGGCGGTCTGGTGGTGGTCCGGTTGGAAGGAACCGAGAGTGAGGGGAAGAAGAAGAAGAAGAAGAGAAAAGAAAGAAAGAAAAAAATGGTTTACCCGTTGACTTATACTTGTACCCTATATATATATATATACATAACTTTAATTTAAATATTCCCACACCACACACTATAATATATATATATATAAACATACACACACATGCACTAACAATTAAAATAACAATTGATAATAATAATATAAAATTTCACACACATTAAATATACACCACACACATATTTTAATATGTTTAATAATTTATAAACTTAAAATTAATTAATACAAAAATTAAATAATAAAATTAAGGAAATTAATTAAGCTCTAATTAATTTAAATAAATACATATATATATTTTATTTTAGCACTTTATAATTATATATGAGTTCATGCAAATTCATAAAACTAGTCAAAATAAATAGTATTAATTTATTTACGTGCCAATTTCCCCAAAAATATAATTTTTGGGAAAATTTTACGTAAAGTACTTAAAATAATATAAAATAGTTAAAATTAGCTTTAAACAAACAACAAACTCATAAAATATCATAAATATATATACAAAAATTATTAACACTGCATATCCCGATGCAGTATAAAAATATTTAAAAATTCGGGATATTACAATAACAACTCACAGTTATTGCGCTTCTCAAGACGAGTCCGATGGGCTTGGTCCACTAGGCCTCGGTCTCGGTACAACTAAACAAACAAATGACAATACGAAATTAGAATAAGTCTATCGACATTCTAGAGACTTGATCTAAGAATATCGAACACAAAATCAAAATAAGAATTTGACCGGACATCACATTTTACGAGAATTCTATCGAAAATCCTGTAGAACCTTCTTATAAAATAGACATCTCTCTACTCAAAGAGTAAAGCTGGTCCTGCAAAGAAACACACTTCAAAATATACAGTCACAAAATCCCTCGATCGGACTTCCAAACTACAATTCTACCGATCGAGATTCACAATTCACGAGATAATTACAGAACACATGAAAATGCCAGAAATACCAAAAATGCCCTTTATACTCAAAATATAGCAAAATTAGAAATTCAAACACTAAAAATAATTATTTTACCGATAAATACATAAAAACCCTAATTTAAATAAAATATTATTAAAAATTCAATAATTCTCAATAAATTCATAAATATCAATCAAAATACATTTTATAAATCCAAATTACATAATTAACCCTAAAACATATTAAAAATCAATAAAAACTCATTTATTTACAAAAATAGTATATTATATATAATTTGAAAATAATTTACGAAAAATAGTTTTAATTAGTTAAAAATGCTAAATAATTTGTAAAAATCATTTTTATACCTCAAATAACTATTAAAACCAATTTAATTATAATTTTAGCCAATTTAGTGTCAATTTATCAAAATACCCCTACTATATATAAATTCACTATAATTATTCAAAAATTCACCAAAAATAATATAATTACTCAAAAAATTGATTTCTCAACATATAATTCAATAATATCAATATTTATACTCAATTAACCAATTAATTTCAATAAAACACATAATTACCCTAATTTTCTAAAAATCACATAAACTAAATAAATTCATAAAAATTACAAATAAATTTCTAAAATGAATTTTAAAACCTATAAACACCATAAATCACAATTTCATAAATTAATTAATTAATTTACGAAAATTAGAAAATATTAATAAAATAATCAAAAATTCACAAAAATAAAAATAATTCCCAAAAATTCCACAAAAATTCTCAAAGGTAGATTGAGCTACTAGGATCAATATTTGTGAAAGAAGTTTTCATGAATCATTGAAATCAAAACTCAAAAAATTCAAGAACCCTAGTTGGCTGAAAATGAAAATTCAAAACCTAGGGAAATCTATACCGATTTAAGTGAAACAAAGCTTGCAAATGCACTCACCGGAGCTCAAGGAAGAAATAGAGATTAGTGGCACTCCAAATGGTGGCCGAAAACACGTTGATCGGCGTTGGCACCACTCTCGGCTTCTTGAAGAAAATCCGGCCAAATAACGCCGGAAATGGAAGCTTGGGGTGGCGGAGCAAGCTAGAAGGGAAGGTGGCACACCGGGAAGCATAGTGACGGGAAAAAAATGGCGTGACTAGCGCCAGAAATGGTGAGGGAACGATCGGGAAAAAGGAAGAAGACTCAATGGCAAACTTGTAATTATCACAAACTTTATATTAAGTAAATATATTATATGTATATGTGTATATATATATATCTATCTTTTACATTACTTTAATATATAATATTATATACACAATAAATATGCACCACACACATATTTTATTAATATATATACACTCATATACATATATATACACACTTAATTAATATTAAAACTATATAATATAGTTTAATTTAATTAAAATAAACCCCTAATTTAATTTAAATGCATGTATACGTATATATTTTATTCGACACTTAAAAATTATACATGAACTCATGCGACTTCATAAAACCGCTTAAAATAATTAATATTTATTCATTTACGTCTTAATTTCTCCGAAAATAAAACTTTCGAAAAAATTTTACGTAAAAGACTTAAAAATAATTAAAAATGACTTTAATAAATAACAAACTCATTAAATAATCAAAAATATATATTAAAATTATTAACACTACATATCCCGATATAATTTAAAATCATTTAAAAACTCGGGATATTACAAGTATAATTGGATTAATATTTATTAAATCACTTATGCCGATGGTCTAGTGATGTTTTGCTCTCAAACACCCACCAATGATATTTGATTAAGTGATGTGACTGCGGCTGTACATCTTGGTGATGCTTTGCTCTCAAGATCCGGCAGTCTTAGATTTAAGTGAGCAGTATGACTGTTATAAAAAAAGAGATAAATTGGATTCTACCTAATTTTTATATTGAAGTATTCTTAAAAGCATTTAAATATTTATTTCTTTCCTTTTGAAAAATGAATTTCTTATATGTATATCAAATAATTTGAATAAAATTATGAATTTTTATAAAAAAAAAAAAACTTATTTTAAAAGATATTTTCAAACCGCATTCATTTCTTTTATTAGCTTACTTAGTGAGTTCTGATTTTCCTTAACTTATTTTTTCAGGAGTTTAGGAGTCTTCTGTTAAGCCTACTTCAGCTATCTTATGTAGGTCTATATAGTTGTATTGATATTAGTATCCATGTACCGCAGTAGAGAACTGTATAACTGCATATTTTAAATTTGAATATTATGTATTAAGATTTATGTATTGAGATACTAATTGTATAACTGATGTTTATTTATTTTATATACTATAATATTATGGTTTAATTATATTAAGAAAATCAGTTTGATAATGTGCATTATGATTTAAGTATTTTATTGTAAGGTTTTAAAGTTTACATATTCCGTGTTTTTCTTTTAAGGCTTATTATGAGTTTTGGTAGCTTTATGTTTTCCTATTTCTTAGTGTCAGTCACATGCCTTTGGGGTCATGACAAATATATTTTATGTGTTCAATAATTTTTATTTTTTTATAATGTTTAGATTTTATTTTACTAATTTCACAAAATTAGAATTAAAAAAAATCATATTTAGAAATATTTCTTTTCACAATTTTACTGAATTTAAAATTGTATAATGGGGTTGTCAATTTTTTATATTAGTTCTACTAAGTTTAAATTATAATTTATTTAAAAACAATTATCAATAATTAATTCATTAAAATAAAAAAATTAAATTAATTTTGTATAAAAGATTTATTAAAATACAATTATGAATTTTTCTGTTAATTTTTTCCTGTCGACGAAGGATGGTGGCTCTTCCGTTAAAAATCTCAAGGCCTTTCTCCATGAGATTATAGAAAATTGTTAATTAGAAGTATAGGCTTATTAGTCCGTGTGGTATTTATGCTTCAAATTTGGTAATAAAATATCCAAAAAAATAAAATAAAATAAAAGTTCAATTCCTTCCAATGCGCCCCTTTCCCTGTTGGGTCGAATACCCTCTCCATTGTAATATTTGAAAATTTTATTTAAATGAATTTAAAACGCACTATCCTAATTTTTTTCTTAAACTATAATATGACAAATAAACAAATATCTTCTATACTCTAAATATTTAATATTTAACCAATAAAAAATAAATCATACTAAGTTTTTGTAATAACCAAAATTTTTTAAAATTATTTTGTATAATTAAATTTCGAGGTTTACAAAGTTATTAATAATTTTTATCTTATATTGTTATTATTACATTAAATTGTTATATTTAATTACTAAATTTAAAATTCTATTTGAAAACTATTAATATATTTATTATTTCTATCTCATTTTATTTACATAGCATTATTGTTATTTATTATTATTATTTTCATAGCATTATTTTTTTTCTAGAATTATTATTATTATTGTTATATGTATATATATATATATATATATATATAGACATATATTGTGTGGCTTATATTAAAGTAGTGTATATGTGTGTATAAAATACATTAACCCACCCCACTTTTCTTTTCCCCCCTCCCTTCACGCCACCCCCCGTTATTTTTTTCTTCTCTTCTTCATGCTATCCCATTCTGTCCTCTCTTGCTATCTTCTTCTCATTTCCAGCAACTCACCATAGCCTACTTCCTTCTTCTTGCTGCAACAACATCAACAACAGCTGCGACAACAACCACAACAACAACAATAGTATCAACAATAGTAGGGACAACAACATCAACGACAGCAGCAACCCTCCTTGTCATAGATTTCTGTTTTAGGTGAGTTTTAGGCTGATTTAGTTGAGTTGTGAGGTTGATTTCTAGGTTGTTTTCTTGTTGTTTACTAGTTAACTGTTAGTTGTTTGTTAGTAG
Source organism: Mallotus nudiflorus (assembly GCA_947683625.1). Taxonomy (NCBI): domain Eukaryota; kingdom Viridiplantae; phylum Streptophyta; class Magnoliopsida; order Malpighiales; family Euphorbiaceae; genus Mallotus; species Mallotus nudiflorus. The sequence goes on from CANTUR010000459.1 coordinate 691,653, forward strand.
ACTGTTAGTTGTTTATTAGTAGACTGTTAGTTGTTCGTTAGTTGTTTATTAATTATTGTGTTTATCTTAATTTTTAGTTAATTAATGTAATTTTTGCTTAACTTATTTCTTAATATTTGGTTGATTTTTTAATTTATCTATATGTACTTAGTTGATTTGAAATTATTTTATTTAATTTTAATTATGGGTATTTCTGAATATTTTAATAATATAAATTGTAATTTTGTTTATTATGTTAATTAATTATTTTTTGTTGGAATTTGAGTAATTAGTGATTAGTATATTAAGTTAATAATGTTTGTGTTAATAAAATTATTTTTAGTAAATTAATATTATTTTTGAGGAATTATTATGTTTATGTGAATATTGGAATTTTGGGGGTAATTATGTAATTTGGTTAAAAATATAGTTATATTACATTTTAAATGGTTTTAGAACTTTATAGAGTATTAGAATAATTTTTATAAATTAGTTACTATTTTTAACTAATTAATTCTAATTTGTGAAAACTATTTTCAATATTAAATTATTTATTGTTTTTGTGATTTAAATGAGTTTTAATTAATATCATAGTATATTTAAACTATTTGGGAAATTAAGTTTGAATTTGACTATATTATGTTGAATATTTGGAAAGTTGGGTTTTTATTAATATTATATTATTATTTGAAATTTTATTAAATTATGGTGGAAAATAATTTTATTTAGTGTTTTGAAAATTAAATAAATTATATTATGATTTATTATTAATTTTTATAGTTTTTGGTGATTTTATTATATTAATATTTAAGATTTGCTAGTTTGTATTTTTGTGAATCTCGGTTGGGAATTTTGTAGTTCGGGATTCCAACCCGAGGTGTGGAGCTTCTGTGAAGTTTTGAAGTGTGTTTACTTACAGGATTGACTCTACTTTGGTAGACGGATATCCATTTTATAAAGAAAACTCTACCAAATTTTCAATAGATTTCTTATAAAATGTGACACCGAATCAATCCTAAAATTGTTATTCTAAGTTCGAGTCGAGTCTTCCTTAAAAATTCTAGAAGTTAGGGTTATATTTTCTGATAGTCATTTTTCTTTTCCTATCTTTTAGCCGCCCCTCCAGTCACATCTACCAGTCGAGGTTGAACACGACATGTTAGAGTAGCACATTTATCCTGTAAGTTAATATTTGATTTGATTATCGGGTCTTTTAATTTAAATCATATTAAATTCTATTCTAGTCGGCATTCTTCATATGTTATTGCGTGATTTAATTTATAGTTGATTTATCTTATTTTATTTTTATTTATTGTAATTTTCCTTATTTTATTTATTTGTAATTATTTTAAATAAACCACGGTAGAACAGGCTAGCTGATGGGTTTCATCAGGACCATGTGCACACTGGTAAAATATATGATTATTTAATTATATTACTGGGGCCGATGGTCTAGTGATGTTTTGCTCTCGAACACTGCCAGTATTGTCACGACCCGAACCCGAGGGCACGTGACCCGGCACTAGGGAATGGGTAGGTATAAGGCCTCCGAAACCTGTAGTAAGCCTAAAGGAAAAGAAAATAAAACCATTCATATTTTAGACTTTATTTTAAAATAGAACACATTATCAAACTGATTTTTTTTTCTCAAATTACACAATTGTAATTGTTTAAATAATAATATGTTTCAACATCTCATATTATAAATCAAATTGAATCTTATACATAAGCATGGTTTACACAAATAAACTACACAATTATGTTTAAACCATACAAATACTTAGAACATATACTACTGCAGCAACCTAGATTAACACACAGTACAGCTTACAATGACCTACATAAAATAGCCGGTGAAGAAGAAACCCGGCGTGGAGGTAGTCTGAGGTCGAAATCCCAAGCTCCTGAAAAAAAAAATTGAGGGGAATCAGACCTCACTGAGTAAGTCAATAAAAAGAGTTGTACGGTTTGAAAACCTTTTTGAAAACTATATATGTTTATAGTGAAAATAATTTATAATATATATATATATATATATATATATATATATATATATATATATAGCTTTTGAAAAATCTCAGTAGAACCCTAAACCCAATAATCTACATGGCCAACTGGGCCCACTTATTCCAACTAGACTACCGATCCCCGAGAGTAAGGGCATCAACCGAGGCACCAAGCCGTAGTCATTCACTTAATCCAAATATATGGCACTAAGCAGTCCCCGAGAGCAAAGCTTCTACCGAGGCACCCATCCCAGTCCATTATTAACATCCCAATCATTGGCGGTCCCCGAGAGCAAAGGCTTTTACCGAGGCACCCGTCCCAGTTTAATATTCATCAATCATACAATTTATCGGATCAATCTCTCAATCTCTACCATGTGCACATAGTCCTGGTGAAGCCCACCAGGTAGCCCGTTGTACCAAAATTTCTCAAATCGATTTTAAATAAATAAAATGCATTTAAATCGTAAGTAATAACATTAAATTAAATAAATCATATAATCAACATAATAGAAATACGAGCGCATGCATTTCCTTTAAATAAACACACGCACAGATCGTTCTATTGACTTACAGGATGAATGCAAAGGCTGACGACCACGCGTCTGCCTCGGTCTCACAGCTTCTGCTCCGATATGCTCTAAAAGAAAATTAATGAATCGACTTTTAAAACATGACTAAGGAATCAAAATCAGAAATCAATAAATAATAAAATTCCAGACTGACTCAAGGAAAACCAGACGAGATCGACAGACAGGATTTAATCTAACTAACGGTAGAAATTTTACGAGTATCCACGTTTTACGAGAAAATCTATCAAAATTCGATAGAGTTTCCTTTGTAAAATGGACATCTCTCTACCAAAGGTAGAGCCAGACCTGCATAGAAAATGCACTTCAATATACACAACCATTCACACTCGAGTCGGGCTCCCCAAAACTACAATTTGCCCCGACCGAGATCACAACTCAATTATTCAAAAATAAACAATTAAATTGTATTCCATCACCAACAATATAAATATAATTATTATCCAATGAAAACCTTTGTAATGTATTATATTTTATATATATAATACATTACAAAGGTTTCATTGGATAATAATTATATTTATATTGTTGGTGATATATATATTATATATATATATATATATATATATATATATATATATATATATTGGAAATGGGGACATCTAAAATTTTACACTATTTAGGAATTATATCAATTAATTTATAAAAATTATCTAAACCCTTTAAATATTAATCAACTAATATATATATATATATATATATATATATATATATATATATATATATATATATATATATATATATATTATCATATTTAGGGTAAAATTACATTTTTTACCCTAGAATATATAAATTACATAATGTGCTATATATACTAAAAAATTTCCTTAAAATTCTTTAATCATGCCAAAAATTTATTTTCTTAAAATAAACCTCCCTAATATAATTAAAATATTTAATCAACCAAAATTTTCTCCCAAAAATTATTATTTAACCAAAAATAAAATTTGGCATAAACTCAAATATAATTATAAAAATAGTATAAAAGTCTCAAAAATTATAATTTGAGTTCTAAAATTTATAATATTCACTAATAACCTCAATTATTAAAATTCCATAATTTTTAAACCATAATTTTTGAAATAGCCTAATTATTAAAATTTGACATAAAGTATAGAAATTCCTAAAAATTGTATAATATTCTAAAAAAATTCCAATAAATTTAATTCACTCAAAAATAATTAACCACCACCTCCCTAATTACTAATTATACCTAAATAAATATCTAAATAAACCAAATAAACATTAAATAAATTCTGGAAATTCAATTAATTACCAAAAATTTCAAGAAATTTGAAAACAACTTCAAATGCATGCTAAACAACCCTAACTAACCTAGGTTTACCAAGATCGAAGAAGGGAATGGAAGAATTGGGCGAGCACTACTCACCACTAGCAGTTGGACAGAACAGAGGGAGGGGGAAAGACCTGCTGCCACCAGAGAAGATGGGAAGATGGAGCAGCTCAGGTGGAGGCGGAGGGCAACTTAACACCTCCAGGAGATGGCACGGGCAGAAAGTCGAGGCTGGACAGAACGAGGAGATGCAGAGTTGCTGCTGCGCGAGGAGAGGAAGGAGCTACTTCGCGAGGAAGAGGAAAGCAGCTACTGCAACACTCTAGCAAGCTTCACACACGGCGGCAATGGCACTCTCAGGCGAAGAAGAAGGTGGCGCAATGACGGAAGAGGGCGGGGGGGGGGGGGGGGGGGTGGCAGACAGGGATGAGGGATTGGTCTTCTTCGGGTTCTGGTTCCTTCTAACTCTAACTATATATATATATATATATATATATATAATATACTTATTATACTGTATTGTAACTATATGCATATATACTATACATATACCATATATAAATATATATTTATATATATATATATACACATGTGTATTCAAGTATTTATTAGTGTATATATGTATATATAGTTATATATATATATATATATATATATATATATATATATGAAAATGTATACATATATATATATACGCATGTATATAATTATACTTTATACGATATTATATATACATTTATGTATATATTTATATATACATACATATGAATAAATATACACGCTTAAACCAATATTTAACCTAAAATATAATGTTAACACGATCATACTATAATATAATGCAAATTAACTATTACTAGTATCATTTGAGAAAAATTATGTCCCTGTTTTATTTAAATAATTTTATATATATATGTAGGGTATTACAAGTATAATAATATTTGTATATTTAATAAATACTGGGGCCGAAGGTTTGGTGATGCTTTGCTCTCGGACACCACTAGTATAATTTGGATTATTATTTATTAAATCACTGGGGCCTATGGTCTGGTGATGTTTTGCTCACACCGCCAATGATATTGGATTAAGTGATATGACTGTGATTGTGTATCCTGGTGATGCTTTACTCTTGGGATCCGACAGTCTTGGATATAAGTGAGTCGTATGATTGTTATATAAATTGATAAATCGGGTTCTATCAATTTTTTATACTGAAGTGTTTTAAAAAATATTTAATTCTTTAATTCTTTCCTTTGAAAAATGGATTTCTTATATGTACATCAAATGATTTGAATAAAATTATATTATATTATATTTCCATAAAAAAAAATTAATGAGATTTTCAAACCGCATTCATTTTTTTATTAACTTACTCAGTGAGGTTTGACTCCCCTCAATTTATTTTTTTCAGGAGTTTGAGATTTTTCTGTTAGGCCTACTTCTCTTCGTCGTGTAGCTTCGTCATCGGCTATTCTACATAGGTCTACTTAGTTGTGTTGTATTTATATTCGTGTACTGCAGTAGAGAAAAATGTATAACTGCATATTTTGTTTGGGATATCATGTATTTATAATTTATGTACTAAGATATTTTTGTATAACTGATTTTTATTTATTTTATGCACTATGACATTATAGTTTAAATTATATTGAGAAAAATCAGTTTGATAATGTGCATTGTGATTTAATTATTTTTTTGTAAGGTTTCAAAGTTTAAATATTTCATGTTTTTCTTTTAAGGCTTACTATGGGATTCGATAGCTTTATGCTTTCCCATTCCCTAGTGTCGATCACGTGCCCCTAGGTTCAGGTCATGACAAAGTTGGTATCAGAGCTTTGGCTCATTTTTCATGCTTTTAATTGTCGATGTTTATCATTTTCTCATAATACTGTGGTACTTAGGTTGTTAAACGTCGTTTGTTGATTTCTTATCTTTTGGATTCAACATTTGAGTCTGTATTCCTGTCTTATTTTGAATCTTAGTTTTCTTGTCTTTTCAGAATAAGGAGTGCTCAAAATGCCCCTGTTGTAGATGCAGAACCTGATGATGGTGAGCAGTCATTTTAGGATGAGATTCTCCCTTCTACCCCTCGACCTAAAGGTAGGGGTAGAGGTAGAGGTAAGGGCAAAGCTAGAGTGGTAGCAGCTTAGAGGCAGGATCAGCCTCCGGTAGAGCCTCAGATTCCAGTAGAGGATCCTACAGCTTTTGTAGCTGGTATGGCAAGTATTAACCAGGGCTTGGCAGCTCTTAATCAAGCGATGCCCATTGTGCAGCAGATGCTTCAGTGATAGACTCAGGAGATGTCTAATACAGATGCGGCATTGTTATACTCCAAAGTGGGGTGAGTTCACTTTAATGGTACTGGGGACACGTTGAATTTCATTAATACCATTGAGTCCAGGACTAGATCTGGGTATTCTGACTACCAGAGGATTATGATTATGGAGCTATTAGTCTCAGCAGCAGCTCAGGACTGGTTTATGCAGTCCATTCAGCCCTTTATGATGACGATGACATGGTTGGGATTTAAGGAGCAGTTTATGAGATTATTCTGTCCTTCATCTATGCGAGAGAACTATAGATGGTAGCTGCTTAATATTGATAGGAGAAATCGATCAGTTGAGAACTATACTCAGGAGTTCTATAGACTGATGAGACATGTTGAGGATGTGAGACAGGATGTCACTAGAGCAGTTGAGTTATATATGACTGGATTAGGCCTATCCTATATCGGCATTCGACCAGAGGGTTATAGTCTGGAGAGTGTTATAGAGGAGGCGACACAGCTGAAGTAGAGACACATCCAGCACGACACTATACCTGACCCGTATGATAGTGTCATTGTCAGACCTATCCAGAGGGTGCAGCAGCCAGTATTTCAGATAGGCAACTCGAGTTCTCAATCAGCAAGCCCTTCTCAACAAAACAGACAGTTCAGGGCATATTAGACTAGTAGGTACCCGCCTTACTCAGGATCGCAAGAGCAATTAGGGCTACTAGATTTGGTGGTAATGCTTGTAGCAGTAGTGGACAGAGCTCTAGGCATGGCAATTCTGGGTCTGGAGCTAGTGTGTGTGCCACTTATGGATGAGTACATCAGGGTCCTTGTCACTTGATGCCAGGGAGCGTGTTTAAATGCGGTCAGTTTGGACATTTCGCTAGAGCTTGTCCGAATTATGGATTCCAGCCATCCTTTTGCTCAGGGATCTTTACCTTCTGTTGTCTAGCCCTTGCAGCAAGTGCCTCAGTAGTATTAAGCACTCATGTACCCTCAACAGCGACCGATGCAGTATGCAAGTTAGTAGGGCTGAGGCAGAGGACAAACTCAGCCATTCACCTCATAGCAGCCAGGACGTGGTCAGGCTAAGGTCTTCACTTTGACTCCTCAAGATGCGTAGGCATCCAATGATATGGTAGCAGGTATTATTCTAGTTTGTTGCTCTGAGGCTAAAGTATTATCTGATCTAGGTGCTATATGTTTGTTTATATCTCCTTTGTTTGCTTCAAAAGTGGCTTGCCTTCCTTCCAAGATGAGTTTTCCTTTATCTATTTTGACTCCGCATAATGATGAGTTAAAGACAGACATTTTCTTTCCATCTTGTCCCAAGTTAGTAGAGGGTAAAGAATTATTGACAGACTTAGTCCTTTTGGATGTGATCGAGTTTGATGTGATTCTGGGAATGGATTGGTTATCCTAGTGTTATGCTTCTGTGGATTGTCGAGCAAAGGAAGTAATTTTCAGGATTCCTGGTGATGAGGAATTCAGATTCAGAGGCACTAAGAGTTCCATGTCTCGTATCCTTATTTCTGCCACTACAGCTAGGAAGATGCTTAGTAGAGGATGCCAGGGCTATCTAGCTATCATTAGAGATGTTCAAGCAGAAATGGGATCAGTGGAAAGGGTACCAGTGGTATGTGAATTCGCAAATATTTTTCCAGAGGAGTTACCTAGATTGCCGCCGAATAAAGATATAGAATTCTATATTGATGTTATGCCAAGTATAGATCCTATCTCTATGCCACCTTATAGGATGGCACCTACAGAGCTAAAGGAGTTAAAAGAGCAATTACAGGAATTGTTAGATAAGGGGCTTATTCGGCTCCGGTTCTCTTTGTAAAAAAAAGGATGGTAGTTTTTTACTTTGTATTGACTACAAACAGCTGAACAAGGTTACCATCAAGAATAAGTATCCATTCCCTAAGATTGATGATTTGTTCAATCAGCTACAAGGAGCTCGACATTTTCTCTAAGATTGACTTGAGATATAGGTATCATCAACTGAGGATCAAAAGTGAGGATGTGCCCAAGTCAGCATTTCATACTAGATATGGCCACTATGAGTTCTTAGTGATGTTCTTTAGATTGAATAATGCCCCAGCGGCCTTTATGGACTTGATGAACAGGGTGTTTAGGCCATACTTGGACCGATTTGTGATTGTGTTTATTGATGATATTCTGGTCTATTCCAAGAATAAGGTAGAGCATGCAATGCATCTGAGATTAATGCTGCAGACTTTGAGAGAGCACCAGTTGTATGCTAAGTTTTCAAAATATGAGTTTTGGTTAGACCAAGTGGCATTCTTAAGCCATATGGTGTCTAAAGATGGCATTCATGTGGATCCTAGGAAGATAGAGGCGGTCACTAAATGGCCAAAACCTACAACAATTACTGAAGTGAGAAATTTTCTAGGTTTAATGGGCTATTATAGGAGATTTATGAAGGATTTCTCTAAGATTGTCGCGCCTCTGACTAGACTAACCCAGAAGAATGTTAGATTTGTGTGGACTGATAGATGTGAGGAGCATTTCCAGTTGCTTAAGGATTTATTAACTTCAACTCCAATACTGACATTACCTTCTGGTGATGATGGATACACGGTGTATTATGACGCTTCCCATGTAGGTTTGGGATGTGTGCTAATGTAGAATGATAGAGTGGTTGCTTATGCTTCGAGACAATTAAAGAAGCATGAGTAGAATTATCCCACTCACGATCTAGAGATGGCAACCGTTGTAATCGCACTGAAGATTTGGAGGCATTATCTGTACGATGTCACTTGTGAGATATAAAACCGACTACAAGAGCTTAAAGTATATTTTCGAGCAGAGGGGTTGAACTTAAGGTAAAAAAAGATGGATAGAACTTCTGAAAGACTATGATTGTTCGATTCTTTACTATCCAGGTAAGGCAAATGTAGTAGTTGATGCGTTGAGTAGAAAATCAATAGGTAGTCTTGCCCACATTATTACTGAGAGGAGACAGATTATTCAGGAGTTGCATGAGCTGATTGATCAGGGTTTGTAGTGGAAAATGACTAAAAAGTACCTTTTAGCTTAGTTCAGAGTATGGTTTATGTACTTGGATAGAGTTAAGGTAGCTAAAAGAAGGGACCCAAAAACTACAAAGAATTATGTTTGAGGTGCAACAAGGTCAATCCAGAGAGTTTTGTGATTGACAATAAGGGAGTTCTACGCTTGGGTACTTGGTTGTGTATGCCTGATGTTGATGATTTGAGGAAAGAGATCTTAAAAAGAGGCACATTTTTCTACTTACAGTATTCATCCAGGTTCTACCAAGATGTATTATAATTTAAAGGATACATACTGGTAGAATGGAATGAAAAAGGATATTGCAGAATTTGTATCCAAGCGTCTCACATGTCAACAGGTGAAACTAGAGCATCAAAGGCCCTCAGGATTATTACAGCCCATGCCTATTCTAGAGTGGAAGTGAGATATGATTTCCATGGATTTTATGACTGGTTTGCCTCAGACAACAGGTGGATTTGATGCAATTTGGGTGATTATTGATAGGTTAACTAAGTCAGCTCACTTTTTGCCAGTTAAGAAGACATACTCCACTGATAGGTTGCATAGTTGTATGTCAGCAGAATTATTTGTCTTCAAGGAGTTCCAGTGAGCATAATATCTAATAGAGGAACCACTTTTACATCAGTTTTCTGGCAAAAATTGCATAAGGCATTGGGTACCAGACTTGACTTCAGCACTACATTCCATCCTTAAACTGATGGTCAGTCTGAGAGGACCATTCAGACTTTAGAGGATATGCTCTGAATGTGTGTGATGGATTTTGGAGGTCAATGGGATAATCATTTGCCATTGATTGAATTTGCATATAATAATAGTTATCATGCAAATATTGAGATGGCTCCGTATGAAGCATTGTATGGTAGGAAATGCATATCACCTTTATATTGGGAAATTAGTGAGAGACAATTGATAGGTCCAGAGTTAGTGCAAATTACTTTTGAGAAAGTTCCTATCATTCAGCAGAGGTTGAGGATAGCATTCAACAGGCAGAAAGTTATGCTAATCCCAAAAGGAAGGATGTTTCCTTTCTAGCTGGAGATATGGTGTTTCTAAAGGTATCTGCAATGAAGGGAATTATGAGGTTCGGTAAAAAGGGTAAGTTGGCTCCAAGATACATTGGACCTTTCGAGATACGGTCACGAGTTAGGGAAGTGGCCTATAGATTGGTGTTATCGCCTGAATTATCTCGAATTCACCTAGTGTTCCATGTTTCTATGTTGAGGAAGCATATTCTTGACCCTTCTCACGTACTTTAGCCTCAAGCAGTAGAGCTCAGCGAAGATCTATCTTATGAGAAGTATCCAGTGGCGATTATGGATCGCCAGTTTTGTCAGCTTCGCTCCCGGGAGATTCCGATGGCAAAAGTGCTTTGGAGTAACCACACAGCAGAAGACTGTACATGGGAGATAGAATCTGAGATGCAAGTCGTCTATCTCTATCTTTTTCATCTATAGACCTTGTAATTCCTTACTTTTTTTTAAATTCGAGGATGAATTTCTGTAAGGGGGAAAAACTGTTATAACCCGAATTTTTTAAAATTATTTTGTATAATTAAATTTTCGAGGTTTGCAAAGTTATTAATAATTTTTATCTTATGTTGTTATTATTATATTAAATTGTTATATTTAATTAATAAATTTAAAATTCTATTTGGAAACTATTAATATATTTATTATTTCTATCTCATTTTATTTACATAACATTATTATTATTTTCATAGCATTATTTTTTTTCTAGAATTATTATTATTATTATTGTTATATGTATATATATATATAGACATTTATTGTGTGGCATATATTAAAGTAGTGTATATATATATATATATATGTGTGTGTGTGTATAATAGATTAACCCACTCCACTTTTCTTTTCCCCATCCTTTCACGCCACTCCTTTATTTTTTCCTTCTCTTCTTCATGCTGTCCCATTTTGCCCTCTCTTGCTATCTTCTTCTCGTTTCCAGCAACTCACCATAGCCTACTTCCTTCTTCTTCTTGCTGTGACACCATCAACAACAGCAGCAACAAGAAGCATCAACGATAGCAACCACAACAACAACAATAGCAAGAACAACATCAACAATAACAGGGACAACAACATCAACAACAACAGCAGCCCTCCTTGTCATAGATTTCTATTTTAGCTGAGTTTTAGGCTGATTTAGTTGAGTTGTGAGGTTGATTTCTAGGTTGTTTCCTTGTTGTTTACTAGTTAAATGTTAGTTGTTTGTTAGTAGACTGTTAGTTGTTTGTTAGTAGATTTTTAGTTGTTCGTTAGTTGTTTATTAGTTATTGTGTTTATTTTAATTTTTAGTTAATTAATGTAATTTTTGCTTAACTTATTTCTTGATATTTGGTTGATTTTTAAGTTGATCTATATGTACTTTGTTGATTTGAAATTATTTTAGTTAATTTTAATTATAGTATTTTTGAATATTTTAATAATATAAATTGTAATTTTGTTAATTATGTTAATTAATTATTTTTTGTTGGAATTTGAGTAATTAGTGATTAGTATATTAAGTTAATAATTTCTATGTTAATAAAATTATTTTTAGTAAATTAATATTATTTTTGAGGAATTATTATGTTTATGTGAATATTGGAATTTTGGGGGGTAATTATGTAATTTGGTTGAAAATATAGTTATATTACATTTTAAATGGTTTTAGAATTTTATATAGTATTAGAATAATTTTTATAAATTAATTACTATTTTTAACTAATTAATTCTAATTTGTAAAAATTATTTTCATTTTTAAATTATTTATTGTTTTTGTGATTTAAATGAGTTTTAATTACTATTATAGTATATTTAAACTATTTGGGCAATTAAGTTTGAATTTGACTATATTATGTTGAATATTTGGAAAGTTGGGTTTTTATTAATATTATATTATTATTTGAAATTTTATTAAATTATGGTGGAAAATAATTTTATTTAGTGTTTTGAAAATTAAATAAATTATATTATGATTTATTATTAATTTTTATAGTTTTTGGTGATTTTATTATATTAATATTTAACATTTGCTTATTTGTATCTTTATGAACCTCAGTTGGGAATTTTGTAGTTTGGGGTTCTAACCCTAGGTGTTGAGATTCTATGAAATTTTGAAGTGTATTTACTTATAGGATTGACTCTACTTTAGTAGAGGGATGTCCATTTTACAGAGAAAACTCTATCAAATTTTAGATAGATTTCTCATAAGACGTGACACTGGGTCAATCCTGAAATTGTTATTATAAGTTCGAGTCGAGTCTTTCTTAGAAATTCTAGAAGTTATGGTTCTCTTTTCTGATAGTCGTTTTCCTTTTTCTGTCTTTTAGCCGCCCCTCCAGTCGTGTCTACCAGTTGAGGTCAGACACGACGTGCTAGAGGAGCGCCTTTATCCTGTAAGTTAATATTTGATTTGAGTGTTAGGTCTTTCAATTAAATCATATTAAATTCTGATGAATTTAATTTTATAAGATTCTAGTCAGCATTCTTCATATGTTATTGCATGATTTAATTTATAGTTGATTTCTTTTATCTTATTTTATTTTTATTTATTGTAATTTTTCTTATTTTATTTATTTGTAATTATTTTAAATAAATCACGGTAGAACGGGCTACCCGATGGGTTTCATCAGGACCGTATGCGCACCGATAAAATATAAGATTATTTAATTATATTACTAAGGGCCGATGGTCTGGTGATGCTTTGCTCTCGGATACCGCCAGTAGTATAATATTTGTATATTTAATAAATATTGGGGTCGAAGATCTGGTAATGCTTTGCTCTCGAACACCGCTAGTATAATTTGAATTATTATTTATTAAATCACTGGGACTGATGGTATGGTGATGCTTTGCTTTCGGACACCACCAGTGATATTGGATAAAGTGATATGAATGCGGCTGTGTATCATGGTGATACTTTGCTCTCAAGATCCGGCAGTCTTGGATATAAGTGAGTCGTATGACTGTTATATAAATTGATAATCGGGTTCTACCAAATTTTTATACTGAAATTTTTTAAAAAACATTTAAATATTTAATTCTTTCCTTTGAAAAATGGATTTCTTATATGTATATCAAATGATTTGAATAAATTATAATTATATTATATTTCCATAAAAAATTTATTTTTAATGAGATTTTCAAACCGCATTCATTTCTTCATTAACTTATTCAGTGAGGTCTGACTTTTCTCAATTTATTTTTTTTAGGAGTTTGAAATTTTTCTGTTAGGCCTTCTTCTCTTCACTGTGTAGCTTCATCACCGACTATTCTATATAGGTCTACTTAGTTATGTTGTATTTATATTCGTGTACTACAATAGAAAAAACTATATAACTGTATATTTTGTTTGGGATATCATATATTTCTAATTTATATATTGAGATATTATTTGTATAACTGATGTTTATTTATTTTATGCACTATGACATTATGGTTTAAATTATATTGAGAAAAATCAGTTTAGTAATGTGTATTGTGATTTAATTATTTTTTTGTAAGGTTTTAAAGTTTAAATATTCCACGTTTTTTTTTAAACCTTATTACGGGATTCGGTAGCTTTATGTTTTCCCATTCCCTAATGTTGATCACGTGCCCCTGGGTTTGGGTCGTGACATTTTTTTTTTTTACATTTTAATGTCTTTAGTATTCGATAGTCACATAAATTTTGATTATTTCATAGTCGAGCCGGGTAAACCCACAAAAGGGGGCAAACCTCTCTTAATATTTATTTTTTTTCATATATAAGACTCGAATTCAATACCTATTAATTTAAGAGAATTTAAACTTTTTATCACTTAAATCAACAAATGTTGGTAAATCATACTAAGTGATAGTTAAATATTTGTACGGCTTATATTCAATAGCCGAATGTTATAAACAAACATATAGAATTAACAATTACCTTTTTGGGATAAATAATTTTGATCCATGTGATTTTATCTTTTGGTAAAACAAGTCTTGTGATTTTTTTTTCCAACAATTAAATATTTGTATTTCATTTTTCTTATATTTTAGTACTATTATAACAAATATTGTTTAACATACATGCTTTATTGAAAAAATAATATGTATTTGAAATTCTGGATCATATAATGAATGATATATCGTTCAACTAACTAAAATAAACTCAGAAAAAATCAAGTTTAGATATATTTTTAATTTTATTATAAATAAAAGAAATAATTTTTAAAATAAATTTACCATATTTTTGAAAATAACCAATTATTTAGATTAATTATAAATTATATATAGAATAAATTTATCATTAAAATTTAATATCATATCAATATTTTCTCATAAAATAATGATGATATTAATTAAAAAGGTATTAAAGTGTAAAATAATATAAAAATTAAGATACTTAAATGACATAAAAAAATTCACATGACATATTTTGCCAACAAATGAAACAACAAGATCAAAATTGTACTTATCTTATCCCTATTTTTTCAATATTTGCGTTGCTCATTATTTGTTTTTTTACCAAATTACTGTGGCTCAGTCACTTTTTTTTTTTTAGGGAGGGTGGGGCGAGACCCCCACGGGTGGCTTCCTTTGGCGGGAGTCTTGCCACCCAGGCCAAGAGGCTTGGGTGGCTCATTCACTTTTAAGTGACCCGTGCGATGTACAAAACCACGGCGTTGTAGTTATAATGCTTTGAGCTCACCCCTGTAGATGGGACCTTTCTTATCTCAATTCTCGACCGTCTAACAACTGAAAATCACACATTCTATCTTCGTGCATGTTATGGCTGCCTTTCTACTACTCTACTGAAAAGCTCTTACCCATGTTTGCCTCCTTTCCCACAAACTTTAAGAAGAAGAAGAAGAACCCAGTTTTGTTTAACATCCATTAGAGCAGTAGAATCAGCAGAACCTGAGAAAGGCAACGTCACCCA
Source organism: Mallotus nudiflorus (assembly GCA_947683625.1). NCBI lineage: Eukaryota > Viridiplantae > Streptophyta > Magnoliopsida > Malpighiales > Euphorbiaceae > Mallotus > Mallotus nudiflorus. Next base: position 706,755 of record CANTUR010000459.1, read on the forward strand.
AACTAAACCTGACAAAGAGCTTTCCTCCACTAATGCTCAGCCTTCAACAAGCGTTTCTACTACTAAGATTCCTAAAAAACCTGTTTATTCAAGTGAGTTCTTGAAAACTTGTTTGTGAATGAAAGATAGGTGTACAATATTTTTTGTGTTTTAATTCCATGATTTATTTGCGCAGTGAAGAAAGGTCAGATTGTGAGGGTGGATAAAGAGAAGTACCTTAACAGTATAAATGTAAGTTTAGGGTCATCCCTTTGCTTCAGATATTACTATTTTCACATTGATTTTCTTTCAAGGTTTGAGAACCATAATTTATTTGAGCTTTTATCACACAATTAGCTAGTTAGTATCTTTAACTCCAGAGGCATTAGGACCCTGTTCGAGCTCTTGTAACACAGTTTCTCCTCTATCATAAATTTGAAGAGCAAGGTCTCCTCCTGTTCAAATTAATTTTGGTATACCATACTTTTATTGGTGTTTATGGTTGCAATATTCAGGTTCTCTGTGATATGCTTTTTTTTTTTTTGTTTTCCCCCCCCCCCTGCAATCTTGCTTATGTAATAGCACACACAGAGAGCCTCAGGACAGTGATTTATTGGTTTATTTATATTATGTCAAGGGTGTTTTAAAGCATACATGTAATTTTTTAGTTTCGTATTTTCTGCTGCAATTTTGGATCTCACATATTCTGCTGCATATTCCAATTCTACATATATCACAGCAGTATTCTTTCAAATTCTCACATGGAGAGCAGTGTTTTTTTCCATTTGATTGCTGAACTCTCTGCTTTGGCATATGATCTTTATTCTATATGTACTGCATTTCGAGGTGCCTCTAGTTCTACGTTTGAGGGTTGTAATCCGTTGACAATGTTTTCTTACTTTTCATAAATAAATACATAAATAATCTTCGCCATAACTCATAAGTAGACTAGCACCGGTGCCTGTCAAATGCTTAAATATATTTCGGATAATGATTATCGTTGCGGATTGTGAAAAGACTCTTATACTTTCCATTAGTAAATGACGTTCATGTATTGGGGGGCAAAATAGAAATTTTATTTATATTACCGTTGCAACCCATGTGGTTGCGACATGTCTCAGCATCCATATATGTTTTACTAAAAAAAAAAAAAAACTTATAAATATAGGTCTTGCTGTTTTCAGTATCTGTCTGTTGGGCATCCACCTTATTACAAGGGGCTGGACTACATTTATGAAGACCGTGGTGAGGTAGCTATCCTATCCTTTTCCTTTTTTTGCAAAACTAATCACAAATTAGGATTTTGCCATAAGGATAAGGGTGATATTGGACCCTTTACACCAAATTAACTTTACACTAAAGTTCACATTTCTTTTTTTTCTTCATCCTTCAATATCAAAAACAAAAGAATATGACAATAAGCAAATATCAATTGGTTGTGTTAGATATTTGGTATTGTGCGAATTGGCCAGTGGCAAATGTTGTCAATTTAATCAAATAGCATAAACACTTCAAGTAATATTATTAATTGATTTTATTTTTCCGAACTTGACAATCCTTTAGGTCCTGGATTTACGAATATTCGAGACAGGAGAGTATGCACTTGTAAGTGATTTTCTTTTCAACATATTCAATGGTTACTTTTGTTCAGGTTATTAGCAGTTTAATTTCATCAATTCATATTGAAACTTGTAATTATGAGCTTGTTTTTCTTGAAAATAAAGCTTAATTATGCAAGTTTATCTGTGGTTGGTATGCATATTTATTTCTGTAAATTTTTCAAATTGGAATGAAAACTTGCTCAATTTCTGTCAGTTTTGCTATTCCATGCCACATTTATGTTACAACAATATCAGAAAATCAATGATAATAATAATAATAATAATAATAATAATTGCAGGAAATAAACATATATAAGATGCAACATTAAACTGGAATGTATTTTTATTTGTTTAGGTTTCATGGGTTGGGATCCCAACTTCACCTGCCTGGCTTCCCGTAGATATGCTTATCAAGGTAATGTTCGAATTCCAATTTGTTGTTATGAAATGGAGCTGAAGCTTAATCCAAGTTCAACAAATCTACACTGACTTAAAGAATAGTACTGATGAAAGACAATTTATTGGAATGAAAATATAGTTTATAATTGTACATGTGGAACTAACAACATACATATAGCTAACCCTAATTCATTTTAGATTAAAATTCAGTTGAGTTCAGTAGTTTGCAATAATCTATACATATGCGTAAAAGTATATTACATAAGACAAACATATTTATGTATAACAATTAAATATTACACGAAAAATTAATTACTATAATTTGGTCTGTGTTACCATGTTATAGACTAAACAATAGATACCAAGTTTCCATGTTATACTCAAGGTTATGCTTTCTCTTAAATTTCATTTTCTTATCTCACTTTCTTAACCCTATATCTTTATCTTTCCATTTTTGGTAGTTAAATTTCAATAATTTGTTCTAGGTATTGGCAAGAAAATAGTAGGGTTGACAATTTGTGATATAGTCTATTTAAACGATACGACACAATACGAAAATAAACAAGTTTAGGTTTAATTAGCATAAATGGGTTGGGGTTATAAATTGGTTAATTTGTTTAAACATGTATTAACACATTTAGTAAACAAATTAAAATTATTATTATTATTATTATTATTATTATTATTATTATTATTTTATATATATATATATATATATATATATATATATATATATATATATATATATATATATATATATATATATATATATATATATATATATATATATATATTATTATTTAATAAATAAAATTAAGTTATTAAATATAATAAGAATTTATATATCTATAAAGTAATAAGCTTTATCTAAATTTACCAAAAATATGAAAAGTATTATTTTTTTTTAAATAACATTATTTTCTGTGAAGTAAAAAATAAAATGTTTTTTCATTATAATTTGATATATTTTACATTAAATTGTTAAATTATAGAAAAATAAACCACTTTTATGATTTTTTTTTTTAAGTGAAAATTTGGAGTCCAAAAATCAAGAAATGCACCCGAGCATCTAAAATAAGTTGACACCCTCTTAACATTTGTATCACTTAGGAAACTTTTATGAAATTAATTTTATAGTTTTTTATAATTATTTAAATCAAAATTATTCTAACAAATTTTACATGTAAATACTTTATATTCATGAAAAATAATGATAGTTTATGAAAATATATCAAATTATAATAAAAAAATATATTAATTCATCACTTAGAAAATATAATGTTATTTCAAAAAAAAATTCACATTTTTATGAATGAAATAAATTTTTTAATCTTTACAAAAATACCAATCTAAAAAACATTTTCAATTGATAAAGAGACAAAAACACTTACAAAATGCATTAATTATAACAATTAATTACATAAAAAATGATTTAATTTTATACAAAGTAATAATTTAACAAAAAAAATATATCAAGTTATAACAAAAGAAATACTAATTCTTATATTTATTAAAAATAATATTATTCAAAAAATAAAAGTAAAATTTTACATTTTCGTAAAATTTGATAAATTTTCTCAAACGTAGTAGAGCATTTGTACAAGACACCTAAAAGTATATATCTTTAGTGTAAACTAGTATTGTCATTAAAACATGTTAAAACATGTTAAGCATGTCCTTCTCATGATTGTAATTGTATCTAAATACGTTTAGACCTGTATTGAGTAAACGGGACGTATCATGTAACTTGTTACTCAAAAGTATAGTTTGGGTTTATAATTTTGACACAGTTAATTAAATGAATTGAATTCGAATTGACCATTTTTTGTGTTATTTTCATATCTCGGCACCATCTATTTATGATCCATTAACACGAATTGGCAACCCTAAAAATAGAAGCCAAACAATGATTATACCATAATTCCCATCTCTAAAAATCTAAATGCTGAGAAATTTTATGAAAATTGTTGGTGAAATAAAGAAATTATTATTATTTGAATCCAAAACTTACCTTAAATATCTCAAAGATTTGAGAATCTTAACATTAACATCAAAATAGGGTACTACAACAAGTTGTTATAAGAAAAAAAAAAGCACAAAACAAATTAAGACTAATTAATTCAAAATATTGATGAATTATACTTCATAGACATATGCAATTTGCTTAAAATGATTGTCAATTCATTGCTAAAAATTAACTGCATCAAATAACTCATCACTAAAAAGTTACTAACTTGCCTTATTTGGATCTTTATACTTGCAGTCGGAAAAATTGGATTATGAGAGACAGTGATCAAGACTGCAAAGTGAAAATTTTTTCTTATTTATTATCCCAACCATTAGATTTATTGAGTTTGCTTGATTTAGAATTATTTTAAATAATTCATTATTGTATCCTTTAGAGTTTATGTAATTAGTCATATATCAGTTCATATTGTGTATTCAATATTTATGTTCATTCTCTTTGATGATATGAATATACCATTGCAGTGTTTTACTTGTATGTCTATTTTGTATTCTATCAAAACTATTGCTCGCAAGCTATACATGCAGTTGTTTCATAAGCATTGTAATATAATAATTTATGTGGGTTAAGCATTCTCATATTTAGATTGATTTTTAATTATGTTAAATTTTATGTATAATTTTTTTTTTTAATTTGAAAACATTTTACCATAATAGACAGATAATAATAAATCAAGTATTAATGATTATTGGATCAAATAGTAGGGGATTGTTCTCATATTAGCCTTATATTTTTGTTGGGAATCAATCTCACACCATAATCTTTTATACTTATGATGCAAACGTCAACAAGTTGATCTATTATATGAGTTGTAAATCTATCAAACTTAGGATGAAAAATCGAGAATATCAAAGATAGATGGAGTGAAAAAAGTATAAATAGGTCTGGTCTATACTGACTTAAAGAATAATGGTGAAAGACAATTTATTGGAATGAAAATATAGTTTATAATTGTGGCTAACCGTAATTCATTTGAAATTAAAAATTAGTTTAGTTGAATACTTTGCAATAATCTATTCATTTTTCACATATATGAGTAAAAATATATTATATAAGAAAAATATATTTATGTATAACAAATATTTCATTAAAAAAATTAACTACTATATAAAATACTACTATATTTTTAAAATATTGGTATATTATTATATAATTTCTATTGTGTTAGTTTTATTTTGATGGCTAAAGCAATCATTTTGATTATGTCTATAAGAGTTGTGAATAATTCCAAATAATATAAAATTTAAATATATTTTTAATAAAATAGGAGAATGAAGGTTAACTTGTAAATGCTAAACAATAGGCAACAAAATTTAACTTCTATATTAATGATTGTAATGTATATACAAGCATAGTATTAAATGGTTACAGTAAAACTATAAGATAAAGATAAGTAGTAGTTGTTGTTATAATAAATAGTGCAACAAGAAACAATATGATGGACATAAGTGAAAGCGATGAGCCTTATCCTTAGCAGCCTCCCTCAAGTTAATGGAGGGTTACGACATTCAACTTGTGTCAGAGATAATGAAACGTAGTTTTGAAGACAAGTTTGGTCAACAGATTAGTAATTTGGTCCTTAAAGGACAGATAGTGAACTTGTAAGTCATTAGAGGCCACCTTTTCATGAACATAATGGAGATTAAGCTCAAGATGTTTAGACCGAGAGTGAAAAATGTGTATAGTAGTCAAGTAAGTGGCACTTAAATTATCACACCATAAGATTGGTATAGAAGAAAGTTGGCCATTAATTTCCATAAGTAAGGAGTGAACATAATAAAGTTCATTAACTGTAGATGCAAGAGCATGGTATTTAGCCTCTATGGAAGAGTGGGATACCATTTGTTATTTGAGCAACCCTGAGTTGATGAGATTACAATCAAGGTATATTGCAAAACTAAATGTTGATTTCCTGTCATTAACATAGCTTGCCTAGTCTACATCACTATAAGCAAAAATAATCGATTAATTAGTAGGAGTGATCTATAAACCAGAATCCATAGTGGCTCGAAGGTGCCACACCAGTGTATATCACGAGGAGCTTGCATGAATTATGATACTTTATTTATTGTATAACATATATCAGGGCAAGTGAGAGAGAAAGATATTATAAGCCACCTATAAAACTTTGATAAAGTGTTGTATCAAAGAAAATATTATCATCAGTGAGAGCCAATTTGATAGATGGTGAGGCTATAGTAGAGGCATAATTTACATTGTCCATATTGACCTTAGTGAGTAGATCATAAATGTATTTAGTTTGAGTGAGAATCAATATGGAATGTGTCTAATGAGCTTCAATACCTTAAAAAATAGTGTAAATGGCCCAAGTCTTTAATAGTAAAGCGAGACTTCAATTAAGTAATGATATGTTGAATAAATGAAGAATCACTCCCTGTAAGAATTATGTAATCAACATAAATAAGATAATAAGCCATAGTAGAATTGTAAATATAATAAAATAAGGAAGAGTTAATTTTAGAGCCTTTGAAGCCTAGAGAAAATAGATAATCTGCTAAGCACATGTACCATTGACGAGGGGCCTATCTTAGGCCATATAAGGATCAATGTAGCTTACAAACATTCAAGATATGAGGGATTGACAAACCCAACCGATTGTTACATATAAACATCCTCTTCAATATTTTCTATAAAGGAAAGCATTTGACACATTAAGTTGAGTAATATTATAGCCTTTTAAATGAGCTAAAGAGAGACATAGGCAAATAGTTACAGGTTTAACAACAGGGCTAAAAATATGAATAAAATAAACACTAGGTCTTTAGTGAAAACCCCTGGAAACTAAGCATGCCTTATTGCGATTAACTGAACCATTTGGCTTATGTTTTATTATGTATACTAACTTGCAACCAATGACATTCTGATCATAAGAATAAGCTACCAAAGTCCAAGTATTATTAGACATTAACACATTTTACTTTTCTATTATAGTTGTGCACCACTCATGATGTTTGTTTGCTTGAGTAAAATAGCCCGGTTCACTCAAAATTTGGGAGAGAAAGTTACTAGTTTGAGAGAGTTAGTTTAGGAATGGGTAACTATATGGTGGGTTTTAGAAGGATTAGAAAAGGATGGTGCCGAGGGGTAGGATGTCAGATCAACAACAGGAGGAAGGTCAGGGGAAGAGGGTGGAATAGTATGAGAGAGTAAGTGAGATGGTTGATATGGTGAGAGAGAAATAATTAGAATGGGTGAAAATGAGGTTGTAAGTGGGGCATGTTAGGATATTGTGGAAGTGGAAGGAGTTTATAACTAATTAGGAGTTTAAGAGTTTAACTCTATATGGGAATTAGGTGTATGGGAATTGATCAATGGTACAAATGGTATTTAAGAGGGTAGTAAGATTATGGATGGCAAACTGAAAAATGAAGTACTAGCACTTGACACATTATGCTTGGAAAATGGAAAAGCTTGTTCATTAAAAAGAACATGTCATGAGATATAAAATTTTTGAGATTGAGGATCATAATAATTATACCCTTTATAAATTTTACTATAGCCAAGAAAAATACAAGGTATAGAATGACCAAACAATTTATCTTTAGCATATGGTTGAAGCCAAGGATAATAAAGACAACTAAAAACTTTAAGGTCAATGTAAGATGGGCTAGATTTAAACAAGAACTAATATGGACTAATATTATGTAACATAGGGGTTGGTAAGTAATTTATTAAATGCATGATAGTATCAAAAGCATGTTACCATAATTGAGGAGGAGTAGAAGAATATTGCATGAGTGCTAAGTTTGTCTCAACAATGTGTCTGTGTTTATGCTCCACATAACCATTTTGTTTTGGAGTTTTGGGATAAGAACTTCTTTGAGATATTCCAGGAGCTTGAGATATGATGATAATCCCTAAATTCATAGCCCTAGTCAGCCTAAAAACATTTAATAGGGCAACCTAAAAATTTCCCAATAATATACCTAAATTTAATAAAAACATTCAATACCTCATATTTGCATTTAATAAAATAAATCCATGTATATTTGCTTAAATGATAAAAAAAATATCACTTAGTATTCATTATTATCAAGAGACAAAGATAGAGCAAGTCCCCAAAGATCTAAACATATTAGATTTAGAGGACCATCAATATGATGAGTAGAAAGAGAAAATGGTAAATAGTGAATTTTGTTAACACTATATGCATGATAAAGTTGAATAGTACTAGAAGGATGGTATCAAATACGTTGTTGTCAAAGAGCTTATTTGACAGTGCGAGGTAAAGCTTGGCCCAAGCATGCATGCCAAATAGGAAAAGAGCAGAGATGAACTTGTATGGAGGACTTGTTAAAAGACAAAAGAATGGAATATAAACCACTATCATTATGTCCTGTATAAAGCAAAGCTCTCATGCGGATATCCTTAATTTCCAAATAATTAGGAAAAAATTCAATAGAAGCATTGTTAGCTTTAGCAAAGGAAGAAATTAATAAAAGATTAATGTATGCATCTGGTACATGAAGAATATCATGCAGATAAAAAAATGAGAATTAGAAAAGATAAAATTAGAAAAGCCAATACGAGAGATTGAAAGGCTTTTACCATTAGTATTTTAACATTGTCTGATCCTTAATAATAAAAATTGATAGTCAGGTTTCCAAATCTAAAGTAAGTTGATGTGTGGTGCTAGTATCCAATATCCATGGTTGAGTCTGTGTGGATGTCTAAGAAGCCAAGTGACTAGTTGATTTGGTTGTTTATGGATGTTATTGTTGATGAAAATTGTCATTGTAAGGTCGAGATGTTAGGCATTGTTTTAAGTAGTGTCCATAACCATGGCAAGTATGATAAAAAAAATATAAGAAAAATCTAATGAATGGCTACTAGATGAAAAAGTGTAGGAGTTTATATAATTGGAGTTATAGCTAGTATTCCAAGAGCCATAGGAACTAGTGGTAAATCATACTTGGCCTTTGTTGCCTCGACCACCCCAGCCTCATGAGTTAGCAAAAGCACCTTATCTCGAGACATGAAATGATCGCTGAGCCATATGGGTTATGGGTATATGGATATCCTTAGTTGAAGTTTCAGTATTTAGATTTTGTTCCTCATTTAAAAGAAGGCCATACAGCTCGTCAAATGTGATATCATCAAGTCTATTTTCAAGAGATATATTAAAGGGTTGATATGATTGTCCTAAGCCATTAGTTATCATTTAAATAAGGTTTTCATCAAAAATAGGGTGGCATAAGGGGGCTAATTAATCAAAATTGCCTTAGCTCATTGAAGATATTCAGTAATAGATTCATTTTACTTCTCCAACTTGTAAAAGTAGGACTTAATAGTGAGAATTTGAGCTTTAGAGGCGGCTGCATATGTATTTCCAACTTCTTCCAAGCATTATGTGCAGAAGATGAGCCAATGACTCATGATACATAACTTTTAGACATTGAACTAGTTATCAAGCTCAAAACAAGTTGATCTTATTGAAACCAATTTTTCCAAACAATATTTGATTGATTATTAATGATTTTGGGAGGTGTTTCAACACTTCCATCAACGTGCTTAACAAGATAAAAGCTATAGAGTAAGGGATATAGTTGGGTTTTCTATAGTAAATAGTTTATAGAGTTCAGTTTAATTAGAAGCTAATGGGAAATGTTAAATGGTGTGAGTGTGGATGATAATGAGTTTGAATTGGCCATATTTATAGTTGTGGTGTCAATATTAGATGTGGATATTGGAAGCAAATAAAAAAGAAAATTTAGGTTGTTATGCCATGTATTAACTTTTATAACATGTAAGTGCTAAAAAATAGGTAGAAAAACTTAACTTATATATTAATGATTGTAATATATGTATACAAGCATAGTATTATATGGTTACAGTAAAACTATAAGATAAAGAAAAGCAGCAGCTGTTGTAATAAGAAACAGTGCAACAAGAAACAATATGATAGACTTAAGTGAAAGCGGTGAGTCTAATCCTTATCATAACTTAACTACTTTTATATGCAAAATAAATAAAATTAGAGTGCGATAATCAAAATATGGATTTCATAAATCTTCATTCTTAACTACATATTATAATTCTAAATTAATAATAAATAAATAAATATTAAACTTTCAATATTCTAAAGGATGGGACCATCATGTACCTAAATCCAATATCATTTTAATTTTTTTTATTTCTTCACTTGTAGGAGAATGATTGACTATTATAAAGGCTATATATAAATATAGTTTCATTTAGCTTTCTATGTCTAGAATCCTCATTGAACTAGATTTTCTTCATTTTTTAAATTAACATGAGGATTACAACTTATAACATAATTCCTTAATCATTTCATCATTGGACTAGCTCGTAATCGATCCGTGCTTGAGAGCTAATAGGCATAGAGCCACTAAAACCCATAGCATGTCTATATTTGCTATGCAAAGCACAGATCATCCATCCAAATATAACATATATACGAATTATAAATTGGAACTTATCTAGAATGACTCAAATGAGCTCCACTAAACTTTACTCATCTCAATTATAACTTACAATTATGGTTGTAAACAAGTCGAGTTGCTCGTGAGTAGTTCAATGTTCAACTCAATAAAAACTCACTCGAACTTGTATATTGAAGATCATTTAATAAATGAGCCAAAATCAAACTATACAAAACGTGGCTTGTAATACTCGCAAACAAGTTCGAATAGAAGCTCGTGAGCCACAAAGCCAGTCTGTAATTTTAATGTTTAATAATTTGATTTTAGATATATAATATATAAATTCTTATTGTAAAAAATATTTTAGAAAATATATTATCCAAATAAAATTATAATTTATTTAGTAAATATTTTATATTAATTTATTAATGTGTAATTTTAATTTATAGTTTACATTTTTTAAAATTCCTTTAGGTTCATTTATGCTTGTTTAAGTTCACAGACAACTTATGAATAGTAAGTGGCATAGTAAGCTTGACTCAAGTTCGGCTTAATTATAAATAAAATAAGTTTGAGTTAGTTAAAACTCAATTTGACTCAATTACACCCTTACTTACAATTCTTAATTAATTTTTATACATTAAAATTCTAGAACATTTTTAAGCTCATGCACATGAACTAAGTGGTACAATCCAAATCTAATAACAATTATAGATATATGTGATAGAAATAGAACTTTGGAATAAATTTTGTAATGCAAAGCTAATGTTGCAACATTATTTTACCCATCAAGGAAAACTTGTAAAATTAGTAATTTTACAGTGGAAATAATTAAAGTGTACAAATAAACAATTAAACACAAAAATAATGGCAAAATAAAGAAATAGAGAAACAATGTACAAGAATTTACGTAAAAAACTCTAAAAAGGGAAAAACAATGGGCAAAGGAGGAGATGATTTCACTATGTTATAAAAAAAAAAGCATACAATGAGTGTTAAAGCTGTTAAAAATAATGCGACTCTCATATATTAAACCTTAAAAATAAGTATTTATACATGTAGGATTCAAGTGGAGAGAAAATATGTAGAAAAAATAACTTCCCAATATTGGGGTCAATCACACAGTGCATCACATGGCTTTATCATAGTCTATGTGCTTTTTTTAAACTCAAATACATTTCCTACACGATTTACAGCACACCCATACTTTAGGCCTTGCTTATCACTAGATAAAATGGAATACCTTAACACAACCTATGACACGCCTGTGTCTCATGCCGTATCAACCTAATTTGGACAGAATGACAAACTCCAACATAGGTAGCAACACGCATATGCTCCTAACTAGATGAAAATACATATCTCAATACGATTGCAACTATGTCTATACAATAATCCAAAATGACAAAGCCGACAGATCTCCATTGAATTCACATAAAAAACTTAACAATTTCCACCTTGACATGAATTTCTAAGATACCAAAATCAATTAAAAACATTAAATACTCCATAATGCACAAAAAAAAAAAAGCAAAACTCCACTTATTCTATAAAGCCCCCAAGGGCACAAATCGATGAGAAACAACAATCAAGTCTAAGCAATGCATAAACTTTGACAAAGGAAGTGATTTGGTCATTATATCAATAGGATTATCAACAATACTAACCTTTTCCACAATAATGTCACCCTTAGCTACAATTACTTGAACAAAGTGGTAGTGAATATCAATATGCTTAGTCCTCTTATAGAACATCTAATCTTTAGTAAGGTAAATAGTACACTAATTATCACAATACAAAGTTGTGAGCTCAAAATCATCACAAATCTCACCAAATAACCCCTTCAATCAAATGGCCTTCGTTATTGCATCATAATGGCCATGTACTTAACCTTTATAGCAAACAATGCAGCTAAAGCTTGCAAAGTTGCCTTCAAACTAATTGCACAACCACTAATGCAAAACACAAACCTAGTCAATGATTTCCTTTTATCAAGATCAATAGCAAAAATTAGAGTCTAAAAAAGAAACAATCTCATCCTAAACTTTTTCAAAATGCAAACACACTTTTGAAGAGCCATACATGCATTGAATGATCCATTAAACTGCTTTTTAATGCTCTTTTTCCAAATTAGCCATGTATCTACTAATTAAACTCATGGCATATGATAAAGTCGAATGTGTGTAGACCATAGTATATGGAAGGGAACCCACTACACTCGAGTAAGGAACTCGAGACATATACTTAATCTCATCATTTGACTATGGACACAATAAAGATGAAAGCCTAAAATGGGAAGCCAATGGAGTACTTATAGGTTTACAACTGTGTATACTAAACTGCACACACCTTCTTAATGTACCCTTTTTATAAAAATACAACAAGCGAACCTTTATATCTCTCACAATCTTTATACCAAGTATCATTTTTGCATTACCTAAATCCTTTTTCTTAAACTCAACACTAAGTTAAAGTTTGACCTTTTGTAATCTCTTCTCTATCCTTTATTATCCCTTCTCTATTTCTAGTTGCAATTAACATAGAGAGAAGAAGATATACTAATGCACTATAAGAAAAACTCTATTCTGTAATGGCAAAATCCATTGTAAATCCATTACAAAAGGGAGTTTGTAATGGATTTGTAATAGAAAATCTTAATTAAAATTTTGATGGTTACAAATTTTTTGTAACGAAATTAAAAGTTCAATTACAAAAATTTTAACCACGTTATAATGGACTTTGTAATTCTGATTTGTAATGGAACTGAAATCTATAATAAATTGGTTAGTAGTTATAGAATGGTTTAATGGAGAAATTCGTTATAAATTTGTAAAAGATTTAAAATAAATATATTTTATTACAAAATTAGTAATAGTATTTATCATTATAAATTTTTAACAAATTGAAACTGATATAAATTTGTAACAAAATAGTTATTACAAATATGTTACAAAGTTATAACAAATTGTAACCGTTAAAAATTTGTAACGGAAGACTCATAATAAATTTTTGACAAATTTGAAACAAACTTTAAATTTGTTACTACTTTTAAAAGATTTATAACAGAATATCCATTACAAATTTATAAAAGAATTGTTATAAAAACATATATACATTTATTTGATCAAATAGAAAAATCACATAATATTAAAATCTAAAAATATAATTGTCATACAATAGTATTTGAGAATTTTTAATTGTATGGCATGATATGTTTTAATTATAACAATAAAAAAGATTAACTCCTAAGATGTTAAGTCATGTGGACATCCAATTTTATATTGTTGACCTTTTAACATTGGCATTAGTAGCTGCATTTGTTGGTGCATTTTCTCTTGCTATTTAGATATCTGCTCTTGCTTCTTGAAATTTCATCATACTATTTATTTATTTCCTCACATTCTCAATGCATCACCTTATGTTCTTGACACATCTGTTTATGCTCCTCTCTTATCTATCTTAATCGATCCTCCACAGTAGGATCAAGAGCAGCATTACCCATATAAGAGCTAATGGAGCCAACAAATGATTATGGATAAAATGACTTTGCCTATGATCTAAGATTGTAATTTTATTATTTCTTTTATCCACTAACTGCTTGTAAGAATAATTGGCTCATATCAATCTACAAAGGGTCTATATTTTCCTCATGTTGTTGAGTAATAGAAGAAGCTTTATTCTCCACCTCCCCCTATAACTAAATGAAAATTTTGTTAGGAAAAATAAATAAAACAACATGATTAATTCATCAATAACTAAAAAAACTCACATTAATTTTTTGAGATCTCTTATCAACAAATAAAATATCTTTTTTTGTATGCATCTTCCTAAATACCTCTTATAAGGTAATTGGTCATTGTAGCTTTTTTTCTTAAAAATTTTATTTAATATTATTAATGTAAAAAATTTGAAAAAAATGATTTTTTTTGGCACATTAAATAATTATTTTGTACCATTCTCATAGTGTTCTCAATAATCGATACAAAACCTCTAGTGTGGCTTAAACATCTAAAACCTTTACCACCTATCTCATTAAGCCTATTCTTTTAAGCCACCATGAATTTAGCCTGCCATTATGGGGTATTCCTATGAGTTGTCCACTTATCCTAAACTGCTAGTGGGACACTCCTCGTCTTTCCATCCTTGTTATTTCTTAATCTACAAAGCTTGATGTTGTAATGATGACTTGAAACTCTGTGTCATACTTTAAAAGCTCTTTCATTTGAAGTTGTTGGCCATTTGTAAACCTTCTAAAAATAATTATGTATTAGTATCAAGTTAAATATAATTATTATAATCAAACATATATATATTCACATGTAAACCCTAAATTCTTCTCAATTATTTTTTTTATTGCATTAGACACTTTACTCTATTGATAACCCTCATCCTCTAAATTCTCTAAAATATTTCTCCAAGTTTATTGCAATCGAATGCCCAGGAACAAACTTACAAGTACAACATATTAACAAAATAACAATAAATATCTAAAATCATAAATGTCTAAATTTAGAAAATTAAATTTAAACTTCTACTCATAAATATATAATTTGCCTTTATTCTTAATCTTAATTAGGATTATATCTTTTAGATCAGTAATTGCATATGCTATTGTACAACCCTTATGAGTATTAATTGTAGCAACCAATATGAAGTTAGAAACACTAAACTCTTTCTTGTCCTCCATTTAAACATATCATAGTTGAAAACTATAAAGGGTTTAGGATTAAAGTAACCAAGACAAGACATCACCTCAAGAATTTCTCTTAATATAGCATCTTCAGCAGCAGCTTTGGCTCTTAGTATTCATGTTCAAAATGAAGATAATGCTCTTAAGAATGAAACTTGAGCAAATCTCAGAATGCCTTATTGTTCTTTGGCAATTTGCACCAAATTAAGTACCACATCATACACTTTTCCTATAAATTATTATAATAATTTTTGCCCTTAGATTAGAAATCTCTTACCTATAATTGTTAAATTGATATTTGAATCAAAAATTAAAATCCCAAATTTATGAATCGAGAATCAAGAATTTAATCTAATTTTAAGATTCAATTCATATTAATAATATTAATTAAAAATAATATATTTGATGTAAAAGAGGATTATTTAATGAGATTACTGAGCATATCTTCGCCTCCTCCACTAGCATCTACCCAATATCCTAATGTTGTCAAGACTTGCTTGCGACCTCTAGAGGACACTTATTTCAACCATGCTAATCTTTTTATTGTTTCTCACCATCCCAAAACTCCTGCTATTACTTCACAAAATACCCTACCCATCAAAATGTTTGCATTTGTGGTTTGTGAACTTGCTATTGTCTGCCCTCCTCATTCTACAATTCTAAAATCATATCATATGGTTAAGATTAACTTGAAATTATATAACAAGCATTTAACTATATGTCAACACTCATTAATTAGCTAAGTTGTTCTGAATAAAGGGGATTCGCCTTGGCAATTATCAAAGTTGAAAGAAAAACTCTTCAAAATATGCAACCTAAATTCACAATGGAGGCTTATCTCCTTAGGACGTGGCTTCTTCCATATTCTTCTCAGTTCTGAGCAAGGTAAGGAAGAGATATGGAGTTGGGGTTTCCTTTATCTTACACTTGGAATCTTACGCCTTCAACGATGGATGCCAAGATTTAATCCATTCAAATAAAAATCAACCACCACTCAAATTTAGGTTCGCTATTATTATTTGCCATGGGAGCTTTAGGATGCTCAGATCCTAGCTGATATTTCTTGTAACATTGGCATTCCCTTGAGAATTGTTTGTGCTACTCTTAATGGGGATTTTGGATGCTTTGCACATGTTCTTATTGACATTGATTAATTATCTCCATTGTATTATCAATTGGTGTTAGATTGTGATGGAAACCTTTTTTATATTGATGTAATTTATGAAAATCTTCCTTTATTTTGTAGTACATGTCAAGTTATTGGACATAATTCATTTGATTATTGCCATCATAAACCTGAGGTTAAGCCAAATTCTTCCATTCCCCCAACTGAGCAAGTGAGGGGACGTTCTCGAGTTCATAAAGTGTGGCAAAAGAAGTTGAAATCGATTGCAATACTGGATGCTAGTGATAATGTTGTTCAATAATCTAAGGAGCCTAAAAATAATAATCCAATGATGTTTGCTCAAGAGGCCTCCTCGAATAACAATGAAGCATATAGTGCTCCTCCAGAACCTCATACTACTATGGGTTCCCCTGTGAATCAGCTGACAATTATTACCCCGTCATATGCCTGAATTCCAATTCTCCCTTTGCCTTAAAATAAAGCTTTGCAAGAATTAGAATAGGTCAGAACCAAAAACTAGATAGAATAAGCTGATCAAGAGCACAATGACAACACATTTGATTGGAAAATTGTAAAAAATGAAAAAAATTCACCTTTGAAATAAGTCAAATTGTCAAGACATAAGCCCATTACTAGGGCACATTCCAATGCATCTTAATAAATACACTTGTTTGGAACTATAGAGGCCTAGGTAATCAAGTCATTTTGGATTGTTTTCATGTGAAATCATGTTGTGCTTATTAATTACTTTGATTGATAATGTTTTGATTTTGATCTTAACATTTAAAAAAAATTAATTGTCATGTATTTATATATGTTTAAATATGCATTTTTTTAATTTCTCCTACTCCTCATCAAGACTAGTTTTTTTTATATGTTTTGTTAATTTTTTCATTGGTTTCTATCTGGTTTATTTTCAGTATATTTTTTGTATCTAAGCATTGAGCTATTTGTTTATTTTTATACTTATTTTGTGATAGTTTACATTTGGTTTATTTTTTGGATATAAGCCATGAGCTATTAGTTTTATATCTTGTTATGTTTCTCTTTAGTTTACAATTGGTATTTCAATATCATTGTAACTCTATCCTTTTCATTAATGTTTTATTTATTTATTTTTACAATTTTACTTTCTTCAAAATGTTCTCTAGTATTCATTCTTCTTTATTTTTGACAAAGGAGGAAGAAATAATTGAGTTTGCATGAGTATTTAGTTAATTTCTTTAAAGGGAAAGAATTTTTTTTTACAAAGATGTGTTTATGTTAGTGACATAACTATGTGATAGTGTGTCCTTAATATCGATTTTTTTTAATCGAAATCTTATTCTATTTTTTTAATTTGAAATAAGGGGAGAAAATTGTTTGAATTTATTTTACATAATTTTGTTTATACATGCATAGTAACAATGTAAGTGAAGCTAATTTTGTCCTTATGATAAAAACCCTTATTTTTCTTACTTTGTTTATGTATGACATAAATTTTATAAAGATTTGGTGTATCTTTGTTTTCATTGTTTTAGTTCATGATCTTTTAATTCCCCTAAGATTTTTTTTATTCCTTTAGGTTCATTTGTCTTTATATATCTCTCTTTTCTTTTTATCTTTGACAAATGGGGAGAAGAAGTTATGTGATAAATTGTGCTTAGTGTTTGTGTTTGTGATATGCTAAGTGCTATACAATCATGTACATTAGCTAGCTAAGCTCTATATGATCATGTGATAGTGAGTGTTATATGTACTATTTTTGTGATGTATTTTAGTAGCACTACATGCATATATGTTTAAAATTATTTCCTTTTATGATGTTTTTATTTTTTGACAAAAAAAAAGGGAATAGATAATTAAATTTATATTTCTTATCATGTCTACAAAGGGGAGAAATAAAGAAACATATTTTCATATAAAAGGCAAAAAATTTTATGACTATCTTTCAAATTGGTATTGTGTCTTAAAACCATCTCATTTATAATTATTTACTATTTTTGTTAAAAAAAAGTTCAATTTCTTTAAATTCTTATATATGTTCTATTAATTCTTCCATGCTTTGGTACATGATATTGATTTTATGCAGATATTAAAGGAAATAATTTATTGCATCTATTTATTTTGAAAGGGGGAGCTATTTTAATTTAACATGCTTATACATGTTATTTATTTTTGACACATACACACATTATTTATTATCTTTTCAAATTGGTTGTCAAAGCCAAAAAGGGAGAGATTGTTGACCATTTGCATGATCAAACTCCTAATTTTGGACTTTGACAAACAATTTTAATTCTAATATACATTTTTAGATATACAATGGTCTTTTGGACTAATTTGATCTCTGAAATTCAATGAGGCTTTTTGACATCCTTAGAGCTCTATAATGAGAAAATGATATTCATCACTTTTGAAGTAGACATCTTAAGTTTTCTGAATTAAGGTGTGTTTACTTATAAAAAACTACTTTAGTTTTCTAGAAAATTTTTAAAAATAAAAATATAAAATAGAACTTTGTGTTTACTTTAGGCGTTTACAAAAAATTTTCACTTGAAAACAGTTTTCACCATTTTCACAATTTTAAGAGAAACGCGTAAAACAAGTTTTTGTTGTTTTCAAAAATTTTCCTCATTGAAAATATAAAGTGAAAACACTATGTTTTCATTTGAAAACACCTTATTTTCATTATGGCCTTTTTTACTTTTTTTATTCACTATTTATTATTTATTTTAGTATTAGAAGACAAAATAAACTCTACTTTTCAAGCCCTAAATTATCTCTCTACTTTGGTATGTATTATTATCTTTCTACTTTAAAAAATAAGTTATAAATGAAAATAAGTAAACATATTTTTTATTTTCAAAAAATGAAAAATAATTTTTAATTTCTAATAAGTAAACATGTTTTACAAATTTTCTATGAAAATGAAAAGTTTTCATTTTCTTTGAAAATTGAAAAATGAAAATAGAAAATAATTCTCCATAAGTAAACACAGCTTTAGCTTTCTAAATTGAGCTTACTTGTCAAAATCCAACCATTGGGGTATGCAAATCTTGAGTTGAATTTAACACATGCAGCTTTCATTTAGGTTGCATAGCTCTTAGTATTTCAATAATATCTTGAGCTACAGAGGTTCAATTAAAGTAATTCAAAGTGATATGGAAAGATAAGACAATTATCTACAACTTTTATGAATAAAATTAAGGCTGATTCGATGATCTTCTATCTTAGAAAGACATCAAAAAGCACTATCTTAATCAAACTCAATACAGGGACTAAATTGCATAAAAAGTGCAAATCCTATCATGGTGTCCCGGCTGGGACTAAGGCAGACCAATTTCTATAAAACTTCAATTTTTAGCAAAACTTATCCCAATCCAATGTCCTGACCAGGACAATGCTCAAGATAATGATATCCCAACCAGGACCAATGCAGAAATTCAAGTGCAACAGTTCATAATGACTAATTAATGCTCATCCTGACTGGGACTAATGATATCCCAACCAAGACCTAACAAACTACAGCTCAAAAGTTTAAATTTCATTCAAATGGATTTTAATTATGTTGGGAACGAAATTATTGCTTCCAATAACTATAATTGAATTGCTCAAGTATATATATATAACCTCTAAACATTATTTTAAGGTCAAGGAGCTTGTTTATTCATTATATACTTTCAAACATTCAATTAAGTTCTCTAAATTCTTTTAAAATTCATTTTATTATTGTATACTCTTGTGAGAGTTTGTGAGTGTTAAAATAGAAATTTTTATTCTTTTATTTTATGGGGTTAAGAAAATGGGAAGTGAGATTATATTATAAAGGTATTGGTTTAAGTGTTTAGCCATTAAAACACTTGAGAATTTGGTTTTGGTCTAAGCCTTGAAAATACTTATAAATTGATTTTTGAGTGAGCCTTGAAAACTCAAGTTGTAAGGTTTGAGTTGAGCCTAAAACTCAAGTTGTAAAAATCAATCTATGGAAATAGATTGTAGTGATTCAAAATCCTAACTTGGGGATAAGTTAGGTAAAGACGTAGAATTGTTACGAATCTGAACACCTTAAATTCTTATGTTCATCATTCTTCCTTCTCAACATTCTTTTTAATTATTGTTCAAATTTTTTAATTTCTTATTATTGTTTGATAGTCCTATTCACCTCCCTCTCTAGGACTCTTTCAATAAGAAAAATAAAAAAAATGAAAACATACAAAAAAAAGATTTAAAACTATAAATAAAATATAAGAAAATAAAAATAAAAAAAACCTTGAAGAGAAGTTCTGCAAGTGACGATGGATGCTAAAGATGGTGTTGACGGTAGCTAATAGTGGTAGTCACTAGCGACAATTGGCTGATGGTAAGGTGGTGGTGAGAACAAAAATAGGGAAAGAAAAGAGAAAAGAAAAGAAGAAAAGAGAAGAAAAAAATGATAGAGAATTTAAAAAGAAAGCAAGAAAAATGATAAAATATTGTAAAGAAAAAATTGGTGGGAGGAGGAAACGAGGGAGATTGAAAGTGAAATGAAAATAATAGGGAGAAAAGGGGGAGGGGGAAGATGAAAAATGATAGAAAAAAAAGGGATAAAAAAATCGAAATAAATAAAAGAAGGGGAAATGAAATAAAAATTAAATTAACTATTTTTTATATACAATAATAATTTTAAAAATATAATATAAAAATTTACATATTCCATTACTAGTCCATCACAAATTTAGTGGCAAACGATCGATATGTCACTAATTAGTGACAGATGAGCCATCCATCACAAAATTTTAAAAAATAAAAAAATTAATGTGTAAAATTTGTTACAGATGGTCCATCCATCACTAATTAGTGACAGATAGGTCGTCCCTCGCAAAAGTTTTAGAAAAACTAAAAATCTTCAATGTGCAAAATTAGTGACGGATGGTCCACATATCATAAATTTAGGGACGAACAAGTTCATCTGTCACTGTAATGACCCTAGTTTTTAAATTATTTTAATAACTATCAGGATATGCAGTGTTAATAAATTTTAAAACTATATTTGATTATTTTACTATTTCGTGAATAATTATTATTATTTTACGTTTAATTATAATTTTCTACGTAAATGTATATATTGAAGTTTATTATTTCAGACAATATTATTTCAATAATGTTTAATTTAGTGCATTAATATTTTAATAATTACATTATTGAATGGTACTTTATATGTTAATAAGGGTTTAATATTAATATTATACATATATATTGACTATTATTGTGTGTAATAAATACATATGTGTGTGTGTGTGTGTGTGTGTGTATATATATATATATATATATATATATATAATAAAATATATGTGTAGTGTGTGAATTTAGTGTAATATTATAATACATTATAATATAAAGTTTATTAGATTATAATATAAAGTATTATGTAAATAATATGCATACAAAAAATCAAAAGAAGCTCCTTCTTCCACTCCCTCACCCGCGACCCTACCCTCACTGCGCCTCCCAGAGTAGCTCATCGGACCGCCTTCGTCGCCGCCAAGCTCCTCCCCCTTCTTCCCTCTTCCCCCCCGACGTGCTCCGACTGTCTGAAGCCTGCCAAAACGCCGGAAAACGTAACGGCAACGTGTGGAGGTTTTTAGCCGTCGATCACGTTTTCGGCCACCAAATCGAGCTCTCCCTATGCCATTCAACTCCTAGAGCTCCGGGGAACTTGATTATAGCCTTGGTTTGAGCTCTAACTCCACCATTTTTGTTGTATCTCGATTTTTCTATTTTTGCCATTTTTGGATTTTTGATTTTTTTTTCGGGAATTTTTGCTTGATTCATGGAAATTGTCTTTACAAAAGTTGATCCCTCTAGTTCAAGCTACATCCTTGAATTTTTGTGTGATTTTTGGAAATTATTTTGATTTTTGTGAATTTTTGAATATTTTATTATTATTTTATTAATTTCATAAATTAATTATATAAATTATGAAATTGTGATTTTTGGTGTTATTGGTGGTTATTATTAATTTTAGAATTAATTTTATAATTTTTGTGAATTTTGTGTAATTTTTATAATTATTTTTAGCTTATGTCAATTTTGAAAATATAGGTTAAATATATTTTTTGTTAGAAATAATTGGCTAATTATATGTTTTTGTTGATATTATGGAGAAATATGTGGAGAAAATAATTTTTGTGTGTTTATATAATTTTTATTGAATTTTTTAGTATTATTAGTATTTTATGTGTATTTTTAAATATTAGGGGTAATTTGATAATTTGGTGGTAATTTTAGTTAAATATTAAGTTTAATTGGCTTTAATATTATTTGAGGTACAAAAATGATTTTTTTTTTACAAATTATTTACTAATTTTAACTAATTAATACTAATTTTTGAAAATTATTTTCAAATAATATATAATATACTATTTTTGTAAATAAATGGATTTTTAGTAAATTTTAATATATGTTTGGGCTAATTAAGTAATTTGGATTTATAAAATGAATTTTTATAAATATTTTTGGAATAATCGAGAAAATGAATTTTTAATAATATTATATTATTAATTAGGATTTTTAAGTAATTATTAGAAAAATAATTATTTTTGGTGTTTTAATACTTAATATGTTAAATTTTGATATTTGGAGGGTATTATTGAATTTTAATATATTTTATTGTAGTATTTGAATTTTTGATGAATTGTGGACCTCGGTTGGGGAATTTTAGTAGTTCGGGATCCCAACCGAGGGTTGTGAGAATTTTTATACTCAAAGTGTATTTTTCTTGCAGGACTGACTCTACTTTTTGGTAGAGAGATGTCCGTTTTATAGAGGAGATTCTGCTGAATTTTCGATAGAATTCTCGTAAAATGTGACATCAGGTCTAATTCTGATTCTATGTCTGTTCGTGTTTAGTAATTCTAGATTAAGTTTCTAAAAGTCTAAGTTAAATTTATTCTAATGTCATGATCACTTTTATTGTTTAGTTACACCGAGACCAAGACTTAGCGGACCAGGTCCGTTGGACTAGTCTCGAGGAGCGCATCTCTGTGAGTTATTATTATATATATACATTGTTTTAGGTTGCATGTTTTAGAATTATATGTTTTGAATGTAAAATTTTGCATAATTGCTTTATTGAATGCTTAAGTATATTTTAGGTATATTTTTAGTGTATTATTGGTATATTTTAAAATAAATGAAAGATTTCTTTTTGATTTATATTCAAATTATGTTTAAGTTTATTATTGGTTGATTTTGAGTATATTTCATGATTTAATTAAATTTATTTTACATATATATACCTGAAATATACTTAGTTTATTTTAAGTATATTTCTGGTATATATATGGTTTACTTGATCATTTTGAATGCCATTGTATATATATTATTTATGCCCAAATGTATGCTTTATTTTTTTAAATTGAAGGATATCGATAGAACGTGCTTCCTAGTGGGCAGCACTAAAATCAAGTACGTACCGGTGCAATAGATTGTAAGTTGAATTGCTAACTTATTTATAGAAATTATGACTTGATTGATTTGATTGATGTGAGATGTGATTGATGGTGTGATTGCTGAAGCTCGGTTGACCAAGTGTGTCGGGGCCAATCACACTGACAGTCAGACTGCTGGAGCTCGATCGACTTAGTGTCTCGGGGCCAGTCTACTATCTAATTGGATTAAGTGAATTTACTTGGAATTAAGTGAGCCAGTATGACTAGAGTGCTTTATATTGATATTTGAGGTTGCGATCACTTAGGGTTCTATTTGATCCTTTATAAACTGATGTTTTTCAATATTAATTATAAAGTGATTTTTTTAGCATCTGTGTGTACCTGCCTGTATATATATTTATTATATATACTTATGAGTATTTGCATTTGTCATTTAGTAATGCGTGTATATATATTATAATAATTCACTCAATAAGGTATGACTCCCCTTAGTTGATGTTTTTACAAGAGAGTCCTCTTCTTCAGACCTCAGCAATAGGCCTATCCGCCAGATTTCTTCCACCCCGACTTTATTATGTAAATTACCTACTTAATTATTTATTATTGTACTCTAGAAAACTGCAGTAATTATATTTGTAATAGTAGTGAGTTTTAATTATTTTGCTGTATGAGATTTTAATTCAGATGTTTAATCTGAATATTGTATTAAATTATTTCATGATATGAAGGAGATTATTTTATTATGTTAAATTGAAATTTTAATTACGGTATATTTATTTTATTTATTGTATGTTTTTATTATTTTAAGGCTTGCTAAAGGTTAGGATTTGAAAGAATTCTCGTTCCCTAGCGCCGATCATGACCCTGATTTTGGGTCGTGACAATCATTAATTAATGACAGATGAGCTGTCCATCACAAAATTTAGAAAATAAAAAATATTGTATAAAATTAGTGACGAACAAGTCCACATGTCACTAATTAGTGATAGATTGACCTTGTTCGTCACAAAATTAAAAAAAAATTAAAACTTTAATGAGTAAAATTAGTTATAGATAAATTCATCTATCACTAATTTGTCATTAACTAGTGACAAATAAGTCGTCCATCATAAGATTAAAAAAATTATAAAAATATTAATGTGTAAAATTAGTTAGTGATAAATGGTCCATCTATCATAAATTTAGTGACAAGCAAGTCCATCCGTCACTAATTTGTAATGGATAAGCAATCACAATATTTTAAATTTAATGTACAAAATTAGTGACAGGTAGTCCATCTGTCACTAATTTACTAATGGACAAGACCATTTGTCACTAAATTAGTGATGGATAAGCACAGATTGACTTGTTCATCACTAACTTAGTGATGGATTTTTGTTCCATCATAAATTTTTCCTATATATTTTTATCTTGAACATTTATGATTTATTTTGTATCCATCACTAATCCATTACTAATTTGTCATAATTTAATGACAAAAATTTTTATTAATAAATTTCAATTTTTGGTAGTGGTTGGAGTTGATTGGAAAAGTAAATGGAGGAACTAACAAGGATTTATGGTCAACCTCATTTGTAGTTTGGAACTATAGTTAGCAGTGTGATAAGTGCATGAAATAGCAACAAAAGAAATTTTTTTAGTTAGGTCTATGATGAACACTCTATCCTTTGGGGAAAAGAAAAATAGAGTTAGGATTTAGGTCGATAAACATTGATAGAATTAAGTTAACCATGGCCAGAACAGTGATAATCCAAACAATAATGGAAAATGACGTCATATGCTATTAGTAAAATTTATTTTACTTATTTGTTTATGATGATCTAACATAGTTCAATTGGTTTAATTCAAAAATAAAATCTTTTGAGCTGACAATTTGATAGAAATTTTGATTTTTTTTTTTGGAGTTACTTGTTAATGAGTTTGTTGTAGATAATTCAAATATTCAAAAATTCCAAAACCAAAGCACTACATGTTGAAATTAGAGAGCCATAGGTAAGGATCGCTACAAGAGTCTCTTCAATACAAAGGATCTTTATAATGGTTCTCCTCATTAATAAGAACTCTCTCTAAAGATATGAATTCCCTCTTTCTTAAGATTTATTATTAGGGGAGCAGTATAGCATAAATAGGATTCTTTAACCATTTATATGCAGTGGGTATTTTTTTGGACTTGGAATATTATGTTAGTAGAGCCCACTAAGATTTATAAGCCCAAGACTCAAGTGATTAATTAATTAACTTAATTAATTAGTTAATCAGTTATAATAAAGATAGAAGTTAAGATTGAGTGGGTTTCTAGCTAAGAATGTGGTTTATTGGGTAAGAGAGCAGTTAGCAAGAAAGAGGAAAGGGATAAAGAGAAAACTTTTAGTAAATCAAGGGTACATGAACAATTATCCAATATAAATACAAACAACTTCAATAAACATCAATCTTTTCTTTTTAATTTTACTTTTCTTTTATTTCTTTTTTAATAGAACCTTAATTATAAACCAGTTCCTTTGTTACTTTAATGAAATCTCCAGCTTTCTTAGTTCTCTATTTTATTTAAATTCTTTATGTCTAAATTCCCCATAATTACTTTAAAGCACTTTTAGCATTAAACCTAGCTATTTCTAGTTGTAGCTAGTTTAGGAACCCAAGTAATCTTAGGTCTTTGAGCTTGTTAAAATCGTTTGTTAGAAGTTGGAGATCCAAATTGGTTTGTGTACCTCACACACCTGACATGCTAAAACAATTATTGAAAAAGGGCTAGAGATGAATACCTTCAGTTGCCACCTAGCCTCCACCATTACTACAACCTCAATTTCAAACACATTTTTCAACCTATTAATTCTAACGAACTTACCATCACTCTAAAATAACAATTTCTTAATGAACAATTTTGAAGGAGGAGGCAATGGCTAATGTTTCACTTGTAACAAAGATCTAAACACCATACAACTCAAATCATCATGACAATAATTTCCCACAATCAAAACATGGGGGTAAAGCAATGAGGAAGAGAATGGGTTTTGTGGAGTATAATGAACCATGATTTAAGATCAAAGGAGTACACAAGGAATTAACTTGAGAAAAGAGGAATTACAATTGAGAGAAAGACATATATAATAGGTTTTAATGAAAGAAAATAGATAAAATTAAGAAACTATATATTGATGATTGATTGTTAATAGAAATTAACATATGATATAAATAATTGGCACCAATTATTGATGGCCAGTTATTGGTAAAAGTTACATTAAAATTAAGAGAGATGGCTTGGTTATAGGTGGCAGTTGTCATCGTTGTTTAGTGTTGGTTATGGAGGAGTATATTGAAAAATTGGAGTTTTGCTATATAGGTGCAATAATAATAGAGAAGATAAAGAACAATGGTGATAAAAATAACAAACAGGTGATTGATAATAAAATTTTAATTAACAAATTAACTCTTTATCTTTTTTATATTCAATAGGTTCTCACTTGCTAGTGAGTGTGTACATACACACTTTACGCCACGTAGGATAAAAAAGTATCAAAATTTATTTTTAGCATGTTCTAGTGTTAAATTGAAAATTATAAAGTTTTAAATTGTTAAAATATGTGAAATATGAAATGTTGCAAATGTTTGTGGAAAGTTTTTGTCACGACCCAAAACAGGGACCATGACCAGCGCTAGGGAACGAGAATTCTTTCGAATCCAGAACCCATAGCAAGCCTTAAAATTAAAATAAAATAAAACATGCAATAATAATAATAACATAAATAAAGTATTCTGCAACGGAAATAAAATCATAAATAAAATAAATATCCACCACTGAATTTCAATCGAACAACTCATCTTATATATAAATAAACTTTTAATACAAATTCCAGTTCAAATATTTGAAATACATAAACTCCACAACTGTTCACAATTACTACAGTGTTTAGATTATAAAGTAAAGCTCAAGTAAGCAGTTTAAATAGTGAAACCAGGGCAGAAGAAATCCGGCGTATGGGTCTGCTACTGAGGTCTGAAGATGATGACTCTCCTAAAAAATAATCAACAGAGGGGAGTCAGACCTCACTGAGTGAATTGTTATAATATATATACATGCATAACTAAATGGCAATGCACACAGTCAATAGTATATATAATAAATATATATACAGGCAAATACACACAGATGCAACAAAAGCATTTTTATATATTTTCTGAAAATCACTGTTTATGAAGGATCAAATAGAACCCTAGAAAATCGAAACCTCAAACAGTGTTAGACAACACTCTAGCCATATAGGCTCACTTATTCCAAATATATTCACTTGCTCCATTTGGATAGTATACTAGCCCCGAGACACTAAGTCAACCGAGCTCCAGCAGTCTGACTGTCAGTGTGATTAGCCCTGAGACACTTGGTCAACTGAGCTCCAGCAATCACACTCCCAAATCACATCTCACATTAAATAAATCAATCCAATCAATATCCATAAATAGGTTAGTAATATAGCCTAAATGCTATCGGCATACCGGTACATACTCGTTCCTAGTGTTGCCCACTAGGTAGAACGTTCTATTGATATCCTTCATTAATATATAAAACATACATTCATAAATAAATGATGCATGAATTTGAAATAAATAGCAACATAAACCATATCTATACTAGAAATATATCAAAAATAAACCAGGTATATTTCAAGTATATATACATCAAATAAATCCAATTAAATTACAAAATAAACTAAAAATATACCATGAATATACACAAAAATATTTTAAGAATAATTTATTAATAAAACATGCATATAGTTAAAAATATACAAAAACATACCAAAATTAAACCTAATTAATAAATAAATCGTTTATGCATACTTTACTAAAATAAATCATACATTTCTAAAACATGCACCCTAAAATATATATATATATATATATAAAATAACAACTCACTGTTATTGTGCTCCTCGAGATGGATCGGATGGGCCTGGTTCACTAGGCCTCGATCTTGGCACAACTAAACAAACAAACGATAGCAGAAAATCACAATAAATCTAGCATAAATTTCTAGAAACTTGATCTAGAATACTAGACACAGAATTAGAATCAGAGTTCGACTGGACATCACGTTTTACAAGAATTCTATCAAAAATCCGACAGAACCTCCCTTGTAAAATGGACATCTCTCTACTCAAAAAGTAAAGTCGGTCCTGCAAAGAAACACACTTCGAAATAATTCAATTCACAACCCCTCGGTCAGACTACAAACTACAATTTCACCGACCGAGATCCACAATTCACAGAATAATTACAAAAATACCGAAAATGCCCTTTAATAATAAAATACATTTTATTAATCCAAATTACATAATTAACCTCAAAACACATTAAAAACCGATAAAAACTCATTTATTTAGAAAAATCGTATATTATATATATAATTTGAAAATAATTTACGAAAAAAATTTTTAATTAGTTAAAAATACTAAATAATTTGTAGAAATCATTTTTATACCTTAAATAACTATTAAAACCAATTTAATTACATTTTTAACCAATTTATTATTAAATTACCAAAATACCCCTATATATATAAATTCACTAAAATTAATCAAAAATTCACCAAAAATAGTATAATTACTCAAAATTAATTTTCTCAACATATAATTCAATAATATCAATAAATATACTCAATTAACCAATTAATTTCAATTAAACACATAATTAACCTAATTTTTCCAAAATTACATAAACCTAATAAATTCCAAATAAATATATAAAATTCACAAAAATTACCAATAAATTTATAAAATGCATTTCAACATCTATAATTACCATAAAACACAATTTCATAATTTAATTAATTAATTTTCAAAAATTAGAAAATAATAATAAAATTCACAAAAATCAAAATAAATTCCAAAAATTCCACAAAAATTTCAGAGTATAGATTAAGCTACAAGGATTAAACTTTGTGAAGGGATTTTGCTTGAATCAATCAAATTGAAGCTCAAAAAATTCAAGAACCCTAATAGGCTGAAAATGGAAAATCAAAACCTAGGGAAATCTAGACCATTTTAAGTGAAACAAAGCTTAGAATCACACTCACCGGAGCTCAAGCAGAAGATAGAGACTTGTGGCATGGAAAATGGTGGCTGGAATCGGCTTTAACGACGATGAGATGAATTTCGGCCTCTCTTGGATTTTTCGGCCAAAACACGCCGGAAATGATGGCTTCAGACGTTGGGAAAGGCTGGAAGTGGTGGTGGCAAGCCAAGAGGCACACCGACGGTAAGAAAATCAGGTTGCAATGGCCGGATCACGATGGAGGACGATCAGGAAGGAAGGAGAAGATTCAATGGCAAAACCGTAAATATTGCTAACTTTTGTTTTTTGATAAATATATATATATATATATATATATATATATATATATATATATATATATATATATATGTATCTATACTATATATTATAATAATATATAATCTCACACACATTAATACTCACCACACATATAATTTAATAATATATACACATATATACACATATATAATTAATTAATTAATATAAAAACTAAATAATAAAAATTAATTTAATTAATTAAACCCTAATTTAATTTAAATAAATGCACATATATACATTTTATTTAGCACTTTAAAATTATGTATGGGTTCATGCAAATTCGTAAAACTATTTAAAATAATTAATATTAAATTATTTATATTTTAATTTCCCCAAAAATAAAATTTCTAGAAAATTTTTACGTAAATCTCTTAAAATAATATAAAATAATTGAAATTAGCTTCAATAAATAACAAACTCATAAAAATATCATATATAAAAATTATTAACACTGCATATCCCGATGCAGTTTAAAATTATTTAAAAACTCGGAATATTACAGTATTTCCCCCTTATAAGAATTCGTCCTCGAATTCCAGAAAAGAATAAACACAATCAAGAAGGGAAGAGATACAAGTAAGAAGCTCGCATTTCTACTTCAGTCTCCCACGTATGCTCCTCAACTCTGTTGCTACGCCATAGAACCTTGACCATCGGAATCTGTTTCGATCGTAACTTTCAAACTTGATAATCAATGATCACCACAGGTTCTTCCACAAATATCAAATCTTCATTCACTTCCACATTATCGGGCTGCAACACGTGTGAAGGGTCTGAGATATACTTCCTCAGCATCGAGATATGAAACACCGGATGCATTTAAGATATACTCAGGGGCAAAGCCAACCAATATGCAACAGTGCCTACTCTCTCCAGAATCTCAAACGGTTTAATATATCTCGATGCCAACTTACCCTTTTTACCAAATCTCATAACACTCTTCATCGAGGACACCTTCAGAAAAATAAAGTCTCAAACCTGAAACTCTACATCTCTGCACCTAGGATCCGCATAGCTCTTCTGCCTGCTAACTGCCCTCTCTAATTTGTGCTTAATCACGATGACTTTCTCTGCAGCATCCTGAACCATCTCAGGTCCAGTCAAAGATCTCTCCCCAATCTCATCCCAACTTAGATGGGATCTACACTTCCTTCCATACAACGCCTCATATGGTGTCATGCCAATACTGCTATGGTAGCTGTTATTATATGCAAACTCTACGAGAGGAAAATGATCATCCCAACTACCTCCCAAATCTAGAACACACATCCTCAATAAATCTTCCAATATCTGGATCGTCCTCTCAGACTGACCATCTGTCTGAGGATGAAAAGCAGTACTAAAGTCCAACCTAGTTTCTATCGCTTCCTATAACTTCTACCAAAAATGAGAGGTAAAAACTGAACCTCTATCTGACACAATGGACACAGGTACTCCATGAAGGCACACAATATGCTTCACATACAGCTTCGCCAATCTAGCTACAGAATAAGTGGCTTTCACAGGTAAGAAATGTGCAGACTTAGTCAAACTGTCTACAATCACCCAGATGGAATCGTATCCATCCTTAGAACGAGGTAAACCTACCATAAAATCCATAGCTATCCTTTCCCACTTCCACTAGGGAATAGGAAGAGGCTGAAGCTTCCCAAAAGGCTTATGATGTTAAGCTTTTACTTGCTGACATGTCAAGCACTTAGCAACATAATCAGTGACATCCTTCTTCAATCCGTCCCACCAGTACAAACCTCTGATACTGTGGTACATCTTAGTGACACCCGGATGTACGCTATAGGCTGTAGAATGTGCTTCCTCTAGGATCTCTTCTCTCAAATCATCCATATCAGGAACACACAATCTACCACTGATCCACAACACACCATCATCATCGAGTGTGAAATCAGTGAACTTCCCTGCTCAAACATTCTCTGCAAGCTCTTTTAGAATAGGATCTCGGCTCTGAGCTATATTAATCCTATCCCTCAATACAGATTGTACCTTAAATTGAGCTAGCAGTCCACCTGACCTACTGATCTTCATCATCAGACCTTGATCCACCGACAGATGCAACTCTTGGATCAACGGTCTCCTCTCAATACTGATGTGAGCAAGACTTCCTGAGGACTTTCTACTCAAGGCATCTGCTACTATATTAGACTTGCCTAGATGATATAAAATCTTATAGTCATAATCTTTTAATAATTCCAACTATCTCCTCTGCCTCATATTCAGATCTCTTTGTTGGAAAATGTAATTAAGGCTCTTGTGATCAATAAAAATCTCACAAGTCACCCCGTACAAATAGTGTCTCCAGATCTTGAGAGCAAAAATCACTGCAGCCATCTCAAGGTCATGTGTAGGATAGTTCTGCTCATGCTTCTTCAACTGCCTCGAAGCATAGGTTATCATCCTACCATTCTACATCAACACACAACCAAGGCCAACTATAGAGGCATCACAATAAACTGTGAACTTATCCACACTATTAGGCAGAGCTAGCACTGGAGCTTGGTCAACTTCTCCTTCAACAATTGGAAACTGTTCTCATAAGCTTCTGACCACTCAAATCTAACATTCTTCTGAGTCAAGCGAGTTATTAGGGTTGCAATTCTAGAAAAATCCTGCACAAACCGCCTATAATACTCGGCTAAACCTAGAAAACTTTGAATCTCAGTAATAAAAGTTGGTCTAGGCCACTCAGACACTGCTTCAATCTTCTGTGGATCAACCTGGATACCATCTTTAGACACCACGTGTCCAAGAAAAGAAACACTCTCCATCCAGAAATCATACTTCGAGAATTTAGCATAAAGTTGATAATCTCTCAATGTCTGCAATACAGTCCTCAAATGATATACATGCTCCTCCATACTCCTCGAATATACCAATATATCATCAATGAAGACTACTATAAACTGATCCACACACGGTCTGAATACCCTGTTCATCAGGTCCATAAAAGCTGCTGGTGCATTAGTCAAATCAAAAGACATCACCAGAAACTCATAATGGCCATATCGAGTGTAGAATGTCATTTTAGGAACATCGGCTTCACTGATCCACAACCGATGATAACCCAACCTCAGATCAATCTTGGAAAAGAACTATGCACCCTGTAGCTGATCAAATAAGTCATCTATCCTTGGGAGAGGATACTTATTCTTCACTGTCACCTTATTCAACTCTTTGTAGTCAATGCACAGTCTCAGGGTACCATCCTTCTTCTTCACAAACAGGACTGATGCACCCCAAGGAGAAACACTGGGTTTGATAAAACCCTTATCCAACAACTCTTGCAACTGCTCCTTCAACTCTTTCAACTCTACAGGAGCCATTCTGTAGGGTGGCACAAATATAGGAGTAGTACTTGGAACCACATCTATACAAAACTCAATCTCTCTGTGAGGTGGTAAACTTGGCAACTCCTCAGGAAAAACATCAGGAAACTCACAGGCAATAGGAACATCTGTGAGTGATAACTTCTCCACTGAAGTATCCCTAACTAATGCCAAATATCCCTGACAAACTTTTCTCAACAACTTCCTAGCCGTAATAGCAGAAATGAGATTATAAGGTGCTGAACTCCTATCACCCATAAACTTAAATTCTTCTTCACCAGAAATTCTGAAAGTCACCTCTTTACTCCGATAATCCACCACAGCATAGTGCTGAGATAACTAATCCATACCCAGAATAACATCAAAATCCATCACATCCAACAGAATTAAGTCATCAAATAATTCTCTATCTCCCATGAGAACTTGACAATCAGAAAGAACAACATCAGTTTCCACATAATCACTTAGAGGAGTGGCGATAGACAAAGGAAAAGCCATCCTTGAAGCTTGCCAATAAGACTTGAAAGTAAAAATGGAAGAAACGAACGAATGCATGGCACCCGGATCAAACAAAACCCATGCATCTAGGTAATAAATAGAAACAATACCTGCCATGACTAAATTGGATGCCTGATCATCCTACTGAGTAAGATGGAAAACTCTGGCCTGTCCTCGACCTCCCTGCTGGCTGGTAAAAGCCTGGCCAACACCTTTGGCACCTCCTTTGGCACTTCTACCATGATCCTACTGGGGAACAAGTTGAGTGGAACTCTGATGTTGGGCTAGAGGCAACTGAAAAGGAATAGGTACAACACTAGCAATCGACTGCTGTGGAAATCGTGGAATCTGCGATTGCTGATACCCAGAATAAGGACATAATCTGGCATAATGTCCTGTCTGCCCGCATCTGAAGCATGTCAACGGTGTCATGTAACACGATCCCTGATGGACTCTGCCACAGGTTTAGCATACACTGGCAACTGATCCAGAATTACGACCACTGTTGCTGCTCGAAGCACCTGACCCGAATCTGAATGGTCTACGCTTACCTCCACCGCCATGTCTACTGCTCCAATGCACTCACTGCTGCTGTGTCTAACTCTGCTGAGTCGGACCTCTCTGCTAACTACTCGAACTAACATGAAAACTCAAATACGAAGTAGTCTGTAATCAACTCGACTGAACACCCAGCTGGTAATAATCAGGCATTGCTCCCTGCCTGACTAGCCTCAGCTCAATCTCCTTGGCCAACTCAATCACTGACTTTAGAGTAAGGCCCACTGTAGGCATACCAACAAATGCTGAACCCAAACTGGTAACGTAAGTAGTGACTGCGAAATACTGATCTTACATCAGATCCTCTGCATATCTACCCAACTGGAGGAACTCTCGAGTGTACTCCTCAACTGATCTATCACCGTGAGAAATGTTGGTCAATCTGAGATGATAACTCATACGGAGTGGCTCTAGACAGAATCTCCTCATAAACTGCTCTCTGAACTGAGCCCAGGTCATCATCATCATATAAGGCTGGATCATCTGAATAAACCAGTCTAGGGCTGGTCCCTCAATAGAAAGCTCAACGATCATAATCCGCTGGTACTCGGTGTGAGCAGTCCTAGTCCTAGTCTCGATCGCATGCAGAAAATCTAACGGATCGGAAGTCCCATCGAAAGTAATCCTGCCAACTCTGGTATAAAATAGAGCTACCTCAGGGTCAGATATACCCTGCTGATAGGCAGGCTGAACAGGCTAAATAACTAAAGGTACAGGAACATCCTTGTACTTAGGCTCAACAGGCTCCTTGTCCTGTATCTCTCTCTGCCTACGGTGACCTGCCGCTCCTTGAGGTCTACCTCTGCCACGACCTTTACGTCTAACTGGCGGCTCAAGAGGTAAAACCTTGTCCTAAAAGGATTCATCATCCTCGGCCTCAACGATCGGTGGAGCGACATGCGCTCGCCTCCTCATTCTGAAAAGACAAATAGAATGATTCAGATAAAACAGAAAATGGAGGAATAACGCAGAAAACTAAATTAAGGAATACTCATCAAGACATACTCAAACCTAATTCACTGCAGTAGTTTCAAAGAAAACACAACACTGAAAACTAAGGCCACAACTCACACAACTAAAGCCCTGACACAAAACTCCGCTCTGATACCAACTTTGTCACGACCTAAAATAGGGGCCATGATCGGCGCTAGGGAACGGGAATTCTTTCGAATCCGGAACCCGTAGCAAGCCTTAAAATTAAAATAAAATAAAACATGAAATAATAATAATAACATAAATAAAGTATTCTGCAGTAGAAATAAAATCATAAATAAAATAAAATAAATATTTACCACTGAATTTAAATCGAACAACTCATCTTATATATAAATAAACTTTTAATACAAATTCCAGTTCAAATATTTGAAATATATAACTTACACAAATATAATACATAAACTCCATAACTGTTTACAACTACTGCAGTGTTCAGATTATAAAGTAAAACTCAAGTAAGTAGTTTACATAGTAAAGCCGGGGCGGAAGAAATTTGGCGTATGGGTCTGTTACTGATGTCTGAAGACGATGACTCTCCTGAAAAATAATCAACGGAGGGGAGTCAGACCTCACTGAGTGAATTGTTATAATATATATACACGCATAACTAAATGGCAATGCACATAGTCAATAGTATATATAATAAATATATATACAGGCAAATACACACAGATGCAGCAAAATCATTTTTATAAATTTTTTGAAAATCACTGTTTATGAAGGATCAAACAGAACCCTAGAAAACCGCAACCTCAAACAGTGTTAGACAACAGTCTAGCCATACAGGCTCACTTATTCCAAATATATTCACTTGCTCCATTTGGACAGTAGACTGGTCTCGAGACACTAAGTCAATCAAGCTCCAACAGTCTAATTATCAGTGTGATTGGCCCCGCGACACTTGGTCAACCGAGCTCCAGCAATCACACTCCCAAATCACATCTCACATTAAATAAATCAATCCAATCAATATCCACAAATAGGTTAGTAATATAGCCTAAATGCTATCGACGTACCGGTATGTACTCGGTCATAGTGCTGCCCACTAGGTAGCATGTTCTATTGATATCCTTCATTAATATATAAAACATACATTCATAAATAAATGATGCATGAATTTGAAATAAATAGCAATATAAACCATATGTATACTAGAAATATATCAAAAATAAACCAGGTATATTTCGAGTATATATACGTCAAATAAATCCAATTAAATTACAAAATAAACTAAAAATATACCATGAATATACATAAAAATATTTTAAGAATAATTTATTAATAAAACATGCATATAGTTGAATATATATATATATATATATATATATATATATATATATATATAAATAATAACAACTCACTGTTATTGCGCTCCTCGAGACGGATTCGACGAGCCTGGTCCACTAGGCCTCGGTCTCGGCGTAACTAAACAAACAAACAATAGCAGAAAATCAGAATAAATCTAGCAGAAATTTTCAGAAACTTGATCTAGAATACTAGATGCAGAATTAGAATCAGAGTTCAATGGGACATCACGTTTTACGAGAATTCTAACGAAAATTCGACAGAACCTCCCTTGTAAAACAGACATCTCTCTACTCAAAGAGTAGAGCCGGTCCTGCAAAGAAACACACTTCAAAATAATTCAATTCACAACCCCTCGGTCGGACTCCAAACTACAATTTCACCAACCGAGGTCCACAATTCACGGAATAATTATAAAAATACCGAAAATGCCCTTTAATAATAAAATACATTTTATCAATCCAAATTACATAATTAACTCCAAAACACATTAAAAATCGATAAAAACTCATTTATTTAGAAAAATCGTATATTATATATATAATTTGAAAATAATTTATGAAAAATAGTTTCAATTAGTCAAAAATATTAAATAATTTGTAGAAATCATTTTTATACCTTAAATAACTATTAAAACCAATTTAATTACATTTTTAACCAATTTATTATCAAATTACCAAAATACCCCTATATATATAAATTCACTAAAATTAATAAAAAATTCACCAAAAATAGTATAATTACTCAAAATTAATTTTCTCAACATATAATTCAATAATATCAATAAATACACTCAACTAACCAATTAATTTCAATTAAACACATAATTAACCTAATTTTTCCAAAATTACATAAACCTAATAAATTCCAAATAAATATATAAAATTCACAAAAATTACCAATAAATTTCTAAAATGCATTTAAACACCTATATTTACCATAAAACACAATTTCATAATTTAATTAATTAATTAATTTTCGAAAATTAGAAAATAATAATAAAATAATCAAAAATTCACAAAAATCAAAATAAATTTCAAAAATTCCACAAAAATTCTAGAGTATAGATTAATCTACAAGGATCAAAGTTTGTGAAGGGATTTTTCTTGAATCAATCAAATTAAAGCTCAAAAAATTCAAGAACCCTAATAGGCCAAAAATGAAAAATCAAAACCTAGGGAAATCTAGACCATTTTAAGTGAAACAAAGCTTGGAATCACACTCACCGGAGCTCAAGGAGAAGATAAAGACCGGTGGCATGGAAAATGATGGCCGGAATCGGCTTGAACGGCGATGAGATGAATTTCAGCCTCTCTTGGATTTTTCAGCCAAAACACACCGGAAATGGTGGCTTCAGACGTCAGGAAAGGCTGGAAGTGGTGGTGGCAAGCCAAGAGGCACATCGATGACAAAAAAATCAGGTTGCAGTGGCCGGATCACGGTGGAGGACGATCGGGAAGGAAGGAGAACATTCAATGGCAAAACCATAAATATTGCTAACTTTTGTTTTTTGATAAATAATTATATATATATATATATATATATATCTATACTATATATTATAATAATATATAATCTCACACACATTAATACTCACCACACATATATTTTAATAATATATACACATATATACACATATATAATTAATTAATTAATATAAAAACTAAATAATAAAAATTAATTTAATTAATTAAACCCTAATTTAATTTAAATAAATGTACATATATACATTTTATTTAGCACTTTAAAATTATGTATGGGTTCATGCAAATTCGTAAAACTATTTAAAATAATTAATATTAAATTATTTATGTTTTAATTTTCCCGAAAATAAAATTCTCGAGAAAATTTTACGTAAATCTCTTAAAATAATATAAAATAATTAAAATTAGCTTCAATAAATAACAAACTCATAAAAATATCATAAATATGTATAAAAATTATTAGCACTGCATATCCCGATGCAGTTTAAAATTATTTAAAAACTCGGGATATTACAATTTTCAAAAATGACTTAAATATGGAGCATTTTATCAAACATAATAACAACTCAAAATAAAACCACTTAAAAATATTGAACTAAAATAAATTAAAAACCGATATATAAAAAAATAATTTACTTCAAATTTTATTAAAAATTCGACCAAAGTAATTATTTTTAAAAAATTTTAAAAAATAAGTTGCAACTATTAAATTCTTTAAACAATTCAATAAAAACAAAACAACAACCATGAACAACAACAACAAAAAAGTAATCATAATATCACAAAAAACAACCGTATTTATTGAATTTATTTAGTAAAAAATCATAATTAAATTTCTCAAACAACTAAAGAAGAAAACAACAACAATAAAAAAAACAACCACAATTTAAAAAAAAACCATATTTATTGAATTTATTTAGTAAAAAATGATATATTTGACTTTTAAAAATTTTAACATATTCAAGAAATCAAATAATGAACAATAAAGAAAGAAAAACTTAAAACAAGCAAAAAAACATGAAATAACCCTTGAAATCAATTAAAAAATAGCAACAAAAACCTGACTAAATAATAAATAAATTTAAAATTTATATAATTTGTATTTATTAAATTAATATTTATATAATTGATATTTATATAATTGATATTTATATAAATTAATTATATTTAAAACAAACATAAAACATAGACAACAACCTGAAATCAATCAAATAACAACTAGAACATTTTTTTAAAAATAACAATCTAACAACAATAAAAAAAAAAATAGATTAAAACAAAAACCGGGAAACAACCAAAAAAAATTGATATTTATTGAATTTCTTTAGTAAAACATCATATATTTTTGTTTCAAAAATTTTAACTAACTCATTTATTTATAAATTTGTACTATTTAAAAAAAATCAAACAACTAAAAATAAAGCTAAAAGAAACTTAAAATAAGGAGAAAATATGGAAAACAATTAGAAAACAACAACAATAACCCAATAATGACTGCACAATAACCACATTTGAATAGTTCTATTTGTCTTTGTGTTTATAAAGTGAAAATATAGTAGAAAATAAGCATTATGTTTGTGCATAGCCTTTAGAAAATTTTTTCCATATTTAAGCGGTATTTGAAGCAAAAACACATTGAGTTTGGCTTAAATTGGTAGAGGAGCTTGTTTGAGATTGAGAATCAGGCTAACTATATGTTGCAACATAATCAACAAATAACTTAAACATATTGCTCGTGATAGTTGTAAACAAGCTGGAACAAAGAACATCTCCATACATTTGACATAATGAGAAAGAAATATACTCAAGTTTATATTTTGGATCTAGCACATTTATAAAAAAAATCACATTATTCGTCTTTTCAACATCTAGTTAGTACTTTGTCAAATTTGAATTTCATAGTAATAATCATTGACCTCAAAGAAACATCATTAGACTTAATCCACTCATTTAAGAGGCAATACAGTTTAGAAATTTCAAAGAAGAACTAGAGATTCTTATTTTTGTATTAAAGAAATGTTGCAGCAACACAACCAATTTAGAAACACATAGCCAATCAAAATGGGCAGGCATATCATTGCTTAAATTGAAATGAAAAGAAGAATAAGTTTTATTATATTTTTCAAAAGCCTTTTTAAAGATGTAAGCAGTTTTCAACATTATATGAGTATAGTTTCACCCAGTATAAAACATTTAGGGACAAGTATGCTTTGTAGTCAATGCCAACAAATTTGGAGATTTCTTTGAATTTTCTCAACCTAGATGGTGTGTTTTAAATGTATCTAACTACTTCTTTAACTTTTTTTTATCGAGTTTCTAATAGCTTTTAGATCATTTTGAACAATCAGATTCAACATATGTGCAATGCATCTCGTGTGCAAGTATTTACATTTAATAGCAGAAGCACCCTAACTTAACATTTTCTTTTTGAAATAAACCATTATTATATTATTAGAGGATGAATTGTCAATAATCACACAAATAACATGTTTCAAACCCCACTCAAGAATGCAATTTTCAAGTGCCTTAGCTATGTATTCACCATTGTGTGAAGTGATAGGCACAAATGAAATTATTTTCTTATGGAGCTTCCATTGATAATCAATAAAGTGTGCAGTGATGTACATGTAATTAATGCACTGAATTGAAGTCCAAGCATCAATTGTTAAAACAAACTCTTTGATAGTGATTTTTTGAAAAATTTATTAAGAGATTGTCTCTCATTCAAATAAATAGAGAAGTAGTCTCTACTTAATGTCTATATAGAATGCAACTTAAACTTAAGACATGCAACATTTAAAAAAAAATTAAATCTTTTACCTTCAACAAATTTAAAAGAGAGTAATCAACAATTAGCATATTTGTTGATGCTTGTCTAATAAATTCTTTGTCAAACTTCCAAGTTCCTAAGGTATCAACATTTTCACTATTCTTAGCTTTCGTAGTGGGTGCAGGTTATAGCATTAACAGTGATTGTCTAGTGTCTTCTGAATGAGGGTTTTTCAAATAATTAAGCACATAAATTCTTAAGGTTAAAGTGCCTTATTTCTTAGAATAGCAACCATAAGTTTTAAAATAATAAATGCATTTTCCTTTTACGACAATTGCTGCCTCATTTTTAATTTTCTTGAAATGCTCCAACGCTAATGATCTGGACTCTATTTCTTTTCTTTTTTTCGGTGGCAACAGTTTGAAGTGCATTATTCTGCTTATGCTTCCACCACATTAACATTTAATGTAGGTTCAACATTAGTAGCAAAAGTATTATTGCCACTGGTAGAACCAATACCAACAATGTGAGTGTCCATCTACAAAAATATTGAATAAATCAAACATATAATTAACTTAATTAATTAGACAAAATTTACAATGAAACACAAAATCATAAAATTTAATACGCAAATGATAGAACATAGAGAACATCATATACCTTTAAAGAAAAAATCCCACACCAATGTTTGAGTGACAAATCGCATATTGTAATACACAAAACATAGAACAATAAAAATCACAAAATTTAATATTTCGCTTCCACCATTGAATTTAGATCATTTTCTTCACTGAATCGCTAGATCTATTAACATCGATCCTACGATCCAACCATAACTCACAAGGATGAAACACAAACATAAAAATGATTATATATTTATTTTTTAATTTAAAAAAAACATAAAACATCAAATAATACAACCAAAGACATCAAAATTTACTAGATTTGACTAATATTACCACAAATCAACCATTCATGTTGATTTTATTAGCCAAAATAAATGAAAATCTTCTAATATACTCTTTGCTCTATAGATCTAGATTTGTGCAATCACTAATCAATAAATGAACACAACCTTAACAACGAGAACTCAAGATGAAAGAGTAGACTTACAGAGACATCCGGAGACAAATAGAGACACAACAAATATCAGAAAACATTTTTGATGAAAAATAATTGAAAAACAAGATGTAAGGAGAGTGCAAAAGCATTTCTATTTTGAGGATTTATAGATATCATGCTTTCTTTCTTTTTTTTTTCGTATTAAGTTCATGAGAAATTAAAGATTTTTCTTTACAAGTTTAAATTGGGAAGGTTTAACTAAATTTAAATTAGGTTCCTTGCTATTAAGATTTGGCATGCGAGATAAAGTGTTAGATAATGAAAGATTATAGATGTCATGTCTGTATATGACGTTGTTACCGATGATTTTTTTCAATAAATACGGTAAAAATTTTAAAAAATAATGTTAAATAATATACAGGTTGACTATTTTTAAAAAATATATAATAAATTTGAAATTTTTAGTCAAAAATTAGTATATAGTATAATTTTTTCAATATATTAAGCATGCTTTTATACGAGATGATAAAGAGGATAATGAGGAAAGGGCGTGGCAGTTGTACACACGGTTCCATTTGGAAACACTTTTGTATCATTTTTTTTTAAAATATGGACAAATAAAGCACAATAATCCATGTAGATTCTACATCTTTTTACAACCTAATAGCAAATCGCATGCAATACTTTTTACACATAATCCACTCAGAGTCACACGTAAACGCCCCGCACTCGCCTACACTATATAATATATCCACAAATAAGATAATGATAATAAGAATTAAAATAAAATAAAATAAAAAGATGCCACGTCATCTGTCTCACGCTTTATCCAACCACCGGCTGCCGTCTCCCAAATCCACATCTACTCTTTCCTTTTCTCCTTCCTCTCTTAGCTGTTCGTGACTGTAGACTGTGGGTCCCACATTCTTTTTTAAAAAAGTTTAAATTAATTTTTAAAAAAGTGATCATTTTCCTCTCTCTTTCCTCTGTCTTGTGAACTTTATTTTTTTTTTTTGTGTTTTTTTAAAAGAAAAAAAACACACGCACACCCAAAGACATAGACATAGTCTTCTGTGTACACACAATACAGAAAAATTAAATGTGAAAATTAAATTTAAGGAAAAAAGCAGAAAAAAAAAAAAAAACTCATAAAGACTCTGTCTGTCTTCTCTTCTTCTTCTTCCTCTTCTCCTCTTTTCACTTTTTTTTTTTTTGAGTAATAATCATAATTAGGTAGAAAGAGGGAGATGCCTGCTTGGTGGGGAAAGAAATCATCAAAGAACAAGGAAGAGAGGCATCAACAAGATAAAGAGACTTCGAGTGTTAAAAATGATACTATTGTTCTTAACAAGAAGAAGAGCAGCACCAGCAGCAACGGCAGCAGCAGAGACAATCCCAAGAGCAGTAGTTTTGATGAGCCGGTTCTATTTACCCGGAATTCCCCTCGTGTGAGCAAGGATTTTAGCGGCGGCTCATCTGGGTTTTCGGGTTTCGATTCGGATTCGGTTGAGAAGAGAGCTACTCTTGATCTTCCTCTGCCTACACCTTCTGGGTCAGGGAGTGATCACGGTGCTGCTGCTGGAGCTGGAGTTGGTGTCAGTGTTGGGTATGGGCCCGGGATGGGATCTGGGTCAGCATCTGGTGGCTCGGTTTCCAGTGTTAGCTCTTCTGGTTCTTCCGGTGAGGATCATCCGATTTCGAATGATCATCACAGTAATCTTTTAAATGTTTACAGGTTGGTTTTCATTTTTTCTAGATTTGTTGATCGTAGGATTGGTGTGATTTGAGTTCTCGATTGATGGTTTTGATTTATATTGTGTCGTTTAGAAACGTTGTTTTTGAGGGTTTTCCTAGAGTTAAAAAATAAAGTTGGTTTTTTTTTTTTAATTATTGTTCTTGTAGGACATATGAATCTCTGTTGTGTCAGAATTGGGTTTGCTGTGTTGCTAATGTTGTTTCTGTGTGTCTGTCTTGCTCATTATTTTCTGTGTCCGTCTTTTTTGTCTCCGTCTCTATCTTTTTTCCTTTTTTCCTGTCAGAGTTTGGTTGCTCTATGTACTGGGTTTAGTCTTCTCTTTCCAATAGATTAGTTTAGGTAGATCTCTGTTTGCTTGTTTATTTTTTCCTTTGGCTTGTTAGATTCAGTCTTA
Source organism: Mallotus nudiflorus (assembly GCA_947683625.1). Taxonomy (NCBI): domain Eukaryota; kingdom Viridiplantae; phylum Streptophyta; class Magnoliopsida; order Malpighiales; family Euphorbiaceae; genus Mallotus; species Mallotus nudiflorus. The sequence goes on from CANTUR010000459.1 coordinate 750,922, forward strand.
ATCTCTGCACCAGTGTCTTAAGTAAATTTCTCAAAGTTGTAGACTTAAAATGGAGTTTATATTAATTAAATGAGTTCTCAATTTTTCATAAACTAAGGAGCTATGCCTTTCTTGTTTAGTGTGAATTCTATGACACATCTGGAAATATTACAGTGTCCAGCTAATATTGCTTTCTAATTGATTAGCTTACATAACCAATCATTACAAGAATAAATTCAGATTGATTCTCAAATGAATCATCTAATTGAAACCCAGATCAGCTGTTGATCATAGAGGAAATGGTGAAATAAGGTTCAGTACGGGGTCAAGAAGTCCAGGGCCAGGATCAAGAAGTCCAGGTCCAGGATCAAGAAGTCCCCGCCCTGGATCTAGAAGTCCCGGTCCTGCATCCAGAGGTGCTAGCCGGTCAGCATCACCTCTTCATCCATTGTTGGGAGGTATGAATCTAGAGTCACCAACTGGAAGGTTGGAAGATGGGAAGAACCAATGTCATCCTCTGCCTCTTCCACCAGGTTCTCCTAGTAGTCCTCCTTCCTTGCCAGGCACTAGAACTCCTGTAGTGACTGAAAACACGACTGTTCCAGTATCAAGATGGAAGAAAGGAAAGCTCCTAGGAAGGGGAACATTCGGACATGTTTACCTTGGATTTAACAGGTAATCTCAATGATTCTCCTAAGCTAATTGGCTTAAGTAATTTATGGCTCAAGCTTCAATCCATTTTACTTTGCTAAACTATGGTGTTGTCTTAACAACTGTGAAGATGAGAATAGATTTGTTTAAGTTATAAGATGATCATATGCAAAGGAGTTATGTTATATTATGTAAATTCTATGTAACTACAAAATCACGATTTTATTACTGTTCTAAAGAAAAAAAGAGAGAGAGAGAGAAAGGAAAAAGTGCAAATAGATGAGTAATTGAGTACAATGCTACTTTTCTGTTGAATCAATTTGACATATTGTTGCACTCTTCTACATGTTGTATTGCAATTCAAACAGTGAAGGTGGGCACATGTGTGCAATAAAAGAAGTCAGAGTTGTATCTGATGATCAAACGTCAAAAGAATGTCTTAAGCAACTGAACCAGGTATTTAGCTTCTGGTATCAAATTGAGTACACAAATAAGCCAGCAAAGTAGTGCATTTTCAGATAGTGTTTTACATGTTTTATTGACACACGATGGTTGATTTCTAGCTAATTTTCCTTGTCAACAGGAAATCAATTTGCTTAATCATCTTCAACATCCAAATATTGTCCGATATTATGGAAGTGAACTGGTATGATATCACTAAAGTGTTTCTTCTGTTTACACAGTGATTTTTGAATCCTTGTCCTGCCATTGTCAAATGTATCTACTAAATGCATCCACTTAGTTCAATCAAGGTCATTGAGTGTGAACTTTGGATTCTGTTTTGGTTTTCCATTTCTTCAGAGTGAGGAAACACTTTCAGTGTATTTGGAGTATGTCTCTGGTGGTTCAATTCACAAATTGCTTCAAGAATATGGTGCCTTTAAGGAACCAGTCATTCAAAATTATACCAGGCAGATTCTTTCCGGGCTTGCCTATTTACACGGACGAAATACTGTGCACAGGTATTTAAATATTGGTGTATTATGGTTGATCAATAATTAAATCAGGAAATTATAGTTTTCCCGATTTCTTATCTTTTGTAATGTGTGTTTTCCTGATAGGGATATCAAAGGGGCCAACATATTAGTAGACCCTAATGGTGAAATCAAGTTGGCTGACTTTGGCATGGCTAAACATGTATGGCTTATTTCAAACAGTAGAGTTCGATTCCTGAATATTTGCAAAAATAGATGTTTACAAATCATACAGAATGGAATGAGAGTTCACTTTGAAGTTCTACATCATGAATATTCAATTATTTTTCTATTTGCAACCGCCACTGTATTTTGGATGATTATTGGTGAAAGTGTTTTCAACTTTTTCTCTGAATCAGATAAATGCTTGTTCTTCAATGCTTTCATTCAAGGGAAGTCCCTATTGGATGGCCCCTGAGGTATCTTCTCTTTCTACCTTACCCTACTACAGAGATTCCCACATCCTGTCTTATGGATATGACTAATTCTTATGTATATATGAAGACTCAACCTTTTTTTTTTGTCCTTCTTAGTGTTTCATTTCTATTGTCCACTGTTCATCGGCATTCGTTATCATCACTTTCTTTTTTTGGATCTGGTTTCAGGTAGTAATGAATATCAATGGCTACAATCTTGCAGTGGATATATGGAGCTTAGGGTGTACAATTCTTGAGATGGCAACATCCAAACCACCATGGAACCAGTACGAAGGGGTGAGCTTTTAAAAATTTTGTAACTTAAATGGCCTTTTGTTGTGGTAAGCTTTAAGGCTGTTGTTGGATTGACATCATTTGATCATGTTGACTTTAACAGGTAGCTGCAATTTTTAAAATTGGAAACAGCAAAGATATGCCCGATATACCTGATCACCTTTCAAACGATGCAAAAAATTTTATAAAGCTCTGCTTGCAGCGGGAACCATCAGCACGTCCTACAGCTTTACAATTGTTAGACCACCCTTTCATTAGGGACCAAGCAACAACTAGAGCTGCTAGCATCAAAATTACTAGAGATGCTTTTCCATACACTTTTGATGGAAGCCGCACACCGGTATATCCTTGAACTTATTTTAGTACCATTTTAAATTGCAAGACACAAGGTGTCTTTTTTCATTTGATATATTTAAATTTGAGACATTTGCATAGCATAATCATTACCAGGATTTTGGACATAAGCATAAGGAGTACATGGTGCTGACCACTTTCCTGAAGCACCATGTATTCTGTTAAGTAAACAATGTGCAAGCAAAATAGCCTTTGTATCGAGGTTTTTTGCTGAGTTGTATAAAGAAACTTTTATGCTATCAATATGTATTTGAGCAAAGGATGTTAAATCTTATTGGACCTGAGGCAGCAATGCAACTGAAGAAAGGGTGTATTGATATCTACCTTTGCTGGCGTAGAGGACAAGTTCAGTTAAGTGCTAGGCCTGAGTTTTTTGCTGCACACAATACCTGCTATACGAAGTTCCAAATTCCAAAATGTTCTTAAATTTATTTTGCTTGTACATCATTCTTCTTTGTTGTGTGATTGTGTGCATATGCAGTGTTTAAGAAATTTATTGTTTTGCCCCAATTTATTTTCTACTTAAATCAGATGTCAGCTAACCAGTATATTGTGTTGCTTTGTGAGCAGCTAGTCTTAGATCTCCACTCAAATAGAACAAGCATCCCGCTCTCTGAAGGAGATTATGCAACAAAGCAGGTGATCACTAACGTCAGAGCATTGAAGAACACTAGGTAAATGGCATACTTGTAATCAGACCTCTTTTATGCATCATGATATATTTAACTTTTCATTGACTTTGGAAGAATTATATGCAGGGATGATGCAAGGATGATCACATCGTTACCTGTATCCCCTTGTTCTAGCCCATTACGACAGTATGGGCCAGCACACAATAGTTGTTTCCTTTCACCTCCTCATGCAACATACACGGTAGGAGGGCAAAGTGGTTACAACTTTAGCGATTACTCATTTTATTCTATGAGACCGAACACATCATACTGTCATGATCCTGGCTTGGAGAACTCTTTTTTGAAGGGCCAAACACCCGGTGCATCACCAAGATCAAGACCCATATGAGTGTAAATACCAATGTATACTTTTCATGCTGTCATCAACTGCAGCACGGAATGTGTGACCTCGATGGTTTCATGCTCTTACATTGGTCTCAAAACTTCCTCGTACTTGAATGAAGTTGGTGGATTATTTTCCCTGCAGAGAATTCAGGAAGGGAGCAACTTGTGGTGAATGGTCTGATGATAAATATATATTGATCTCTTGGCAGTCTCTCGGATTGTTGTAAATGGCCAGTGGGTCACTGTGTGTAACATTCATGTTGTAATCGAGTAAAGTGTATAACATCATTGCTTAGGCAAATGCTTGTAGCTAGATAAATGAAAATATGTGGTTTAGGCTCTTTTTCAATATTGTCTAGTTTTATCGGAGAGATATATATTTTCCCTTTTGTTGGATTCTTTTGGCATTGCAACCGGGTGGTTTTACATGCCGCCAGCTATTATATACACAAGACAAGATAAAATTTCTGGAATATTCTGCAGCCCTGCTCAGTCTGCCCATTGTGCCTTATTGCACATCTCATTTGGCTCGCGGCAACTACAGGAATTGCTTTCCATTTTGCTTGCTGCTATTACAGAATTGCTTTTGAAAACCATTTAAAGTTGTAGGGTGCCCTGGCGCCCGTACAAATGCGACCTAGTTGTCGGATTCCTTGTGTACAAACGCGTGGCAGGATCACTGTCAGTTCCATTTGAGTCACAGAGTGATGAGATGAAATGTGGGCGGAAAACGTGTTGAAAAGGATCTTTTATTGGGATTGGGGTGGTTGTTTGACAATTTCAATGGCAATTTTTGACGTGACATGAAAGAAGAACTCGTCTCCGTCCCGAAGTATTATTATTTATTTATTTAGTTGATGCCAAGACCTCAACTTTCATTTTGTATTTTTTCTGATGTGTCTACGCTGCTTGGAAGCTTCTTGGATTACTTGGCCGGCTATTTTTTTTTTTTTTACTTCTTTTCGTTGCTAACCTGCTGTGACTGTACTCATTTCAGATAATTTGTTCGCAGTAAATAACTGTCTCCAATGCCACTGTACGTCATGCCTTTCATTCATAGAGCAGTTGGGTGATTCTACGTATCATCTATGGAACCCCGCCACTTGTGAAACGCATTATATATTTGAGGCTATTTATAATTGGTACCATTTATATTTAATGATTTTATTTTAATTTTTTAATTTTGAAAAAATAATTTTATTCAATTTAGTACCAATAATGTTAAGAGGATACTCAACTTTTAAACAGGTCTCATTATTTGAAGTATATAGTGTATACTTGGGTTAGTTATTTAGGAGGGTATTAATTTTTTGCTTTATTTCATTTTGGCTCTTTTTCGGCTTTACAAATAAGACCATGGGCTCTTAGAAAATAAATAAAATAGAGTTTTATTTTTATTTTTATTTGCTTGATATTTTCTATTGTAGAAAATCTTGTTCGGTATCTATGTTTATTTAATAACTCTAATATTAATAGTTTAAGAAATTTAAAAGAAAAATTATTTGAAGTTGGTCAAGAAAAATTTAGTATTATAATAATTGTTGTGATTGTATTGAATATGATAGAAATATGTGTATTATTAATATAATTATTATAATTTTAGATCATTTTCTAAATTTTGAATAAATTGTAAGAATAATGAAAAATCGAATGGACAGTTCAAATTCTTAAAACAAAATCAAAGTTGTGTTATCAAAAAAAAAATAAATTAAAATTTAGTAATCAAATTGTAACAAGAGTATAGTTGGGTGACCTTAAAAATATTTAACTCTAAAATTGATAATTTTCCTAAACCTTTTGCATTAATTAATATCTTTTTTTATATAATGCATTTTTTAAATCCTTTAAAAATTTTAGATCTCAAATGATTTTAGATTATTTCTAATTTATTTTAATCATGTTTCTTCTATACATACATATGCATCTACAATGTAATATTGTAATAATTTTTCACTATTTTATAATATTTTTTCTTTCATTTGTTCTTATTTGTAATTTAAATGCATAGAATTCGTTTACCATAACATATTATCATTTAATATTTTTATTTGAATGATTAGTATGATAAAGAATATTAAGATGACATTTGTCTTCTCCATAAGGAAATAATATTATATATGCATTGACATAAAAAATTATCACGACTTAAACCTCAAGGGCATGTGATCGGTGTTAAAAAATAGAAAAACGTGAACCTTTTGAAATTTGTAGTAAGCTTAAGAATTTTTTTAATAAACAATTAATTAACGTTAAAATTTTAATAAAAATCTGGCAGAATTTCCCCTGTACAAGAACAATCCCAAAACCTGTAAAAGAACATAATAACACTCCCAAAGTATATTTCCAATCTTCACTACAAACACAACATCACAACCAACAACAAATTACAAGATTCACCACAATACAATTCATCAATACAAGTTATACAAATGATATACTACTACAGTATCTAGAATTCGTGTACATAATACATATCTAAATAAACTTACATAATATAACCGGACAAGAACAACCCCAAGCAGACAATGAGGATTATCAATTTAATTATGAGATCTTGAAAAAATAAAATTCAGAGAAATCAAATCTCACTGAGTAAATTAATATTATAAAATACAGGTTGGATTTTAAAAATACTTAATTAAAACCATAAAATTCATTTATTAGGTAAATATTCAAGATCCTTTATTTGTTAAAATTATTTTTATACAAATAAATTCTTCCAAAACATATATTTAACATAAATATAAAAATAAGTCGTGCAAACATAATATTTATTAATAAAATAAAACTTTTGCTGGGAATTTATGGTAGAACTCTAAACCTTAATCATACTATGCTTTTGACTTACTTTTTTCCAAATAACTGTCGTCCCAAGAGATCAAGCTCAACCAAGTTACAGTTACAGTCGAATCTCTTAATCCAAATTAATGTCCCGAGAGAACAAACTCAACCAAGTTACATCTCAATCCGGCCTGAGAGAACAAGCTCTACCAAGCTCAATTTACATTACTACCTGAGAGAACAAGCTCAACTGAACCACACAATAACACATATCTTACCCATATTTATACCCATGCGCACGTGGTTTTGATGATGCCCACCAGGTAGCACATTTCATTAGTGCTCCAAAAAACATAATTATATATTTAAATAAAATACAACCAACTCTAAAAGCATCTTTCCAAAATCCTTATCAATAATAAACTAATAGCTCATGTGGTATATATAAATGCAAGACAATAAATATCACATTTATCAAAATAAATAAAATATTTGATTATTCAATTACTATATTTTTCAATAAATATTTTATAAAATTAACTTACAAGTGGTGCGTGCTAGCCAACGTGTCCTCAACTGCCTTAACTTGACACCTCTTGCTCCCGAGCTCTTTAAATAATCAGAATATTTATTTCAATAAAATACGTCCAAATAATTTCTTAAAATTTTATAAAAATGAAGGAATCACTAAAATTGACTTGTAAATGCCCTAAATAATTTATTTTGAAGCTTAAGGATTATTTATGATAAGTCAACTAATTTAAACGAAAATTAAACAATTTCTGGCCACAACCATACCAAAAATTATTTCTCAAAATCCATGAGGAATTAGATTAAACTCCATTTATAGAAATTGATCACCACAATTTATACTATTTATTAAAAATAGTTTCATAATTTTTTTTGGTTAGTACTGTTTACTCACCAGAATTCAAGTGGGACTCGCTAGATTTCTCACCGGAAACATATCACCCAACCAAACCGAATACATTGACACATTCATAATAATTAGTAGAACACAATTATAGCCTTAAATGCATCAAAATGTGCACAAAATTTACAAATCGAATAATAAATAAAATTTACTGAATATTTTATTGAAAATTCAAACGATTGAGATCAGATGCGTGGTTAGTGTCTATGGACTTCTAAAGATAAGAGGAAGACGCTATTAGCAATCCCCGAGGCTAAGTCGCTGGAATAGTAAAAAATGGCACTAGATATGCCAACTAGTTTTTGGCTAAACTGCACTATGCTTAGATGTTTCTCATAAAACAAAAGCTGCTAAGAGTGTAGAGGAGAATGAGGAGAAGCTATAATTCAAATTTGGTGGCAATTAGAGGTCATTTAGGTGGTTAATGGAAAAGAAGAAGAGTTTTGGTATTAAAATGTAACTTTTCTCTTCAAATCAAGTTTCCCTCGCTGATGACCCTTTTCTTCCCTTTATAGACCCACTCTCCCTCTTTACTCAAAGACATGGGTGCACGTGTTAATGTCGTACTTGCTTCTTTTTTTATTTCTATAAATATTGTTCTTGTCTTCTTCCTCATTAATATATGTATATATAATAATAATAATAATAATAATAATAATAATAATAATAATAATAATAATAAAAGAAGAAGAAGAGGATAATGATGATAATAATAATAATAATAATAATAACCATAAAATTTGGGTTATTACAAATCTTCTCCCTTAATAAAATTCATTCTCGAATTTTACATCAATATTAAAACATATAGGGGTATCGGCTCTACATATCGGCTTCCGTCTCCCAAGTGCAATCTTTCACTATATGGTTATTCCATTGTACTTTCACTACAGGAATTTCTTTGGTATGCAATTGTCAAACTTAATAGTCTACAATCGCCATAAGATACTCTTCATAAGACATATCTTATTTAATCTCTACTGTATGTGGCTGTAGAAAATGAGAAGGATTAGAGATATACTTTCTTAATATAGAAATATGGAACACTGGATGAATTCAAGATAGTTCAGGTGGCAACACCAATATATAAGCCACCTCTCAAACTTTGGAGCAAATTTCAAATGGTCCAATGTATCTTGGAGCTAATTTACCCTTCTTACCAAATCTCATTATTCTCCTCATTAGAGACACCTTGAGAAACACTATGTCTCTAACAATAAATGATACATCATTCTTTTTAGGGTCTACATAACTCTTATATTGGCTGAAAGCTATCTTTAATCCTTGTTGGATGATAAGGATATTCTCAGAAGTTACTTGCACTAATTTTTGGCTGTTATCTATTTCTGTCTAACTTCCCAACATATAGGTGATCTACTTTTCCTTCCATACAATGCTTTATAAGGAGTCATTTCAATACTTGCATGATAACTATTGTTATATGTGAATTCAATCAAAGGCAAGTGTAAATCCCATTGACCACTAAAGTCTATCACACACATTCTTAACATAATTTCTAATCTCTAAATGGTCCTTTATGACTGACCATTTATTTTAGGATGAAACACCAAACTAAAGTCAAGTCTCATGCCTAAAGCCTTATACAATTCTTGCCAAAAGATTAAAGTAAAGGTGGCTCCTTTATTAGACATTATACTTTCTAGTACCCAATGGAGGCAAACAATTCAATTGATATACAAGCTTGTTAACCCGTTAGTAGTATATGTCTTCTTAATTGGCAAAAAGTGAGATGACTTTTTTAGCCTATCAATTATCACCTAAATACATTATAACCTCTAATTGTTCGAGGCAACCTAGTTATAAAATCCATAATAATCATATCCCACTTCTAATCTAGAATGGGCAACTGTTGTAACAATCCAGAGGGCTTCTGGTGTTTTAATTTCACTTACTGATATGTGAGACACCTATATACAAACACTGCAATGTCTTTTTTCATCCCATTCCACCAATACGTATCTTTCAAATCATGATACATCTTGGTAGAACTTCGATGAACACTGTAAGAAAAAAAATGAGCTTCCTCTATGATCTCCTTTCTTTATTCATCTACATCTAGCACACATAACCTGATGGCCAAATATAATATACCCTCACTGTCAATTACAAAATCTTTAGATTGACCTTGCTATACCTCTGACATTATATCTTATAAAATTAGGAGTCCTTTCTCTGAGCTGCCTTAACTCTATCCAAGTACACTGATCGTACTTTGAATTGAGGTAAAAGACATTTCTTAGTTACCTTCTATTGTAACCCTTTATCAATTAGCTCATGCAATTCTTTAATGATTGGCCTCCTTTTTAAGCTAATATGAGCAAGGCTTATTGTTGACTTCTTGCTCAATGCATCAACTATCGTATTAGCTTTGCTCGAATGGTATAGGATAGAGTAATCATAGTCATTCAAGAGTTCCATCCATCTTCTTTGCTTTAAATTCAAATCCTTGTACTAGAAGATATACTTCAAACTCTTATGATTAGTGTATATCTCATAAGTCACTCTATACAGATAATGTCTCATGTCCTAAAATCGGGGGCCATGATCGACACTAGGGAACGGGAATTCTTTCGAATCCGGAACCCGTAGCAAGCCTTAAATATAATAAAAATAAACAATAAATAAATTAAAAATACATCAAAATTTAAAACTCAATAATTATGATAAAAATAATCTCCATATATTATAAAATAAATTATTTTAGTACAACATTCAGAGACATGCCTCTCTGAATTAAAATCAACATACAGCAAACTACTAATACAAATACAACTACTGCAGTTTTCTAGAGTACAATAATTAATAATTAAGTAGATAATTTACATAATAAAGCCAAAGCGGAAGAAATCCGACAGATAGGTCTACTGCTGAGGTCTGAGATTCTCCTGTAAAAATATCAACGGAGGGGAGTCAGGTCTCACAAAGTGAATTATTATAATATATATACACACATTACTAAATAACAAATGCAAACAATCATATGTATTTAATAAATATATATACAGACATGTACACACAGATGCTGAAAATCTCTTTATATATAATAATGAAAGACGTCAGTTTATAAGGGATCAAATAGAACCCTAATGATCGCAACCTCAATTATCAGTAGAAAACACTCTAGCCACACTGGCTCACTTAATTTCAAATAAATTCACTTAATCCAACTGGACAGTAGACTGGCCCAAGACACTAAGTCGATCGAGCTCTAGCAGTCTGACTGTCAATGTGATTAGCCCCGAGACACGTAGTCAACCAAGCTCCAACAATCACACCATCAATCACATCTCACATCAATCAAGTCATAATTTCCAAAAATAAGTTAGTAATTCAACCTACAATCTATCGTACTGGTATGTACTCGGTCCTAGTGTTGCCCACTAGGAAGCACGTTCTATCGATATCCTTCATTTAAAAAAAATAAAGCATACATTCAAAAATAAATAATGTAAAATGGCATTCAAAATGATCAAGTAAACCATATATATACCAGAAATATACCTAAAATAAACTAAGTATATTTCAAGTATATATATAAAAAGTCAATTTAAACAGATCATGAAATATACCTAAAATAAACCAATGATATACTTAAAAATAATTTGAATATAAATCAAAAGGAAAAATATGCATTCATTTCAAAATATATCAAGAATATACTAAAAATATACCTAAAATATACTTAAGCATTTAATAAAACAATTATGCAAAATTTTACATTTAAAACATATAATTCTAAAACATGCATCTTAAAGCAATGTATATATATAATAATAACTCATAGGGATGCACTCCATGAGACTGGTCTGACGGGTCTAGTCCACTAGGCCTCTATCTCAGTGCATATAAATTATGATATCCCACATCGGTTGGGAAGGAGAATGAAGCACGCCTTATAAGGGTGTGGATACCTTCTCCCATCAGACGCGTTTTAAAACCGTGCACTGCGGGCTAGGCCTGGGCAAAGCGGACAATATCTGATGCGGGTTGGTCTGGGCTGTTAGAAATGGTATCAGAGCATAAGTTCGATTAATTGTCCATGTCTTTCTTTCTGTGTAACTACTGCAGCCTTAGGATTGATAATTGTCTTTGAGATGTTTTTGTTTCTAATTTCGCGTTGCGTTAAATATTCTTACTCCATTTTGAATTCAATTTTCCCTGTCTTCTTTTCAGAATGAGATGTGTGCGTACCGACCCCGATGTCAATCTGACCCTTAGACTTGATGAGCAGTCTGTGCACGATGAAGCTCCCCTTCCTGCTCCACGTCATAGGGGCAGAGGTAGAGGTAGAGGTCGAGCTAGGGTAGCTGTAGCTGAGATTCCTGATCAGCAGCCAGTCGAGCCTGAAGCCCCAACTGTTGACCCCACAGCCTTTGCAGTCGAACTGACAGGGATTAATTAGGGTTTAGCAGCATTGAATCAGGCGATGCCCCTTGTACAGTAGATGCTTCAGTAGAGGAACTAGGGGATGATAGATACTGAGGCAGCACTACTTTACTCGCGGATCGGTAGAGTTTCTTTTGATGGTATGGGTGATGCCTTAGACTTCATTAATGCGATTGAGGCACGTACCAGGATGGGACACATAGATTATCAGAGGATTATGATTGTGGAGTTGTCAGTTCAGGCGGCAGCTCAGGATTGGTTTATGCAGTCGATTTAGCCATCGATGCACGAGCTGCCTTGGCTAGATTTTAAGGATCGCTTCTTGAGATTTTTCTATCCTCCAGCCACTAGAGATGCCTATAGGTGGCAGTTACTCCACATCACTAGAGACGATAGATCAATGGAGGACTATACCAGAGAGTTTAATAGACTGTCCTGACATACAGAGGATATCAAGAGGGACCCTTATAGAGCAGTGAAGCTGTATGTTACTGGATTGGGACCCATTTTTATTGGTATACGTATCGAGGACCGCACTTTAGAGAGTGTGATTGGGGAGGCCGTTTGATTGAGAGGCAACATATCCGCCAGGGCACCATGGTAAATCCTTATATGGTTAGGGGCAGTGGATATGGAGTAGCTCCCGAGTAGCAGCAGCCAGCATTTCACATCGGTAGTTCAAGTCAGCAGGCTGCGGGTAGTTCACAGTAGAGTGGTAGAAGGTCCAGGACCCACCGAGTTGGTTGTCATGGTTATGCTACGAATAGAAGGAGTGGTAGAGGTCATAGATTCAGTACTGGAGTTAGCAGCAGTAGTAGTGGGCAGAGTTCCGGGCAGAGTAGTTCTGGGTCTGGAGCCAGTGCTTACGCGAGTTGTGGACAATTTCATCAGGGCTCATGTCATATGCTGACGGGCGCTTGCTTCAGATGTGGGCAGATTGGACATCTTGCAGAGCTTGTCCCCACTCTGGATACCAGCCACAGTACGTTCAGGGTTCGTCTTCATCAGTGGCTCAGCCCTACTATTCGATGCCTCAGCAGTATCGAGCATCAGTACAGCCACAGCAGAGACTGCCTCAGCCTATAAGTCAGCAAGGTTGAGGTTCTGTTGGTAGACCTAGCAGTCGTGGATTTGCGCAGCCTTTGACTTCTCAACAGGCAGGTCGTGGTCAGGCTTGAGTGTTCACTTTGACACCACAGGATGCTCAGACTTTGAATGTAGTGGTAGCAGGTATTCTTTCAGTCTATGCATGCGATGCTAGAGTGTTTTTTGACCCCGGTGCTTCACATTCCTTCATTTCTCCTGTGTTCGCTTTGAGAATCGAGTGGCAGCCTTCTAGGTTGTCCTTTCCTCTATCTGTGTTGACTCCTCTTAATGACGAGTTGGAGACAGATGTCTTCTTTCCTTTGTGTTCGGTGATAGTAGATGGTACAGAACTATTGGCGAACTTAGTATTGCTTGATGTACTGGAATTCGACGTCATTTTGGGCATGGATTGGTTGTCGAGGTATTATGCTTCGGTGAATTATAGAGAGAAGGAAGTGGTGTTTAGGATTCCAGATGAAGAAGAATTCTATTTCAAGGGTGAAAAGAGCTCCATACCTCATAATCTCATTTCTGCCATTACAGCCCGGAAGATGCTTAGAAGGGGTTGTCAGGGTTACTTGGCAGTGGTAAGAGATATTGATTAAGAGAATGTGGCAATTGAGCAGGTGCCAGTGGTGTGTGAATTTTTGGATGTCTTTCCTGAAGAATTACCAGGATTACCACCAGACAGAGAGATAGAGTTCTGTATTGATGTCATACCTGGTACGGATCCTATTTTTATGCCACCCTACAGAATAGCACCAGCTGAACTATAGGAGCTGAAAGAACAGTTGTAAGAGTTGCTTGATAAGGGTTTTATCAGACCCAGTACATCGCCTTGGGGTGCTCCAGTGTTGTTTGTAAAGAAGAAAGATGATAGCCTTCAACTTTGTATTGATTACAGGTAGTTGAATAAGGTCACCATCAAGAACAAGTACCCACTTCCGAGGATCGATGACCTGTTTGATCAACTTCAAGGTGCTACATGCTTCTCTAAAATATATCTGAGATCTAGGTATCATCAGTTGAGGATCAGAAGAGGTGATGAGCCCAAGACAGCCTTTCGAATAAGATATGGCCATTATGAGTTCTTAGTAATGTCCTTTGGATTGACTAATGCTCCAGCAGCCTTTATGGACTTGATGAATAGGGTGTTTAGGCCATACTTGGACCGGTTTGTGATAGTTTTCATTGATGATATCTTAGTTTATTCCAAGAGTGAGGTTGAGCATGTGATGCATTTGAGAAGGGTGCTTCAAACCTTAAGGGAGCACAGGTTGTATGCCAAATTCTCAAAGTGTGAGTTCTGGTTGCATCAAGTGGCATTTCTAGGCCACGTGGTTTCTCGAGATGGCATATAGGTGGACCCTAAGAAGATAGAGGCTATTACAGAGTGGTCAAGGCCGACTACAATTAGGGAAGTACGGAGTTTCCTAGGTCTAGCAGGCTATTACAAAAGATTTATGAAAGACTTCTCTAGAATTGCTGCACCTTTGACGAGGTTGACCCAGAAGAGTGCTAAGTTTGTATGGACAGACAAATGCGAAGAGCACTTTCAGTTATTGAAGGACTTGTTGACGTCGGCTCCAATTCTAACTTTGCCTTCTGGAAATGAAGGATATACAGTGTATTGTGATGCTTCCAAAATAGGATTGGGCTGTGTGTTAATGCAAAATGGCCAAGTGATTGCTTATGCTTCGAGGCAGTTGAAGAAGCACGAGCAAAACTATCCTACTCACGATCTGGAGATGGCAGCTGTGGTGTTTGCTTTAAAAATATGGAGGCATTACTTGTATGGGGTGACGTGTGAGATATACACTAATCACAAGAGCTTGAAATATATTTTCCAGCAGAGGGACTTGAATCTGAGGCAGAGAAGATGGATGGAACTCCTTAAGGATTATGATTGTTCCATTTTATACCATCCAGGCAAGGCGAATGTTGTCGTGGATGCCTTGAGTAGAAAATCAGTGGGCAGTCTTACCCATATTAGCTCAGAGAGAAGGCCCATTATCAAGGAGTTGCATGGGTTGATTGATCAGGGGTTACAGATGAAAGTTGCCTGAAAGTGCCTTTTTGCTAAATTCAGTGTACGATCAGTATACTTGGATCGAGTTAAGGCAGCTCAGAGCAGAGACCCCCAGTTGCAGAAGATTATGTATGAAGTGCAACAAGGGCAGTCACGGGACTTTATGATTGACAAAGAAGGTGTGTTGCGGTTAGGCACTAGGATTTATGTGCCAAATGTTGATGACTTGAGGAAGGAGATTATGGAAGAAGCACATTTTTCTGCATATAGTGTTCATCCAGGTTCTACCAAGATGTATCATAATTTGAAGGATACATATTGGTGGAATGGAATGAAGAGGGATATTGTAGAATTTGTATCCAAGTGCTTGACTTGCCAGCAAGTAAAGGTTGAACATCAGAGACCCTCGGGATTGTTGCAACCTATGCCAATTCCTGAATGGAAATGGGATATGATAGCCATGGATTTCGTGACTGGGCTACCTCGGACTACTGGAGGTTATGACGCTATTTGGGTGATTGTTGACAGGTTAACTAAGTCAGCACACTTTCTACCTATAAAGAAGACGTACTCTACTGATAGACTGGCGAGATTTTATATCAATAGGATTGTTTGTCTACATGGAGTACCTGTGAGTATAGTGTCAGATAGAAGAGCCACCTTTACCTCAATCTTTTGGCAAGAATTACACAAGGCCTTGGGTACCAGATTGGATTTCAGTACGACCTTCCACCCTCAGACGGATGGTCAATCAGAGAGGACCATCCAGACGTTAGAAGATATGTTGAGGATGTGTGAAATGAATTTTGGAGGACAATGGGATTCACACATGCCAGTGATTGAGTTTGCTTATAATAACAACTATCATGCTAGCATCGAGATGGCTCTGTATGAGGCACTATATGGTAGGAAGTGTAGATCACCTTTGTGTTGGGAGATTGGTGAAAGGCAGTTAACGGGACCAGAGTTGGTGCAGATCACTTCAGAGAAAGTCCCCATTATACAGCAGCGATTAAAGACAGCCTTCAACAGATAGAAGAGCTACGCTGACCCTAGGAGAAAGGATGTATCCTTTATAGTTGGAGACATGGTGCTCTTGAAGGTGTCTCCAATAAAGGGAGTTATGAGATTTGGCAAGAAGGGTAAGCTAGCTCCCAGGTACATTGGACCATTTGAGATTCGGTCTAGAGTGGGTGAAGTGGCGTATAGGTTGGGGTTACCACTAGAACTGTCGGGAATCCATCTTGCATTTCATGTATCCATGCTGAGGAAATACGTCCCTGATTCGTCTCATGTGTTGCAACCTTAAACCGTAGAGCTTAGCGACGATTTGACTTACGAGGAGTACCCAGTGGCAATTATGGATTGCCAAATCCAATAGCTACGAACTAAGGAGATACCGATGGTGAAGGTGCTATGGAGTAACCATTCCACTGAGGATTGCACTTTGGAAACTGAAGCTGAGATGCAAGTATCTTTCCTGTATCTCTTTCCTTCTTAGCCTTGTAATTCTTCTTTTCTTGAATTCGGGGATGAATTCATATAAGGAAGGGAAACTGTAATACCCTATGTTTTTAATTAAATAAAGTAATAATTGAATTTGCATTATTAGCAATAATTTTTAAATTATATTAAATAATTTTTACTAGCTAGCTATATTATTGTGTTAGGGTTATATAATTAATATTTTAGTGAATTATATTTCCTATAGCACTAACTATTATTTGACTATTTTGTAAGCATAAATTATTTTATATTAATCATGTTATTTTTTAGCCCTAATACATGTATTATATATATATATATATATATAGGTTCAGAGTAAGGAGAGCCCCGAAATCCCTCTCCCCTCTCGCCATCCTTACGACCCACCCACCTCCACGTTGCTGCCTTCACCGTCAGGACCTCATCTCCGCCGTGGTCGAGTGCTCACGGGTTGCTGAAGCTGCAGTCCTTCTTCTCCTTCTTCTCTTCCCGCCTGGTAGCTAACTCCCTTGTCCTCACGCAGTAGCTGCTTTTCCAGCTCCACTTTATACTAGCTCCCCTCTTTCGGTGTCGCCTTCTTATTGCAGCTTGTTGCCTCCACAGCCTCTCTCTCCGGTGATAGCGAGCCCCTCATTTCTTCTCTGTTTCTGCAACTTGAAGGTGAGTAATGCTCACCCGATTTCCTTCTTTCCTCCCTTGATCTTGAGCATTTTGATAGATTATCTAGACATTTGGTGTTGTTAGTGTATAATGAGGATGATATTGTTCATTTAGAATTTTTGGGGAATTCTTTGATTTTTCCAGAATTTTAATTGAATTTTTGTCATTTTAATTACTTGATTCTACTCTATTCTTAAGTGTAATTAGTGATTAGAGTAAGTATAGTTAATTGTTTTGAGTTTATTAATTTTATTTAGGGCTTTAGAATTTTTTTGTGTGTTAATTAGAGGATAATGTAAATTTTAGGTATTTAATTAGCAATTATGTTAATTTTTTAAAATTATGGTTAAAAATTATGAGATTTTAATAATTGAGGTTATTATTAAATGTTATTAATTTTAGAACTCAAATTATAATTTTATGATTTTTATACTATTTTTATAAATATTTTTGAGTTTATGCCAAATTTGATTTTTAGGTTAAATAATATTTTTGGGAGAGAATTTGTTGGTTGATTAAATGTTTTAATTATATTAGGAAGGTTTATTTTGAGAAAATGAATTTTTGGAATGATTAAATAATTTTAAGGAATTAATTTTAGTATTAATAGCACATTATGTAATTTACGTATTTTAGGGGTAAAAAATGTAATTTTGCGCTAAATATAGTTAAATATATATTTTAAGTAGTTTTATTAATATTTAAGGGGTTTAGACAATTTTTATAAATTAATTGGTATTTTTACCTAAGTAGTGTAAATTTTGAATATTAAATCCCAAATATTATATATATATATATATATATATATATATATATATATATATATATATAATATTTTAATGGATTTTAAATTAGGGTATAATTATATTTTGATGAAGGAACACAAATTTAGTTGTTAATTTTGAATAATTGAGATTTTATATATTTTTGTCTATTTTTAGTATATGTGTATGTGAAATACGTGTTTGAGAAATAAATATTATTAATTCTCGATATTTTTTTTTGAGTTGTGATCTCAATCGGGGTAAAAATGTAGTTTTGGGAGCTCGACTCGAGTGTGGGTGTCTGTGATTATTAGAAGTGCATTTTTATGCAGGTCTAGCTCTACCTTTGGTAGAGAGATGTCCATTTTACAGAGGAGACTTTGCCGAAATTTCGGTAGATTTTCTCGTAAAACATAATACCCGTAAAATTTTTAACGTTAGTTAGGTTATATCCTGTCTATCGAGTGTTGTCCGGTTTTCCTCGAGTCAGCCTGGAATTTCATTATTTTGTTGACTGTTGATTTCAATTCCATGGTCATGTTTTAAAAGTCGATTCATTATTTTTTCTTTTAGAGCATATCAGAGCAGAAGCCGTGAGACCGAGGCAGACGTGGGGTCGTCAGCCTTTGCATTCATCTTGTAAGTCGATAGAATGATCTGTGCGTGTGTTTTAATTAACAAATGTGTGCGCTCATATTTTAGTATTGATTATATGGTTTATTTAATTTAATGTTGCTATTTAAGATTTATATGCATCTTATTTATTTAAAATCGATTTTGAGAAATTTTGGTAGAACGGGCTACCTGGTGGGCTTCACCAGGACTATGTGCACATGGTAGAGATTGAGAGATGGATCCGTAATATATATGATTGGTGAATGTTAAATTGGGACGGATGCCTCGGTGGAAGCCTTTGCTCTCGGGGATCGCCAGTGATCGAAAGGTTAATAATGGATTGGGATGGGTGCCTCGGTCGATGCCTTTGCTCTCGAGGACCTCCAGTGCCATATATTTGGATTAAGTGAATGACTACGGCTTGGTGCCTCGGTTGATGCCTTTGCTCTCAGGGATCGGTAATCTAGTTGGAATAAGTGGGCCCAGTTGGCCATTTAGATTTTGGGTTTAGGGTTCTATTGAGATTTTTTTTCAAAAGCTATACTTATACATTATAAATTATTTTCACTATAAACATATATAGTTTTCAAAAAGGTTTTCAAACCGTACAGCTCTTTTTATTGACTTACTCAGTGAGGTCTGATTCCCCTTAATTTATTTTTTTCAGGAGCTTGGGAGTTCGACCTCAGACTACCTCCACGCTGGGTTTCTTCTTCACCGGCTATTTTATGTAGGTCATTGTAAGTTGTACTGTGTGTTAATCTAGGTTGCTGCAGTAGTATATGTACTAAGGATTTGTATGGTTTAAACATAATTGTGTAAACCACGCTTATGTATAAAGATTTAAGTTTAATTCATAATATGTGATGATGAAGCACGTTTTATTAGCACCTGAATTTTGTGTATTTTGAGAAAAATCAGTTTGATAATGTGTTCCATTTTAAAATAAAGTTTTAAATTGTAAGGAGTTGTTTATCTTTTCTTTTAGGCTTACTACGGGTTTCGGGGGCCTTATGCCTACCCATTCCCTAGTGCCGGTCACGTGCCATCGGGTTTGGATCGTGACAAAGTGACAATATCTGATGCGGGTTGTCTGGGCTGTTAGAAATGGTATCAGAGCTGGAGCCCGGATCGGTGTGCCAGCGTGGACGCTGGGCCCTAAGGGGGGTGGATTGTGATATCCCACATCGGTTGGGAAGGAGAACGAAGCATGCCTTATAAGGGTGTGGATACCTTCTCCCATCAAACGCATTTTTAAACCGTGCGTTGCGGGCTGGGCCTAGGCAAAGCGGACAATATCTTATGCGGGTTGGTCTGGGCTGTTAGATAAATAATAAAAACAATCACGAATCAGAATAACTCTAACTTAGGCTTCTAGAGACTCAATCTAGAATTCTAAACACAAACAGACACATAATTAGAATTAGATCCGATGTCACGTTTTACGATAATTCTATCAAAAATTTGGTAGAACCTCCTCTGTAAAACGGACATTTCTCTACTAAAAAGTAGAGCCAGTCCTGCAAGAAAAATACACTTCTAATTTCAGAATTCAAACAATCCTTGGTTGGGATCCCGAACTACAAAAATTCCCTAACTAAAGTCCATAATTCACCATAAATTTAATAATACAGTAAAATATATTAAAAATTAATAAATACCATAAATGTCTTCCAAATATCAAAATATAACATATTTTACATTAAAACACTAAAAATAATTATTATCCTAATAATTACTTAAAAACCCTAAATAATAATATAATATTATTAAAAATTCATTTTTCTCGATAATTCAATATAATTTAATAAAAAGTCACTTTACTAATCCAAATAGCCTAATTAGTCTAAATACAAATTAAAATTACTAAAAATCCATTTTATTACAAAAATAATATATTATATATTATTTGAAAATAATTTTCAAAAATTAGTATTAATTAGTTAAAATTAGTAAATAATTTATAAAAATCATTTTTATACCTCAAATATCATAAAAATCAATTAAACATAGTGTTTAACAAAAATTATCACTAAATTACCAAATTAACCCTAATATTCAAAAATACACATAAAATACTAATAATACTAAAAAATTCAATAAAAATTATATAAATGCACAAAAATTATTTTCTCAACATATTTTTCATTAATATCAACAAATACCTATAATTAACCAATAATTTCTAACAAAATATATATTTAACCTATATTTTCAAAATTGACATAAACTAAAAATAATTATAAAATTACAAAAAAAATCACAAAAATTATAAAATCAACTCTAAAATTAATAATAATCACTAATAACACCAAAAATCACAATTTCATAATTTATATAATTAATTTACGAAAATTAATAAAATAATAATAAAATATTCAAAAATTCACAAAAATCAAAATAATTCCCAAAAATCACACAAAAATTCAGGGATGTAGCTTAAGCTAGGAGGAACAACTTTTGTGAAGGAATTTTCCATGAATCAACCAAAAACTCCCAAAAAAATCAAAACCCTAAAATGGCTGAATTAAAGAAATCAAGAAATAGCAAAAATGGAGGAGTTAGAGCTCAAACCAAGGTTGGAATCGAGTTCACTAAAGCTCTAGGAGTCGAACGGAACTGGAAACGCGAAGAACGACGGTTGGAATCGCTTAGAGTGTCGGTGAGCTTGAGTTTCGGCTTCTCTCAATCACCTCTGGTCTGTTGCTTGTCGGAGAGGAAGGAGGAGACAGGGAAGATGGCAGGAGGTGGCTGGACGACGGTGAGGCACTCTAATGATGGTTGATCGATATGACAGTGACAGAGATGGTGGGAGGGGTCGCGGGAAGAAGGAGAAGAAGAAGAATTGCGTTTTTCTTTCTTTCGGTAAAAGTATGTACATTATATGTACATAACACTATATTATATAATTTAATAAACTTTATTTTATAATATAATATATAATATGAACCCTAAAAGGGATCAACAACGCCTGAATATGAAGAATTCAAGCTAATTAGCTTAATTTCCTATTCTGAAATTAATTAGCTTGATTGGACGAATTTTGATTTATTTTCCTATTTTGGAGTCAATAAGGAAGATTCAAGAAGATTCTAGAAGATGTGAGAAGATTCAAGAATATTCCAAGTCAAAGTCAACAAGTCAAAGTCAACAAGTCAACAGGTCAAAGTCAATGGTCAATGGTCAACATAGGACATGACATGTGACATGGCATGCTTTAATGCTTAATTGTCATGAGTTGTCATTTTGCTTAGTTGTCATGAATTGTAATGAGTTGTCAATTTTGACTTTTCAAAGATGAGTTGTCATTAGTTGTCCTATTTTAAAGGAAATCTCCTTAATTAAGGATTTTCCTATATAGGTATCTTTGGGAATAAGGAATAGAACCTTTTCCTTTAAGGATTAGGTTGTTTACATGCCTATATAAGGGCTAACCCTATGACATACGAATTTAAGAAGAATATTGAAATATTAAAAGTGAGGTTTTTCCTTAAACTTTGTTCTTTTGAAACTTTGCAAGTTTACTTGAATTGTTTCACTTCTACCTTTCATTACAATTACTAGGTTAGATTAAACTTAGAATTATATGATTGTTCATCTTATAATAGCTAAGTATCTTGCTTCACTTTAATAAGCAAGGGGTTTAGCTCCATCAACACAACTATCCTTGATGATCCTTGGGCTAATATTCAAAGTTGGATGCGCGTTCTATCTCTTTTATAGGTAGGGTTTGTATCAGTTTGGTATCAGAGCCAAACTTTAAGGTTTGGTTACGTATCCTTTAATTTTCATGTATTAACTATTCTTTTCTCCTTCACAATTCTTCATATATTAAAAAAAACAAAAACAAAAAAATTTGAGTGAAACACGAGAGCATTCACATCCTTGAGTGTAAACACGTAAGGGAGTGCTTTGTGAGGATTTTTTTTTCTATATCTTTTCAAAACTATTTTATTTAGCATGGACATGCCTTATTTTCATGGTGGGGATAATCCTTTTGTTTACTTGCAATGGGTGCAATAAATGGAGGAGATATTTGATTCTCTTCAGATAAGTGATTTAAAAAAGTGCAAACTTGCTTGTAATAAATTTGTGGGTCATGCTGCTATATGGTGGGAAGATTTGATGGTAAATGAGGTTAGAAATTGGGAGTTAATGAAAAGGTTAATGTCTAGATTTTTCATTCCTCATGATGTTAGGAATAAATTTTCTCTTAAATTAGAAAGACTTAAACAAGGGGATGTGTTAACTATTGATGATTATACTAAAAAGTTTAAGTTTTTTGTAATTGCAAGTGATTTAGGTGAATCTGAAGGACAAAAAATTACAAGATTCATAAATGGGCTTAAGAGTGAAATTAGACAAGATCTTATGTTTGTGGTACAATTGCAGCTTAATTTGTCTTTGAATGATGTAATTTCACTTGCTTTAGATAGAGAGAGTTGGAGTAATAAGGTTGATAATCAAAGTAGTGCTAATGCTGAAGTGGTGTTAAATGATCATTAGAAGAAGCATGAGGATCAATTATGTGATCAAGCTAATAAAGTGGGGGAGATCATTATTCATGAAGAGAAGCATGAAAAAGAAGTGGTTGTATGTGAGGAGATCAACATAGAGTGCAAATCCAAGAATAGTGACTTTGTTGAAGTCATTGAAGATAATAAGGATTATTTGCAAAGTTTTGAGCAATCTAGCGAAGGTGTGCAAGGATTAACTCATGAAGAGTCAAACCAAGAAGTTTGTGCACGAAAGAAAAAGGAGGATAACAAGCTGGTTATTCATCATGATTATGCTAACTTTATTCTTTCTTGTTCTAGTGTTTTGAAAAATTTTTTACAGACTTCTATGCCATACAAAGATTCCTTTGCTGATGTTATTGAAGTTCCTTATGTCAACAATGCAATCTATGGAGACTTTACTTGTACTAAAAAGAACTTGAGATATTCATGTTTCAAGTTTAAAAGGAAGCAACACAAATACAATCCTTATAAGTTCATGGAAAAGAGTTCTAAATTCGATCAAGTTCAAGCTATATTGAAGCTACTTCTGTGGATTCTTACTTCAAAGGAGAGGCTTTCAACAAAGGTGTTTATATTTGACCCTGGAGGATTTGCAAATTTATCTACTCTAGAAGATGGCTATGATTCGAGGGTGAATCATCTTCAAGAGAGAGGGAATAATATGAACCCTAAAAGGGATCAACAACGCCTGAATATGAAGAATTCAAGCTAATTAGCTTAATTTCCTATTCTGAAATTAATTAGCTTGATTGGACGAATTTTGATTTATTTTCCTATTTTGGAGTCAATAAGGAAGATTCAAGAAGATTCTAGAAGATGTGAGAAGATTCAAGAATATTCCAAGTCAAAGTCAACAAGTCAAAGTCAACAAGTCAACAGGTCAAAGTCAATGGTCAATGGTCAACATAGGACATGACATGTGACATGGCATGCTTTAATGCTTAATTGTCATGAGTTGTCATTTTGCTTAGTTGTCATGAATTGTAATGAGTTGTCAATTTTGACTTTTCAAAGATGAGTTGTCATTAGTTGTCCTATTTTAAAGGAAATCTCCTTAATTAAGGATTTTCCTATATAGGTATCTTTGGGAATAAGGAATAGAACCTTTTCCTTTAAGGATTAGGTTGTTTACATGCCTATATAAGGGCTAACCCTATGACATACGAATTTAAGAAGAATATTGAAATATTAAAAGTGAGGTTTTTCCTTAAACTTTGTTCTTTTGAAACTTTGCAAGTTTACTTGAATTGTTTCACTTCTACCTTTCA
Source organism: Mallotus nudiflorus (assembly GCA_947683625.1). Lineage (NCBI taxonomy): Eukaryota > Viridiplantae > Streptophyta > Magnoliopsida > Malpighiales > Euphorbiaceae > Mallotus > Mallotus nudiflorus. The sequence continues at coordinate 775,155 of CANTUR010000459.1, forward strand.
TTACAATTACTAGGTTAGATTAAACTTAGAATTATATGATTGTTCATCTTATAATAGCTAAGTATCTTGCTTCACTTTAATAAGCAAGGGGTTTAGCTCCATCAACACAACTATCCTTGATGATCCTTGGGCTAATATTCAAAGTTGGATGCGCGTTTTATCTCTTTTATAGGTAGGGTTCGTATCAATATAATGTTACACTAAATTCACACCGCACATATATATTATTCACACACACACACACATATATATATAGCACAATAATAATTAATATACACACATAAAATATTAATAATAAACCTTAATATACGTATGTGCATGTATATATATATATATATATATATATACACACACACACACACACACACATAAAGTACAATACAATAATGTAATTTATTAAAATAATAACATTAAAATAATAATGCACTAAATTGAAAATTATTAAAATAATATTATCCAAAATAATAAATGTACATAACGTAAGTTACTTGTCCAAAATTGTAATATCCCGTGTTTTTAAATATTTTAATACTGCATCGGGATATGCAGTGTTAATAATTTTTGTATATATATTATGATATTTTTACGAGTTAATGTGTATTTAAAACCTATTTTAATTATTGTGTATTATTTTAAGTGCTTTACGTAAAATTTTCCCGGGACTTGTATTTTTGGGGAAATTTTCACATAAATAATTTATTATTAATTATTTTAAATAGATTTACGGACTTGCATAAACTCATATGTATTTTTAAATTACTAAATAAAGCCTATGTGTGTATATATTTATTTAATTAGGGTTTAATTTATTACCCTAATATTTTATTATTTATTTATTAGTTTTATTGTTATTTAATTATTTTTATTTATTATTAAATTTTAAAATATTAAATATTAAGTGTGTGGTGCATATTTAATGTGTGTAATTTAATATTATTTTATTATATAGTATAAAGTATATATATATATATACATATATACATTTAATATTAAAACAAATTATAAAGTTTAACTTATTTACCAAATTGCCATTATCCCCTTCCTCTCACTCCCCGACCGTTTCCCTCACCGTCCGCCGCCTGTCACGCTGATTTCTTGTCGTTGGTGTGCCGTCCGGCGTGCCACCACCTTCCCCAGCCTTCCTCGTCGCCTGTAGCAGCCGTTTCTGGCATCTGGAGATCGGTTTTTGGCCGGAAGTCGAGAGTTTGCATTTTCTTCTTCCCTTGCGATTTTGGCCACCGTTTTGGACACCGCCAGTCTCTTTCTTCTCCTTGAACTCTGGTGAGTGTGATTCTAGCTTTGGTTTGAGCTTAAATGGTCTTGATTTGCTTAGGTTTCGAATTTTCGATTTCGGCCATTTTAGGGTTTTTGATTCTTTTGAACTTCAAATTGTTTGATTCATGAAAAGTCCCTTAACAAATGTTGATACTAGTAGCTTAATATTCATGTGTGAATTTTTGTGGAATTTTTGGAGATTATTTTGATTTTTGGGTATTTTTGAATATTTTAATATTATTTTCTAATTTTCGGAAATTAATTAAATAAATTATGAAATTGTGTTTTATGATAAATATAGGTGTTGAAATGAATTATAGAAATTATTTGGAATTTTTATGAATTTCTATGTATATATTTTGAATTATTTAAGTTTATGTAATTTTGGAAAATTAGGTTAATTGTGTTTTTAATTGAAATTAATTGGTTAATTGAGTTTAATTATTGATATTATTGATAAATATGTTGAGAAAATTAATTTTTGATAATTATACTATTTTTGGTGAATTTTTGAAGTAATTTTAGTATATTTATATATATAGGGGTATTTTGGTAATTTTACACAAAATTGGCTAAAAATGTAATTTAATTGGTTTAAATAGTTATTTAAGGTATAAAAATGATTTCTACAAATTATTTAGTATTTTTAACTAATTAAAACTAATTTTCGTGAATTATTTTTAATTATATATATATTATATGATTTTACTAATAAAATGAGTTTTTATCGGTTTTTACTGTGTTTAAAGGTTAATTATGTAATTTATACTTATAAAATGAATTTCTATGTTATAAGGGTATTTTTGGTATTTCTGAATTTGTTCTGTGATTGTGGACCCCGGTCGGTAGACAGTAGTTTGGAGTCCGACCGAGGGGTTGTGGATTTGTGAGCCTGTTTTTCGAAGTGTATTTCTTTGCAGGGCCGGCTCTACTCTTTGAGTAGAGAGATGTCCGTTTTACAGGGAAGGTTCTGCCGAATTGTTGGTAGACTTCTCGTAAAACGTGATATCCGGTCGATCCCTAATTTTGATTCTGTGTTTAACATTCTAGATCGAGTTTCTAGGGTTTTCTGTTAGGGTTATTCTGATTTCTGTCGTTATTGTTTGTTTAGTTGCGCCGAGACCGAGGCCTAGAGGACCAGACCCGTCAGACCCATCTCGAGGAGCGCACTAAGTGTGAGTTACTATTTTATATATATATGTTTTAGGATGCATGATTTTAGAAATATATGATTTATTTTGATTAAATATGCATAAATAATGTGATTTGTATTAAGTATATTTTTAGTTTATTTTGGTTTATTTCCTGTATATTTTGAATTATATGCATGTTTTGTTAATAAATCATATTTAAAATGTTTTTAAATATATTTCTAGCTTAATTTGTAATTTAATTGGATTTATTTGACGTATATATATACTTGAAATATACCTGGTTTATTTTTGGTATATTTCTAGTATATATATGGTTTATATTGTTATGTTATTTAAATTCATGCATCATTTATTTGTGAATGAATGTTTTATATTTATTAATGAAGGATATCAATAGAACGTGCTACCTAGTGGGTAGCACTAGGACCGAGTACGTACCGGTACACTTATAGCATTTAGGCTATATTACTAACCTATTTGTGGATATTGATTTGAATTGATTTATTTGATGTGTGAGATATGGTTTGGGAGTGTGATTGTTGGAGCTCGGTTGACTAAGTGTCTCGGGGCCAATCACACTGACAATCAGACTGCTGGAGCTCGGTTGACTTAATGTCTCGGGGCCAGTCTACTGTCCAAATAGAATAAGTGAATATTTTGGAATAAGTGAGCCTGTATGGCTAGAGTGTTGTCTAACACTGTTTGAGGTTGCGATATCATAGGGTTCTATTTGATCCTTCATAAACGATGATTTTCAATGAAATATATATAAAATGATTTTATTGCATCTGTGTGTATTTGCCTGTATATATACATATTAGATATATACTGTTGACTGTATGCATTGTCATTTAGCATGCATGTATATATATTATAGTAATTCACTCAGTGACGTATGACTCCCCTCCGTTGACTAATTTTTCAGGAGAGTCATTATCTTCAGACCTCAGTAACAGGCCTATACGTCGAATTTCTTCCGTCCCGGCTTCTTTATGTAAAATGCTTATCTGAGTCTTGGGTTTATTTTATCTAGACACTGCAGTAGTCATTAAATATTTAAAGAGATGTTGTATTATATATTTGAACTGGATTTGTATCAAAAGATTTATATATATGAAATGATGAGGATTGATTTAAATCCAGTTGGTGCATATGCTATTATTATATTTATGATTTTTATTTTCGCTACATTATATATTGTTATTACTACTGTATTTTATTTAACTGTGATATTATTATTATTATTGCATGTTTAATTTTATTTTTAGGCTTGCTACGGGTTCCGGATTTGAAAGAATTCCCGTTCCCTAGCGCCGGTCATGGCCCCTGTTTTGGGTCGTGACAAAAATAATAAGCTTCAATATACACATTTACATAGAAAATTATAATTAAACATAAAAAAAAATAATTATTCACAAAATAATAAAATAATAAAATATAGTTTTAAATTTTATTAACACTGCATATCCTGTTAAATATTAAAATAATTTAAAAATTAGGGTTATTACATAATGCCTCCATATCTTCAATACAGACACCATTACTGCCATTTTCAAATCATGAGTAAGATAATTCTATTTGTGCTTCTTTAACTAACGTGAAGCATAAGCAACTACTCTTTCATTCTACATCAATACACACCCTAGTTCTATTTGAGAAGCATTGAAAGTGCCCCTTTACACTTATCTATCCACATAAACTTAGCATTTTTCTAGGTTAACCTTATTAAAGTTGCAACAATCTTGGAGAAATCCTTTACAAAACTCCTATAGTAGCTAGCTAAACCTAGAAAACTCATTACTTCCGTAACTGTTGTGGGCCTTGGCCATTATGTAAGGGTTTTAATCTTTTTGGGATTTATTTATATACCATCTTTGGATACAACATGGCCCAAAAATGCCATTTGATCTAACCAAAAATTGCACTTTGAGAACTTGGCATATAATTAGTGCTCTTTCAAAGTCTGAAGCACCATCCTCAAATGCATAGCATGTTCTGCCTCATTAGTAGAATATACCAAAATATCATTAATAAATGTTATCACAAATCAGTCTAAGAATGGCCTAAAAACCCAATTCATCAAGTTTATAAAAGCTATTAGGGTATTAGTCAACCTGAAAGACGTCACCAAAAATTCATAATGGTCATATCTTGTCTGAAATGCAATTTTGGGTATATCTCCGCTTTTGATTCTCAATTGATAGTACCCTTACCTCAAAAGTAAATTTTGGAGAAACACCAAGCTCTTTAAAGTTAATCAAATAAGTCATTGATCCTCGGGAGAGGATACTTATTCTTGATGGTGACTTTATTTAATTATCTATAGTCAATACAAAGTCGAAGGCTATCATCTTTCTTCTTTACAAATAACACTGGTGCACCCTAAGGAGATGTACTGGGTCTAATAAAATCCTTATCAAGCAACTCTTGCAACTACTCTCTAAGCTCATTCAACTCTATAGGTAACATTCTATAAGGTGGTATAAAGATGGGATCTGTACCGGGTACAATATTAATTCAGAATTCTAAAACTCTTTCCGGTGGTAATCCTAGTAACTCTTCAGGAAAACTAGAAATTCATGTATGATTGACACATTCTCAATTGCCCCTTTATCTACTTCCATATCCCTGACCACATCCAAATAGCCTTGACATCCTCTTCTAAGTATCTTTATAGTTGTGATTATAGAGATAAGATTCTAAGGGATTAAATTCTTATCATCTCTGAATCAAAACTCTATATTATTTAGAATTCTGAATATCACCTCTTACAATTTATAGTAGTATAGTGCTAAGCTAACTAATCCATTCCTAAAATCATATCAAAATCCATCACATCCAATAAAACTAGATTTGCCAACAACTCTCTACTTTCTACCAACACTGATAAGATGGAAAAACTATATCTGTTTTTAATTTGTTATTGAGGGGAGTTATTACAGACAGTGGAATTAACAGATTGGATGGTTGTTATTCCATCTTTGAAGAAAATGTAGGTGATACACTAGGAATAAACAAGATCCTAGAATCAATATAAAAGACCGAAAGAGTACCTACCATAACTGCATTGGATGCTTGAGCATCTTAAGGAGTCAGTGTAAAAACTCATGCCTATTACAACCTACCTAATTTAATAAAGACGGTTAGATAAATCCTCGATCACTAGGTCTCCCTCCAAATCTACCTCCTGAACCACAACCCTACTGGTCCATAAATTGAATACCACTTTGCTGGAGATATATCGATGCATTAAATTAGGGAGGAGTCTGTTGTACTAGTTGAGCAACTGTAGCATATGAACTTTGTGGGTATGCTCGCTAATAACTAGAATTTGAATATGATTTAGTAAAATGTCTAACCTGCTCATATTTAAAATATGCTTGTGATGGTAAGTAATAAAGGCCTGTAATACCCTATATTTTTATTTAAATCAAGTAAATTCCAAACAGTGTTATTAATAATTACTTTTGAATTATATTATACAATTGTTAATATTATTTTTAGGGTTATTAATTTATAAAATGATTATATTTATGAGTATTATTTATTTATTGTCTAAAATTTTATTGTTTATTATTATTATTATTATTATTATTATTATTATTATTATTATTATTATTATTATTATTATTATTATTAATCTAAACTATATTAACTTCATGGTTAATTATTATTTTTTTTTTGTGCATTAAAGTAACTTGTGTATATGTATGTATATATGTGTATGTAGTATATGTGTACATACAACAATATTTACATATACACATATATGCATAATTATATATTAATAGTTTATATATATATATAAGTATAGGTATAGAAAACAACAAAAACACAAAAGAAACCCGAAAACCCCAGCCCCTCCTCCCTGATCAGCACCGTCATTGTCACTTTTCCCCTCCCTCCGGCCCTCCTGGAGCTGCCATTACCGTCACCAGCTTCTTCCTCCTCTTCCCTTTCTTCCATTTCCAGTGCACTGTCTTCTTTCTCTCTCGGTCGAAGTTGCTTCATCACTGTTGGAGTTGGATTCGATGCCACCAAAGCTTCCCCAACTTCCCTCCCCCTCTCAGGCGTCGGTCCAAGCCAAAAGCCACCGCTGCAACTCACCTTCGGTGCCGAAATTGGAGGTTGAAGGTGAGTTGCTCTGGGTTGTTCTTAGGTTGTTTTTAGGTCATTTTTTGGTTGTTGATTGAAAATGGGTGTTGATTTTAGGTATATGTTGAGTTATGCTACTTAGTTACTCAAATTCGAATTTTTTTAAGCATTTTTCTGAATTTCCCTTAATTTACAGAATTTTTGTATATTTTATTTAATTTTTTTAGTTGAATTTATTGGATTTTTCTTTGGGTTAATTAGTAAAATTAGAGTAATTAAAATTATATTTTGTAAGGTTTTGGGTTGATTTTAAGGTTTTAGGAATTTTGGTGTTAATTAGAGGTTTATATAAATTTTAGGTATTTAATTGGTATTTATGTTAATTTCGAAATTTATTGTTAAAAATTATGAAATTTTAATAATTGAAGTTATTATTGAATGTTATTAATTTTAGAACTCAAATTACAATTTTTGTGATTTTTATACTATTTTTATAAATATTTTTGAGTTCATGTCAAATGTGATTATTAAGTTAAATTATATTTTTAGAAGAAATTATTGGTTGATTTTATGTTTTAATTATATTAGGAAGATTAATTTTGAGAAAAATAATTTTTGGGATGATTAAATAATTTTAAGGAATTTTTTAGTACTAATAATACATTATGTAATTTATGTATTTAGGGGTGAAAATGTAATTTTATGCTTATTATAGTTATATATATATTTTAGTTAGTTTTATTAATATTTAAGAGGGTTAGAGAATATTTTTTTTATATTAATTGATATTTTTACTTAAGTAGTGTCAATTTTAATTATTAATTCCAAATATTATATATAAGTATTTATAATACATTATTTTGGCAATAAAAGTTGAATATAAGGTTGCATTTAGCGTATTTGGGTATAGTGATTTTAATTTAGGCTTTAATTATATTTTGATAATGAAATGCAAATTTAGTTCTTTAATTTCGAGTAATTGAGAGTTTATATACTTTTTTAGTATATATGTATGTGTAATACGTATTTTGGGAAATGAATGATATTATTTCTTGTTGTTTTGTTGAATTGTGATCTCGGTCGGGGCTAAGTGTAGTTTTGGGAGCCCGACTCGGGTGTGTATATCTGTTGTTATTAAAAGTGCATTTTCTATGCAGGTCTGGCTCTACCTTTGGTAGAGAGATGTCCGTTTTACAGAGGAGACTCTGTCAAAATTTCAGTAGATTTTCTCGTAAAGCGTGATATTCGTTATGAATTTCTACCGTTAGTTAGGTTCTATCCTGTTTATAGTGTCTTGTTCGGTCTTCCTCGAGTCAGCCTAGAAATTCATTGTTTTATTGATTTATGATTTCAATTCCATAGTCATGTTTTAAAATCGATTTATTATTTTCTTTCTAGAGCATATCGGAGCAGAAGTCGTGAGACCGAGGCAGACGCGTGGTCGTCAACCTTCACATTCATCTTGTAAGTCGATAGAATGATCTGTGCGTGTGTTTTAATTAATGAATGCGTGCGCACATATTTTTAATATTGATTATATGATTTATGTAAATTAATGCTATTATTTAAGATTTAAAACTCATTTTATTTATTTAAAATCAATTTTAAGAAATTTTGGTAGAACAAGCTACCTAGTGGGCTTCATCGAGACTATGTGCACATGGTAGAGATTGAGAGATGGATCCGATATACATATGACTGGAGGATGTTAAACTGGGACGGGTACCTCAGTGGAAGCCTATGCTCTCGGGGACCGCCAGTGATTGTAAGGTTAATAATGGACTGGGATGGGTGCTTCAGTCGATGCCTTTGCTCTCGAGGACCGCCAGTGCCATATATTTAGATTAAGTGGATGGCTACGACTTGGTGCCTTGGTTGATGCCTTTGCTCTCGGGGACCAATAGTCTAGTTGGAATAAGTGAGCCCAGTTGGCCATTTAGATTTTTGGGTTAGGGTTCTATTGAGATTTTTCAAAAGTTATACCTATGCACTATAAATTATTTTCACTATAAATATATAGTTTTCAAAAAGGTTTTCAAACCGCACAGCTCTTTTCATTGACTTACTCAGTGAGGTCTGATTCCCCTCAAATTATTTTTTTTCAGGAGCTTGGGAGTTCGACCTCAGATTACCTCCATGCCAGGTTTCTTCTTCACCGGCTATTTTATGTAGGTCATTGTAAGCTGTACTGTTGTATTATTCTAGGATGCTGCAGTAGTATATGTACTAAGAATTGTATGGTTTAAGTATATTTGTGTAATTTATTTGTATAAACCACGCTTATGTATAAAGATTTAAGTTTGATTTATAATATGTGATGTTAAAGAATGTTTTATTTAGCACTTGAATTTGTTTATTTTTGAGAAAAATCAGTTTGATAATGTATTCTATTTTAAAATAAGGTTTTAAATTATAAGGTGTTGTTTATTCTTTCTTTTAGGCTTACTACGGGTTTCGGGAGCCTTATGCCTACCCATTCCCTAGTGCCGGTCACGTGCCCTCGGGTTCGGGTCATGACAGCCTTAATGTACTTGGCCATAGTTAGAACATGCATTGGGCCTTGAGACTAAACTACCATACCCCAAACTCTAACCATTGTTGCTACTGTTGGCCCCAAATCTAATAGATCTACTACTTTATTGACTAGGTCTCCTACTTTTATACCCACGGTGACCTCTGTAGCCCTGTTGAGAAGTACTACTAGTTTGAGCACTAACACTGCTTATCTGAAACATTAGATGCTACATATCATGAACACTTACTATCTTACAATCTCTACTCGCGTATAGTTATAGGATCATACCTTGCCTCATGTGTCATCTCTCCAGCTGTCGGGCCTCATCTACCACACTCTCCAAGGTGTGGCCCTCAATATAAACACCCATATATGTCAGTTCTAGTCCAGTCACATACAAGTCCACTACTCTACGCTTATCTCTCATCATGTCCTTGACATGACATGAAAACCTAAAAAACTCCCTAATGTACTCTTCAACTAATTTATCTCCTCTATTGATATGCATCAACTACTATTTGTATGCGTCCCTAGAAGAAAGTGGACAGATTAACTTCAAGAATTGACCTTTAAACTTTATCCAAGTCATAGTGTCCATATAGGGCTGTATGGACTACATGAACGAATCCTGAGCTGTTGTTTGGACTGACAACTCAATAATAAAGATCCTCTAATAGTCTATATACCTAGTCCTAGTCCTTGACTCCATGGCAATAATGAAGTCTAAGGCATCTCTAGTCCAAAATTCATGCACACAATACATATCTAAATAAACTACATAATATAGCCGGAGAAGAAGAAACCCAAAGCAAATAATGAGGATTATTGGTCTGACTGTGAGATCCTAGAAAAAATAAAATTGAGAGAAATCAGACCTCACTGAGTAAATTAATGTTATAAAATGTATGTTGAGTTTTAAAAATACTTAATTAAAACCATAAAATTCATTTACTAAGTAAATATTCAAAATCCTTTATTTGTTAAAATTATTTTTATGCAAATAAATTCTTCCAAAACTTATATCTCTCATAAATATAAAAATAAATCATGCAAACATAATGTTTATTAATGACATAAAACCTTTGGTGGGAGTTTATGGCCAAACCCTAAACCTTAATTTTACTAGCCTTTCAGCTTACAATTTTTTTTTTCCAAATGATTGCTATCTTGAGAGATCAAGCTCAACCAAGTTACATCCATAATCAAATCTCTCAACCTAAATTGATATCCCAAGAGAACAAGGTTAACTGAGTTACATCTCGATCCGACTCGAGAGAACAAGCTTTATCGAGCTTAATTTACATTACTACCCGAAAGAACAAGCTCAACGGAGCCACACACTAACACATATCTTACTCATATTAATATCCATATGCACATGGTCTTGGTGAAATCCACCAGGTAGTACGTGGTCTTAGCCAATGTGTCCTCAACTGCCTCAACTCGGCACCTCTTGCTCTTGAACTTTCTAAATAATCAAAATATTTATTTAAATAAACACCTTCAAATAAATTCTTAAAAATTTTATAAAAATGAAGGAATCATTGAAATAGATCTGTGAATGCCCTAAATAATTTAATTTGAGGCTTAAGGATTATTCTCGTCAAGTCAGCTAATTTAAACAGAAATTAAACAAATTCTGCCGCAACCATTCCAAAAATTATTTCTCAAAATCCGTAAGGAATTAGACTAAACTCATTTTATAGAAATTAATGATCACAATTTATACTATTTATTAAAAATAGTTTCATAATTTATTTTTTGGTAGGTATTGTTTACTCACCGAAATTCGGGTGGAACTCGCTAGATTTCTCACTGGAAACATATCACCTGACCAAACCGAATATATCAACATGTTCAGAATAGTTAGTAGAACACAATTATAGCCTCAAATGCATCATAATGTGCATAAAATTTACAAATTAGAGAATTAAAGAAAATTTACTGAAAAATTTGTAGAAAATTCAAACGATCGAGATTAGATACACGGTTGGTGTCTATTGACTCTTGAAGATCAAAGGAAGGTGATGTTGGTAATCTTCGAGGCTAAAAGTCACTAGAACAATAAAAAAACGGTAGTAGATAAGCCCACTGGTTTTTGGCTGAACTGTACTATTTTGAGCCACTGCTTATGAAACAAAAGCTATGAAGTGTAGAGGAGAATGAGGAGAAGTATGGTTCAAATTTGGTGACAATCGGAGATCATTTGAGTGGTTAATGGAGAAGAAGAAAAGTTTTGGTACTAAAACATAAATTTCCTCTTCAAATCAAGTTTGCCCCGCTGACGACTCCTTTCTTCCCTCTACAGACCCATTCTCCCCCTTTATTCAGAGACATAGGTGCACTCCCACTTGCTTCTTTTTTTTTTTCCTATAAATATCCTTCTTGTCTTCTATATTAATGGTAAAATAATAATAATAATAATAATAATAATAATAACCACAAAAAAAATTTGAGTTATTACAAAAATGATATAGGTCACTAATTCATTATATTCCCTTCATTTTATGTTCAATAATTATATCTTGTTGTCAGTCACTAAAGCCAAAATCTTCAACAATTGATCTTGCAATTTCTTCTACCTAATAATTTTAAATGTAATTGCATTATATTATTTTCTTTAAATTTATCTCTAGCTAAAAACTTTTGTAATTTCATTATGTTCATCAAACATTTGTATTAAATTCAATAAACTTCAATATCATTTGAATTTAAAAATGCTGAAATTTTATTTGTAAGTTCATTTTTAGTGTAATATATATACAATTGAGCAAATCGAGGTTTATTTTCTTCTAAAAGTAGTAATGATCTAATGAGATGGTAATTTTGTCTGCTCATTCTAAATACATATAGTCAAGATTTTTCATTCATTTCATTATTAAGTTGTCCAAACATAGCATTATATTTTCTAATATGTTATTGAAAATTATTGCATTTTGATCTTCAGTTGTATCTAATAAACATTCTAAAATTTTGGGTAGGTTTCAATAAAAGTAATTTAGCTCTACCATTATTACAACATAAAGAAAATTTTAATTTTTTGGTTTTTGTATCTTGTCATGTTTTTTCCTCTTTTCAGAATTTTGCACCGTAATATTCACACTCGCATGGAGGAGAACCAAAATCAATAGCCATCATGCAATTCTCCAACTGTAAATTTTATTAATAATATTAGTTAGTTATTTTAATTTATTTTAAAAAAATATTTTGCAGAATACTAATGTAATTAACATATTTTGAACCTGATAAAGTTTTATTAAAAGTTTCTTCTTGTTCTTGATATTCATGCATTATTATTTCTACAATTAAATTTTATATAATTAAATAATAAAATATATTATTTTTACTCAAATAAACTTATCTTACATTTTTATTGCAGTATTTGATACATTTTTCATATTTTACTTCTAATATAAAAAAACAACAATAGATAAATTAAATTTTGAAAATTCTTAGTGGACAACTTTTTAATACTTATTATAATAGTATTACTTTTAAAAAGAACATTAATTTTTTTTAGACAACAATTAAAATTTTTTGAGATATATAAAGTAACAAGTATGTTTTAGGGTGCAAAATTTAAAAAAATTAACGAATACTTTCGTATTGAAACTAGGGTTTCTATAAAATACTTTTATTTAAAACTATTAAACTTTTTTAGTTAAAATTAAAAACTATAAGATAAATTAGTTTGTATAGTAATGTTTAAGTATAAATATTTATACGAATTAAAATTTATCTTCAAAATATCGTTTTTTTTTTAAATATTGCCAACCAATAAATTTTCTTAAAAATATCATGCTATATGGATTAATAAAATTACTCAGGTAAATTGCTAACTTTGATGATATATATATATATATATATATATATATATATATATATATATATATATATATATATATATATATATTTTCAATTATTATTATATAAAAATTGGATAATTTAGTTATTTATTAATAAAAGTAAAATTAAATAATTTTAATTTAATAGAACTATTTTATTTTATCTCTAATAAAAATTAAAATAATCAAAATATAATTCTAATTTAATTAAAAGTATATTTTCTATTTTATTTAGATTAATTTCTATCTTATCTGTAACAAAAATTCTAATTTAATGGAAAATATATTTTCTATTCTAATTATGTTAACTTTTATTTTATCTCAAATAAAAATTAATTTAATTAATATATAATTATAATATAATTGAAAGTATATTTCTTATTTTTATCAGGTTAACTTCTGTTTTATCTTTAACAAAATTAAATTAAATTGTAATAACCCATATTTTTAAATTAATTTATTTTAAAATGAGATATATAGTGTTAATAAAATTTAGAAATTTTATTGATTTATTTTCATTATTTGTGATTAATTACTATTATTTTATATTTAATTAAATTTTCTACGTAAATATATTATTTTTTATCGTTTAATTTGCGTGGTTATTTTAACATTATTATTTCTATAATTGTTTTATTAAATTTCAGTATTTATTTTGTTAATAAATTATTTTATTAATTGGATTGTTATTTTATGTGTATATTATTGTGTGATATGTGTGTGTTTATTATTATATATGTGAATATATATACATATGAGTATATTTGTGTGGTGTAGATTCATTAAGCTAAAGTATTATTATTATAATATAAAGTTATATATATATATATATATACACACACACACATGCATACATACAATAAACCCACATACATGCACATGCATTAAACACCAAATACACACAGCATAAAGAAAGAAAAACGTGATGGACCAAAAAATGCAAGAACAAGAAACAAAAAATAGAAACACACACCGAAGCTCATCCTCCTCGCACCGTTTGACTTTTATATTGTTACTGTGCCTCCATCACTTCCGTCCACAGTGTCTTGAGCTTTCGGTCTCTATCAACTCTTTGAGCTCCGGTGATCATGATTTCAAGTTCCGTTTGAGCTTAAACCCGATCGTTTGTGACTTTTCTCAATTTTTTGGTTTTAAACTTTTATGTTTTTTTTTTGAGTTGATTTTTGGTTGATATAAACAAACTCCCTTAAGAAAAGTTGTTCCTAGTAGCTTGATCTTAATGAATAATTTTTTAAATTTTTTTTTGTGAATTTTGAATATTTTATTATTATTTTATTAATTTTTGTAAATTAATTTATTAAATTATAAATTTGGTATATTTGGAGTTATTATTAATTGTTATTAATTTTAGAGTTGAGATTATAATTTTTGTGATTTTTATGTAATTTTTATAATTATTTTTATATTATGTCAATATTGGATAATTAGGTTTAAGTTGGCTTTTTATTGAAATTATTATTTAAATATGTGTTTTAGTTAATATTAATAATATATATGTTGATAAAATAATTGTTATGGAATTTTATACAATTTATGTGTATTTTGAATTATTAGGTTAAATATGTCTTTTTGTTGAAATTATTGGATAAATATGTGTTTTGGTTGATATTAGTATGTTATATGTTGATTAAATAATTTTAATGATTTTATATAATTTTTGAGGAAATTATTTACTATATTGGATATTGTGTATTATAGGGTTAAATATGTAATTTTGTTAAGATTATAGTTAAATATTATGTTTTAGTTGGTTTTATAATTATTTAAGGTATTAAAATGATTTTTACAAATTATTTACTATTTTTAACCAATTAATACTAATTTTTGAAAAATGTTTTCAAATAATATATTATATATTATTTTGGCAATAAAATGGGTTTTTAGTAATTTTTAATGTGTATTTAGACTATTTTAGTTATTTGAATATATAAAGTGATTTTTTATTAATTTATATTAAATTATCGAGAAAATTGGATTTTTAATAATATTATATTATTATTTTGGAATTTTTAGTAATTATTTTGAAAATAATTATTTTTAGCATTTTAATGTTAAATATGCTAAATTTTGTTATTTTGAGGGTATTTATGGCAATTATTGATATTTAGTATATTTATTATATTATTTGGATTGTTGATGAATTGTGGATCTCGGTTGGGGAAATTGTGTAGTTCGGGATCCTAATCGAGGGTTGTATGAATTGTGATTTTAGAAGTGTATTTATGTGTAGGATCGGCCCTACTTTTATAGGGAGATGTCCATTTTTCAAAGGAGACTTTGCAAAAATTTCGATAGATTTCTTGTAAAACGTGACAACCGGTTCGAGTTTAATTTTGAAATTTTTGATTGAGTCTTTCTATAGTAATCCTAGAAGCGTAGAGTTATAAGTTTATTGTCACGACCCAAAACAAGAGCCATGATCGACGCTAGAGAACGGGAATTCTTTCGAATCCGAAACCCGTAGCAAGCCTAAAAATAAAGTAAAACATGCAATAGAAATAATAACAACACATTTAAGTAAAATATTATGCAGCGGAATAAAATCATAAATATTAAAATAATATTTCCACCAAATGAAATTAAATCAAATCTTCAACTCTCATATATATAAATAAACTCTTTTAGTACAAGTCCCTTTAAATTCTTAAAATACATAACTCATACAAAATTACTACAATATCTTTTAACAATTTTACGACTACTGTAGTGTCTAGAATATAAAATAAAACTCAAGTGAGCAGTTTACACAAAGAAGCCGGGGTGTAAGAAATCCGGCATACAGGCCTGCTACTGAGGTCTGATGAAGATGACTCTCCTGAAAAATAGTCAACGGAGGGGAGTCAGACCTCACTGAGTGAATTACTATAATATATATACATGCATACTAAATGACAATGCATACAGTCAACAATATATATAATATGTATGTATACAAGCAATTACACACAGATGCAATAAACTCATTTTATATACTTATTGAAAATCACTGTTTATGAAGGATCAAATAGAACCCTAGAATATCGCAACCTCAAAACAGTGTTAGATAACACTCTAGCCATACAGGCACACTTATTCCAAATATATTCACTTATTCCATTTAGATAGTAGATTGGCCCCGAGACTAAGTTGACCGAGCTCCAGTAGTCTAACTGTCAGTGTGATTGGCCCTGAGACACTTGGTCAACCGAGCTCCAGCAATCACACTCCCAAATCATATCTCACATATCAAATAATCAAATCCAATCAATATCCACAAATAGGTTAGTAATATAACCTAAATGCTATACGCGTACCAGTACGTACTCGGTCCTAGTGCTGCCCACTAGGTAGCACGTTCTATTGATATCCTTCATTGAAATATAAAACATACATTCATAAAAATAAATGATGCATGAATTTAAATATAATAGCAACAATAACCATATATATACTAGAAATATACCAAAAGTAAACCAGGTATATTTCGAGTATATATACGTTAAATAAATCCAATTAAATTATAAAATAAACTAGAAATGTATTTGAAAACATTTTAAACGTAATTCGTTAATAAAACATGCATATAATTTAAAATATACCAATAATAAACCAAAAATAAATCAAAAGTAAACTAAAAATAAACTTAAGTACTAATTGAATTATTTATGCATAATTAATCAAAATAAAACATACATTTCTAAATCATGCACCCTAAAGCATATATATATATATAGAATAGTAACTCACAATTAGTGCGCTCCTCGAGATGGATCCGATGGGCCTGGTCTACTAGCCCTCGGTCTCGGCACAACTAAATAAACAATAATAATAGATATTAGAATAAACCTAACAGAAAATCCTTGAAACTCGATCTAGAATATTAAACACAGAATCAGAATTAGGGTTTGACCGGACATCGCGTTTTACGAGAATTCTACTAAAAATTCGGTAGAACCTCCCCTGTAAAATGGACATCTCTCTACTCAAAGAGTAGATACGGCCCTGTAAAGAAACACACTTCAAAAAATAGACACAGAATCACAATCACAACCCCTCGGTCGGACTCCAAGCTACAGTTTATCAACCGAGGTCCATAATTCACAAAACAAAATAGAAATACTGAAAATACCCTTATATCATAGAAGTACATTTTATAAGTAGAAATTACATAATTAACCCTAAAACACAGTAAAAACCGATAAGAACTCATTTTATTAGAAAAATCGTATATTATATATATAATTGAAAATAATTCACAAAAAATAGTTTTAATTATTTAAAAATACTAAATAATTTGTAAAAATCATTTTTATACCTTAAATAACTATTAAAATCAATTTAATTACATTTTTAGCCAATTTAGGGTAAAATTATCAAAATACCCCTATATATATAAATATGCTAAAATTAATCCAAAAATTCACCAAAAATAATATAATTGCAAAAAATTAATTTTCTCAACATATTTATCAATAATATCAATAAATAAACTCAATTAACCAATTAATTTCAATTAAAAACACAATTAACCCTATTTTTCCAAAATTACATAAACTAATTAAATTCAAAATAAATACATAAAAATTCACAAAAATTCCAAATAAATTTCTATAATTCATTTAAAAACCTATAATTACCATAAAACATAATTTCATAATTTAATTAATTAATTTTCGAAAATTATAAAATAATAATAAAATATTCAAAAATACCCAAAAATCAAAATAATTCCCAAAAATTCTAAAAAAATTCACACATGAATATTAAGCTAAGGGTAACAACATTTGTGAAGGAATTTTTCATGAATCAATCAATTCAAAGTTCAAAAAAATCAAGAACCCTAAAATGGCCGGATTGTAAAAATCAAAACCTAGGCAAATCTAGACCATTTTAAGTGAAACAAAGCTTGGAATCACACTCACTGGAGCTCAAGAAGAAGAAAGATACAAGCGGTGTCAAAAACGATGGCCGAAAATGTTGTGGACGACGGTGGCTAAAGTTTTGGCTTCTCTAGTTAAAACAGAGGGAAACGGCGCCGGAGAAGACGTCTGTAGGCGGCAAAACAGCTGGAGGAAGGAGGTGGCATGGTGGGAGGCGCAATGACGGTAGGTGGCCGGCGTGCGCAGTGACGGGAGGAGAAGGGGACATCGGGGAAGAGAAGGAGAACGGAGGGGTAGAAATGGTAATTTGCCAATAATTTTTGATTTTCAACTATATATATGTGTATATGTATATTCATATATATATATATATCACACTATATATTAAAATAATATAAAACTCACACACATTAAATATACACCACACACATAATTTTTAATATTTTAATAATTTATACACTAAAAATAATTAAATAATATTAAAACTAATTAATAAATACTAAAAATTAGGGTAATTAATTAAACCCTAGTTAAATAAATAAATACACATATATACGTTATTTAGCACTTTAAAAATATATATGAGTTCATGCAAATGCGTAAATCTACTTAAAATAATTAATAGTAAATTATTTACGTGAAAATTTTCCTGAAAATAGAATTCTCGGGAAAATTTTACGTAAAGCACTTAAAATAATATACAATAATTAAAATAAGCTTTAAATAAATATCAACTCGTAAAAATATCATAATTATATACAAAATTATTAACACTGCATATCCCGATGCAGTATAAAAATATTTAAAAACACGAGATATTACATTTATTCTGATGGTTGTTATTATTTTATTTTTCTAGTTGCTTTGAGACCGAGGCCTATTAGATCAAGCCCGTTGAGTTTGTCTCGTTGAGCGCAAATCAGTGGGTTATTATACTGTATATATATGCATTTCATATAGGATGCATGACTTAGGATTTTTCATTTTCATTATATTTTTTTAAAAGTGATTTAATTTATTATATGATTTGGTATAATTTCAATTTATTTTAAGTATATCTTGATATATGTATGTTTGCATATTTTCAATATACATTTATTATATCTTGGAATATCTAGAGCTATTTTGATATATGCATGTTACATAATTAGGTATATTTTTAGTATATTTTTAATATATGTTCAAATTAAATACATGTTTTAAATGTATATTTATTCATAATTGTTTTATTAAATGATTTATGTACTTTAGGTATATTTCTAAGTAAATGCAAGTTATATTACGGATTTATACTTAAATTATTTTTAAGTATATCATTGGTTTATCTTTGATATATTTCATGTTTCATTTGACATATATATACCTGAAATATATTTAGTTTATTTTAGATATATCTCTGGTATATAGATGGTTTATTTTACTATTATGAATGACATTCTACATTATTTATTTTTTGAATGTATAATTTATTTTAAATGAAGGATATCGATAGAATGTGCTACCTAGTGGGTAGCACTAGGACCGTGTACGTACCGGTGCGATAGATTAGGGTTGAGTGAGAATCAATTGTGGTGATTGCGATTTGATTGAGAATATATGATTGATTTGATTGAGATGTGATGTGGCTAATAGTGTGATTGTTGGAGCTCAGTTGAACAAGTGTCTCGGGGTTAATTACACTGACAGTCAGACTGTTGGATCTCGATTGACTTAGTGTCTTGGGCTAGTCTACTATCTAAAATGGAATAAGTGATATATTTGGAATTAAGTGAGCTTGTATGACTAGAGTGATGTTATAATTGATTGAGGTTGTGATTAATAGGGTTTTATTTGATCCTTCATGTATAAAAATAAATGTTTTCTACATTTATTTTATGTATAAAAGTAGAGTTTGACATTTGTATGTAATGCGTGTATATATATATATATATATATATATATATATATATATATATATATATATATATATATATATATATACGAGTGCTTGATTATTATGGTTTAGATTGCATGTATATATAGTATAATAATTCATTCAGTGAGGTCTGACCCCCCTCAATTATTTTTTTTAAGAGATCTTATATCGTCAGACCTTAGTAGTAGAGCTCTTTACCGGTATTCTTCCATCCCGACTATTTTATGTAAATGTATATTTTGAACTCTGATTTGTATTTTAGAAACTGCGGTAGAAGTGTTATTGTATCAGAAGAGTATCGTTTTGTTTTGATATTTTATACTTTGAAAGTTGTATTTGAATATTGTATGAATATATTTACATATGAAAATATTTGGAGTATCTATTTTATATATCGATTCAAAATTTTAATTCAGCTATACTTTTTATTTATTTATTGCATGTTTTTATTTTCTAAGGCTTGCTACAGGTTTTGGATTCAAAAGAATTCCCGTTCTCTAGCGCCAGTCATGACTTTTAGTTTTGAATCGTGACATAAATTAAATTGATTAAAATATAATTTTAATTTAATTGAAAGTATATTTCGTATTCTAATTAGGTTAACTTCTATTTTATCTTTAATAAAAGTAAAATTAATTAACATATAATTCTAATTTAATTGAAAATATGCGTTTTATTTTAATTATGTTAATTTCTTTTTTATCTCTAACAAAATTGAAGTAATTAAAATTTTAGTAATACTTTTGTTAAAAATATATATTTTCTATTTTAATTAGGTGTACTTATATTTTATCTAATATTAATCAAATTAGATAACATAATTTTATAAGTCTTATTAAATTTAATAAATAAATAGTTAAAATCAAAATTAATAAATTTTATGAAAATAGGAAAAGTATATAATTTATTTTAAAAATAGATATTTTTTATAAATTAAAAATTAATAAATAAATCATAGAGCATATAATTTGTCTGAAAGTATATTTTTTTATAAAAAAGTAAATTATCATTTTTATAGAATTTAACAAAAAAAGTTAAATATTATTATATATAATTTAATTATTAATTAAACTTAAAAACTTACATCAAATTAATTTTTTTTATAAATAAAAAAAATAATATTAAAAATATTGAAGAGTTGTAGCTTAAATAAAAAAAATTATTAAAATTGTAATAAATTGAAAGTTTAATAGGATTGTAATACTTATATAAATAAAATATAATTTTTATTAATTTTAAATTTTTTATTAATAAATAATTTTTTTTATAAAATCAGTTATACAATTGAAAAAAATTAATTATAAAAAATATTAAAATAATATTATATAATTATTAAAATAAAATATTTTTAAAAAATAATAATATCTTTTAATAGTTTATTTACCATGTATCATGAATCTAAAACTTTTTTTCTTTTTTTTTATTCAGGTGTGGACAAGTTGGTTCTCCAATTTCCCCTCTTCCTTTCATTGGAAGTTTTGGGAGGGAAAAGAAGGAAGAAAAAGTCTTTCCATTTCCCACAATTTTCTCTCGTTCTTCTTCTTCAGATCAACAAATCAAAATTTCAATTTACAAAGATGCCAATTGAAATTCCAAGAGGATTGCCATTTTCAGTGGATACATGGAGCCCAAGTTCCAAGCGTAAGAGGCATCATTTCTTGACTCATGCTCACAAAGATCACTGTTCTGGCATCATAACCCACTCCTCTTTCCCAATTTACGCTACCCACCTCACCAAGTCCCTTCTTCTTCTTCATTTCTCTGAGGTTCCTCTCTTCTAAAGTCTGTTTATTAAAGAATTCCTGTTTTTCTCTTAATTTGCCTTTTTCTAATTTGATTTTTCTTTTTTTAAATTTCTTATCTGTTTCTGTAGCTTGAAGATTCTTTGTTTGTGGGTATTGAAGTGGGCCAATCTTTGGTGATCGATGACCCAGATGGTCCGTTCACGGTTACTGCTCTCGATGCAAATCATTGCCCGGGTATTGGTTTATATATGCTTGTCATATTGGTTTTTTATTTTGAATTTAAGCTCTTTGATCCTGCGATGAAAATTATGAGGTTGAGGCTTGTCCTAACGTGTTTGAAAGTTGAAACTTACGCACATCTGCATCCTTTGATCAGTACATCTTTTATGCTTTTAGGAAAAGAGTAAGAATGTCTTTATTATCTTACTGTACAGATGTGGTCTTCTCTTTCTCTTTTTGTTTTTGCTGCATCACTGTGGTTGGGTGGACACTTGAACTTGTTTTTAATGCATTGCTTGAATGTATGCCTCTGATTAATTATGAGTGAAGTTGTACGTTAACTCTGATTACTTTTGGATACATTCAGCTACCTGTAAAAGAAAATGATCACCAAATCAATTTGACGGCTTGAACATCTAAAAACCAAATACATAATGAGGTTCGAATTGCCAGAATTAGAATCTTTGGTCAAAATAGAAAAAAGAAGGTTTTGAGGGTTTTTCTTTTTCTCTCCTCTCATTAGGCTCCTTTTTTTTTTTTTTTTTTCTAAAAGAGAATTTCTATGAAGAATATGTTATGACGTATTGATGTATATCTCCTTTTTTTTTGGTTGAATAAGTGGAGCAATGTATTTTGTTTTCTTATCAGCAATTTTGGCACTATGTTGAAAAGAATTCATACAGCTTGGTATGTTTTTGCCTATAGATACTTTGTTTGATCAACCATGGGGTGACTGCACTGACTACTCCATGAAGTCATATATATATATATATATATATATATATGAGGTGCACCTGTGATGAGTATTGGCAAATGAGGTTTTTTAGTAAATGAGAGATTTCTAGATATTTAGTTGTGATCTTCGTCTATTGTGCCATTGTGATGTTTAATAGTATGTAAATGAATATGTCAGCATCAATATGCCTTGCATATTTAAATTATAATAGCAATTTCAGAATGATCATGGTGACATCATGATGGTGTCCTAGTCTGTTGATGTCATTGTTACTCTAGATATAATAATAAGAAATGATTCCAAATATGCAATTAGTTCAACCAGTCTGTTGACAGTTGACGATATGTCGTGGTGTAATATAGCATGATAAGTGAATTACATATATGTTAATCTTTAATTCTGATATATCTTATTTTCATTTTGCTTTTATCCTTTATTTTGGGTTCTCATGGGGGATGTGCGGGTTGGGTTTGCAATCATGCTTATTGTATCTTTGTATGTATGTGACTTCCAAGTGATATTGGGGAAATTCCAGTTACAGATGATACCTTGTCTGGCATGGGTTGTGAACTTCAGGAGCTGTGATGTACTTGTTTGAGGGTAATTTCGGTAACATCCTGCACACAGGAGATTGTAGGCTTACTCCGGAGTGTCTACAATGTCTCCCAGTGAAGTACATCAGCAAGGAAGGAAAAGAACCTAGGTGCCAACTTGATTATGTTTTCCTAGACTGTACATTTGGGAGATTCCATCAGAAACTTCCGAGCAAGCATTCAGCAACCCAACAGGTACTCTCACTTGGTCACCTTCATCTCATGTTTTCTTTCCATGCTCTGGCCTGGTTTAAGACATGTGGCTATATTTCTTGACTCACGTCCAATGTCCATATATCTTGGATGATTTCATGCTGAGCTGTCTTTATGGTGTCCAATGTACTTCCTTTTTCTTAACTACAAGTCCTATTGAGAAACATTCAACTGTTGTTTGGACACCGTAAAGACAGCTCAGCATTATCATTATTAAATTAATCAGTTCCATTGGATGTTTTAATTCCTACAGTTTACTATGTAATGCTTAAATTCTAAATTTTTGGATTATGCTGGATGATTTATTTTTCTCTGCATTTTCTTTTTTTTTTTTTTTGGAAATGGAATTTAATTATCTGACTTTCTATTTGGTCATAACTCATAGTTGGTCTTCCTTTTTTTAAGGGCTTGAATGTGATTTTACTTTTACCTCAGCTGCATTGCGGATCTCAGAATAAATTGAAATAATCTTCCTTGCCTAACCTTAATATGCGTTATGAATCAATTTCTTTGGATGGGCTCATTCATTTTCTTTTTGTACAACACATAATTTTAGCTATGCTCAAAAGTTGCGTCATTGTTAAATTTGGAACAAAATTTCTTAATTTGTTTGTGGGCATAAGTGTTCAACCCCCCTACACAAATATTCAGCCTTTGTATTGGCCTGAAATGCCTGAGTATTGTCTTTCTTGCTTTAATTTTATTTTTTTATGTGCAAACTACAGGCAGTTGCACTTACACATATTGCTGGGTTTTTGCCAAACATTATTGTTGAGATACATTTTCATCACCTTCATGCTTAATTTGATGAAATGCGTAAGATTGGCGAACATTCATTTTGCTTGCCTTGATGCTTGTCATATGGAACCTTGGTGTTGATGTCAGTTGTGGGATTAAGGTTTTGCTAATAATATACCATCTCTTTAAGAAGCCCAGGTTACCATCTCAAATTAAATATCTTCTCTGATTGTTTTATTCAAGAAACACTTGCATAGAGCAATTTCAACCATGAAAATTGGGTCATTTACCTAAATTGGGTGATTTAACTTGATCCTAATTATAAGCACTCAATGCCAATCTTTTATCATCAGCTTCTCATCATAATAAAATTCATACGGGCATAAGGATATCTGCTGCTTAAATTTATATCAACTGTATGCTTTCCTTTGCCACTGATTGGTTTTGATATAGCTATACAATTTATTTCATGTTCTCTTTAGGATGCTTTGCTCAAGTTATGAATTTATGTAATGTCCCTTCAGCTTTGAGATGCTAACTGGATATATATTAAGGCACTAAACAAGAATTTGGAGATAGCAAGACAACCAAAAAGTTTTTCTCACATCCGTTTTGAAGTTAATTATTATTATTTTCCCTGCAATAAGATCTCATGATGAAGTTTTATGACATTCAAAACTTTATGAAGCAGGTTATCAATTGTATATGGAAGCATCCTGCTGCAGCCACTGTGTATCTGACCTGTGACCTTCTTGGTCAAGAGGATATATTGGTTAATGTCTCTCAAACTTTTGGTTCCAAAATATATGTTGATAAGGCTGCTAATCCAGAGTGCTTCCAAGCTCTGACACTTACGGTTCCTCAAATCCTTACTCAAGATCCATTGTCACGTTTCCATGTGTTTGATGGATTTCCCAAGTTATATGAACGAGCAGCTGCAAAACTTGCACAGGCACAAGGTAATTGCCAGCCAGAGCCTCTGATTATCCGCCCTTCAGCTCAGTGGTATGCCTGTGAGGAAGAGGATTCAGGATCTGAAAGTCGAGGAAAACTGAGATTCAATGAAGCAGTAAGGGATCAATTTGGTGTTTGGCATGTTTGTTATTCCTTCCATTCTTCGAGGGAAGAACTAGATTGGGCACTGCATCTTCTTGCGCCTAAATGGGTTGTATCAACAACCCCCCCATGCCGGGCCACAGAGCTAGATTATCTTAAGAAGCTCTCCTTCAGAAATCAACTAACTTCAAATGACTCCATCTGGAAGCTTTTGGACATTAGTGTGGAAGCCTCTTCTAGAGCCGATGTATCAGCAACAGGCTTTGGCTACTGTACTGCTGTTGAAGATCCGCTACAAATTTCTTTAGAATCTCAATTGCCACTGGTTAAATTATCTCCTAGCCAACTCTCAAGCTTGTCTCCACCATGCAAAAGGCCAGCAGTAACTTTATTTGGTAGAGCTAGACTGTGGTTTGAAGGTTCTAATTTTCCTGATAAGGAAAAACAAGCATTCTCAACGGATCAAGTAATTGCCAATAAAATGGATCAAGAAGTCCAAGTTGTAGAGGATGCCAGAGTGAAATGTGAAAACAAATTGGCAAGTAAGTCAGAAATTCATGTTTGTGCTGAACATTTTGAGAAGTCAGTGGAGAAAGAACCTCACAAGATTGTGTCTTCTCCTATTGGATCGTCGAGCAACTTCAGCGAAACCTTGAGAAAGTTGTACAGGTCGATGAATGTTCCCGTGCCTCGGCCTCTTCCCTCATTAATGGAACTCAAGGGCGCCAACAAACAGCACAAGAGAAAAATAGAATTCTAACTTTGGATTCCCTTGAAAACATCAAATAATATCTCCAACAAGGAGAAATGGCATGATACAATTACTGGTCTTCTTTGAAGTGTTTGCTTTCTGGGGCATTGGAGGCAAATGGTAGACATTCATACTTGGAATTTGAGGATGGCAGGATGTTGCATTGCAATACAATACAATTATTCTTGTGTTATACGTGTAGCTTCTTTTAGTTCATTCATCAATCAATAATTGCATGTCAGATTGGATGCCTAAGTCACAGCAGATATCAGGTGTTAAATAAAGATATTCTTGGTTGAGTACATTAGCCACTAACAACTTCCCATTAAGGCTAATATTTTCTTCTTGTTTGCGATATGTTAGTTCTCCTAACTATTCTTGGAAACCTTAGTTCATTATTAAATGCCTATTATGTTGGGGCTATTTATTATTATTATTATTATTTACCTTTCCATGTGTTAATCGTCTCTAAGCCTAGTGATGCACAGATCATGAGGAAAAAGAAAAAAAAAAAAAAAAAAGCATATGCTTTTTTTTTTTTTTTTTACGCCTTGTCGTGCGGCTGCAGATTAAAATCAGAAAGGCATAGCCCCTATTTCCCTTGCACTTTTATTTTGGTAAGAATTTTTTCACACTTTTATTTGTCTACATTAAGTTCCTACAGCTACACTATTATTTTGGCATATACATTAAATCCTTAATTTTAACAGCAATTTCAATTGCTCAAAAGCACTGTTAAGTTAAGAACTTAATGTATGTCAAAGTAATAGTGTGGGAACTCATGTAGACAAATAAAAGTGCAAGGAAAATCCTAACCAAAAATAAAAGTGCAAGGGGTAAAACAATCTTTTATTTTCTGTTTGTTAGGGATAACATCACCATTAGTTTTTTAAATTATTATATTATTTTTCAATTAAATCCTATAATTTTTTTTTTCACAATCAAATTTTATAAAATTTAATTAATATATCTTATATAAATAATTTTTTTTTATACTTGGATAAATTCAATTAGTTGTCAACATTATAATTTATGTTATATTTTAATAAATTTTAAACTCAATTGTATTTCAATTAGATAATTTACAAAATATTTTTTTAAATTAGGCTATTTTACTACAAATATTTGAA
Source organism: Mallotus nudiflorus (assembly GCA_947683625.1). Taxonomy (NCBI): domain Eukaryota; kingdom Viridiplantae; phylum Streptophyta; class Magnoliopsida; order Malpighiales; family Euphorbiaceae; genus Mallotus; species Mallotus nudiflorus. Next base: position 802,015 of record CANTUR010000459.1, read on the forward strand.
GAATAATATATTTTAATTAATAATTTTATTTGTATTATAAAATATAATTAATTTAAGAGAAAATAGAAAAATTTGTTATATTTTATCTTAAATTAATTATATTTTGTTATAACAATTAAAATTATTATGAAAATATGTTAAGTTATTTTATTTTTCAAAAATTTATTATAAAATAACCTAACATAAAGAAATAGTTTTTAAAAATTTGTCTAATTTAAATTTGATTGAGTTTATTTTTTTTTTAAATTTAACACAAATTATAATATTGATAAAATTAAATGAGTTTTATTCTTGTAAAAAATATTTTTTCATTTATAATCTATTAATTGAAATTATATATTTAAAAATAATTAATTAGTTTTATTTATCATTGTGAATGTAACTAATAATTTAATTAAAATTTATAGAATTTGATTGTAAATTTTTTTTTATAGGATTTAATTGAAAAGTAATATAATAATTTATAAAATTAATGGTAATTTTATACCTAACAAACCATAACCTTTCACTTTTATTTTGGTCCAAATTTTTCCTGCACTTTTATTTGTCTATATTGAGTCCCAAACTATTATTTTGGCATAAATTGAGTCACATTTTAACGATAATTTCAATTTCTCAAATGCGCTCAAAATAAGGACTCAATGTATGCCAAAATAATAATATTGGGACTCAATATAGACAAATAAAAATGTAAGGGAAAAATTTAGATCAAAATAAAATTGTAGGGAATAAAATAAAGGTTACGTCAATCAGAAAATAAGTAGCAGCACCACTGAGTGCTGTGCCCCATAGCTAAAGTGTCATATAGCCTACAAATTATAATTTTTAAAATATTAATGTTAAATAAAATATTTTTTTAAAAATAAAATCATTTAGTTATTGAAATTACATTTAAATTAAATCGTTAATCCATGTTTTATACTACAAATAATATATATTGTAAAACTATTTTAAAATAAATAATTGAATAATTTTAATAAATTAAAAATTAATCAAATATAAAAATAAGAATTTTAAAAGTTAACATAATAATTTTATTTTATTATTTTCTTACGAAGAACTTATATATTTTTAACATATATAGTAGTAATAATAATAATACTTGAAACAAAAGTCAAACGTTACAAAAAACAGAGTTGACTAATCAAAACTTTTAAATTTTGAAAAGGTTCAAATAGACCTTTGTTTGGAGGCTAAATCTTTAAATTGTCCCTCAATATTTTACCTCAATTACATATTGGATTCAAATTTTTTTTAAGTTAAATTGAAATTTTATGTGTGTAAATTTTTTTCATATTGGATCTTTATGAGTATAATTAAATTCTGTAATTTTTTTTATTATAATTAAGTCCTATATATTAATAAAAAATTAATTTTAAGGGTTGCTAACAAACAAAAATGATTATTTTTTTTAAAATATAACATAATTATAAAGTTTTAAAGTTTTTAAACCTATAATATATATATATATATATATATATATATATATATATATATATATATATATATATATATATTTATTTATTTATTTATTTATTTATTTTTGAATTTTAAAAACTTTATAATTAAGTGATATATATTTCACATAAATGACCAATTTTATTCATTAATATAAATAGCAATTGATAATTAACCTAAAAATTTAATTTTAATGATTGAATAAAAAATTCTTAAATTTCATTAAACCTATATAATGATTTTTAAATATACACAATTGATAAATAATTTTTTTTAATTGAATTGTTAAAATTAAATTTTAGATCAAAACAAGATATGACAATTTTAAGAATTTGTAACATTGACAGGTAATGTTTAGTCTACTTAAAAAAAAAACAAGAAAAAAATATATTGAGAGGTAATGTTTTAAAATAAATGCGTACACAAATACAATATGTGAATTAAACGAAATTTACATGTTTATACAATTGTTTCTTCTAGTATCATTGATAGTAATTCACTCACCACTGTAACATTCCCAGGGATGACTAATTATTATGTAGGTTTAAGAAATTTAAAAACATTAATGAAATTTAAGAATTTTTTTATTCAACTATTAAAATTAAATTTTTGGGTTAATTATCAATTTGCTATTTAATATTTATTTTTAAAGTCGGTCATTTATTTGACATATATATCACTTAATTGTGAAGTTTTTAAAATTTAAGAAAAATTTTTAAAAATATATTTTATAGGTTTAAAAACTTTATAATTATGTTATATATATATATTTAAAAAAATTGATAATTTTTGTTGGTTAGAAACTCTTAAAATTAATTTTTTTTATTAATCTATATGATTTAATTGTAATAAAAAAATTTACAAGTCTTACTTCTACTTGTAAAGGTACAATATGAAAAAACTTTACACATATGAAGTTTCAATTTGGCTCAAAAAAATATTTTGGGTCCAATATATAATTAAAGTAAAATGTTAAGGGACAATTTGAGTATTTGACCTAGTTCGTAAAACTATAAAAGTTACAAAAAAAAGCTCTTAATCTTTGTTTCAGTACAATTAGACTCTAAATTTTTTTAAAATAAAAAATAATTATTTATTTATTTTATTAATTAATAGTTTGAAGTGTAAAATTATTTTTAGAAGTTTAATTTTTTTTAAAATTTTTTTATTCACAAAAATTATTTATTTTAAACTCTATGATAATTTTTTTAACAAATTTTATAAATTATTGGCCAAAGAAAATTTCATTTGACAGATAAAATTTTATTCAAAAAATTATAAAATTTTATTTGGCTAGTAAAATTTATTTATGCAGAAAATTATTAAATTTTATTTGGCCAGTAAAATTTATTTATGCAGAAAATTATGCAATTTTTTACCAATAAAATTTTATTTAGAAAAATTAATAAATTTTATTTCGCCAAGGAAGTGTAAAATTTATTAATAAAAATTATTATAGAGTATGTTTTAAAAATAAAAATATTTTGATTCATATAATAATTTTTACAAGAATCAAAACTTTTACACTCTAAAATCTCTTTTTTAAATATATAATTTAGATCAAAGAATTTTTATGATAATTTTTACATTGTGAAATAAATTTGGCGAATAATTTTATGCTTTGAAATTATTTTTTAAAATAAGTACTATACACTTTAAATTAAATACCTTTACAAAAAATAATTTTATGCTTTAAAATAAAATTTTTAATATGAAATATTAATAAATAAAAATAAATGGATATCTTGAATTTTAAAATATTTAGGATTTAATTGTACTAAAATAAAAAATTCAGGTTTTTATTTTTTTTTTATTTTTAACTTTTTACGACTAAAATATAACGTGTGTTAAAAGAACTTTTAAGCAAAGGCTACTTTTAAAAGCTTATGATTTCGATGAGGTGCTATAAATTATATTCATATAAGGGTTTTATTATTATTATTTTTTTTAAATAGAGAACGGAAAGATGTTTTTAGTGGAATAAAAGGTAGAAATTTTAATTAAAATAAAAATATAATTTTTTATAGAATAGGAGAAATATTATACATGTAATAGGATTAAAATATTTTACATAAAATAGAATGTAAATATTTTAAAAGTTCTTAAGAAAATATAGAAAATTCAATGGTTTTACATGTAAAACGTTTGAAATGAATATTATATTAAAAGAGAGATACTCATCAAGTTAAAATTTATATATTATTGTAGGCGGCGGTAGGATTTGACGTGCGTCCAAATATTTGGTGTGCGCCTAAATGTTTGGCAACTACGGTACTGTCTGAGCTTGACATCCACTAGAAAATATGAAATAGGTTTTAAAGCTTACTCGGAGATGAAGTCGCCATCCGGATGAAAGACATAATACTTGTTCGACAACTAAATTCCATAGAGATTCCCAGAAGCCATCATCAGAGAGCGGATTCGAAAACTAGGTATGGGCTTTTGGAATACCCACCCAATCTCATGATTGGCCTCCGTTTGTGTTTTGTGTTTTAATACCTTTAATTATTTAATTATTTTTTTATTAGCACGTGAATTGTAATTTCCATCAAATAATTGTCTCATTTTATAATTAAGCTCGAGTTTGCACATTATTTTCTTTTATGTATTTAGTCTCAACATCCATTGTAAACAAAGCAAATAATTAATTTACAACCATACATTCAAATCAAATGGGGAAGGGATTAAGGATCACAACATTTTGTGCAAAGTAGAAGTATAATAAACGAAAAATAAACAAAAAATAAACAAGCATTATTACATAAAAATATAAACAAAAGGGAGAAGAGAGCTAGGTACTAAATCAAATGGTCAAGATAATATCGATTCCTTGCAAGTCATAAGATATTAACTTCCAAGACATATAAAACCATACAAGAAGAAACATCAAGTTAATTTGCAAAATCAAATTTATACAAATAGGGATTATGAATATTCAAACATTAATCCAAACAAAATAATGAAAATAACCATGCAAAACAGACTAAAAAAATAAGAAAGGATTCATGAAGATCCAAACCATACACGATTTACATGGAATATTGAAACAGAAAATACATGAGAGCCTATCAAAGTGGCGATTGCCTTTATAAAGAGGCTATCGCTTGACAGATAGGCTCAGATGACTCTTAAACTAGCAAACTTCTATTTCAAGCAAAGATCAATTAGAATAGACAAGCTAGACTCACACCTACAACTAAAACTCAAGAAATCATGCTAATGACATGGCATATCACAAGCAATGAATACGAGGAAGTGAATAAGCAAGCTAATAAACAATTAAGCTAGAGATTATGCAAGTAAGTAAGGGCTTATACAAATCTATGACTCAATCTTTAAAAAGGATAAAGATAATTACTGAAGGATGAGCTTTTCTAATGTAGTTGGCCCTCAAAAATGAATATAAGTGTTGGACTTCCCTTGAATGCAAGCTTTCATACCCTTCTTCTTCAAGAAAATCCCACTTAAACTTCACCCCTTTTCCTCTCTTCTCAAGAACGTTTTCTCCTTTTTGTTTTAGAGCTCTCCCTTTGAAAGTTCTCTTTTTTTTTTTTTGCTAAAAATTGCTAACCTCTTTTTTTCTCTCCCTTTCTCCTTTTTAATCACCTCCTTAGCCCATTCCCCTACCCTCTTTTCATAATTATATTTTTAGCCTTTTTCTATTTTAAAAAATTTTCTTTTTTCCAAACCATAGACTGAGCTCCAATCTAGGTGGGCTTACCCTTAACTACCATTGTCACCTCTGTATTTATTATAGAGGCAAGTGGCAATGTGTAGAGGTGGTGCCTCTACGATGAGGCGATCGCCTCATCACTTATTTCCATAGAGACGATCACCTCTTCATAGAGGCATTGCCTTTTTGACCTGCGCTGCATTGGGCCTAATGGGTCGGAGCTACTTAGGCTTATCTTATAAGGTTTTTGGGCTCAAATTTGTATGTTTCAAGCTCTCGAGCTCATTTTAAGAAGATTTTGAGTTTCTCTCTTGCTTTCAAGCTTTGCATTTCTCATTATTGGGCTCTATTATGGGTCAACCAAACCGAGCATCCATAGTTTGCCCCTATCACAGGTCGATCGAATCGGTTGTCTACAATTATGTATATATTATTGATTGAAGTAAGATTGAGGAGGAATTAGATCTCACTAAGTAAATTAATAATGTAAAATGAATGTTGGTTTTAAAAAACTTATTTTAAATTGTTAAATAATTTAAATATTTAAATCTCCCTTTTATTTTGATGAAAACTATCTTTATAAAATACCCTTTCAAAATTAGAAATATCTTTAATACAAAATTACTCATACGAAAATCATACAATTTAAAACTTTTGGTGGAAAATATAGTAGGACTCTAAACCTCAATTCTAATAGCCTTCAAGTTCTCTTAAATCCAAATGACTGTTGTCATGAGAGATCAAGGTCAACCAAGTTACAGTCGCAGTCTCATCACTTAGTCCATTTATGATGTCCTGAGAGCAAGCTCAACCGAGTTACATCTTAATTCCGACCCGATAACACAAGTTCCACCAAACTTAATTCACATACTGCCCTAAAGAACAAGCTCAACCGAACTAATCCAATTACTTTTATTTTGTAGCATATATATATATATATATATATATATATACACATCTTAATTCTGACCTGAGAGCACAAGTTCCATCGAACTTAATTCACATACTACCCTAAAGAACAAGCTCAATTAAACTAATACAATTACTTTTATTTTATAGCATATATATATATAGTTTAAATATTCTCAATGAAAATTTTATAAAATTAACTTACATGTGGAGCCTGCTGGTCGACACGTCCTCGACTACCTATGCTCGGCACCTTGGTTGTTTATGTTTGGCTGCCTAACTCTTAAACTCTTTAAATAATCAAAATATTTACTTAATAAATAGCTTTAAATAAATTTTTAAAAATCTTAGAAAAATTATAAAAATCAAGAAATGATCAAAATAACCTTAAAACACTAAAAAAAAAGTAATTTTGAAGCACAAAGAATACTTCTAATGAGTTAAACTAATTTATGTGAAAATAAATAATTTTCCCCCATAATCATTTTGGAAATTTTATCTTAAAATCCATAAGGAATTGAACCTCAGTCCAGTTACGGAAATTGATCAACATAATTTATATTATTTATTAAAAATAAACTTAGATTTTCCTGGGCTAGTTACTATTTTTCATTAAAATTTGGGTGCGACCCATCAGAAAGCACAACTCTCGACCAAAAAAATATACCAAAATGTTCCCCATAATTTATAGAACACATCTAAAGCCTTAAATAACCCAAAATAGGCATTGAACAAATAGATCGAAAAATGAAAGGGAAATTACCTAAAAATTCATAGAATATTATAGAGATGGAGATTGGATGTGTAGTTAGCGGCTATGAACTCTTAGTAATGAGAGGAACATATTGGAAGTGACATGACATATGAAAATAGCCAAAATAGTAAGAAACAATAATGGAATGACCGACTATATTTGTCCCAAACTGCACTATTTTAAGTCATTTCTTACAAAATAGAAATTGCCAGTTGTAGGATAGTGAGAGAAATCTATGGTTCAAATTTGAGGACAATCAGAGGTCATTTGGGTAGTTAACGGAAAAGAAGAAATGTTTTTATATTAAAATGAAATATTTCACTCAAAAACCCATTCTCCCGCTGCTACTTCCTTTCTCACCACCAGTAGCTTTTTTTTTCTTCTTAAATGCACAACACATGTGCACTTGGCTTGGTCCCATGTGACATTTTTTTAATACACACACACACACAAACAATAATAACTATAACAACAAAAAGGTTATAATAATATGATGATGATGATGAGTAGAATAATAATAGTAATAATAATAAAATAATTATATTAATAACCATATAAATTCAGGTTATTACATTCTTCTCCCTCTAAGAAAATTCATCCTCGAATTTTACATCAGTATTAAAACAAGTAGGGGTATTGATTCCACATATCGGCCTCTGTCTCCTAAGTGCAATCTTCCACTATATGGTTGCTTCACATTACTTTCACCATAGGAATTTCTTTAGTATGCAATTGGTGAACTCGTCAATCTACGATCGCCACTAGGTAATCTTCATATGTCAAATCTTCACTGAGCTCTACCATTTGTGGCTGAAGGATATATGAAGGATCGAAGATGTACTTCCTCAATATGGAGACATGGAATACTGGATGAATTCATGACAACTCTAGTGGCAACACTAGTCTGTAAGTCATATCGCCAACTCTTAAGTGAATCTCAAAAGGTCTGATATACCTTGGAGCTAGCTTGCCCTTCTTACCAAATCTTATTACCACCTTCATTGGAGATACCTTGAGAAACACCATGTCTTTAATAGAAAATGAGACCTCTTTTCTCTTAGGATCAATATAGCTTTTTTATCGGCTAAAAACTATTCTCAATCTTTGTTGAATAAGAGGAACTTTTTCAGAAGTTACTTGCACCAATTCTAGGCCTATTATCTGCCCCTCTCTAACTTCCCAACACAAAGGTGATCTACTCTTCCTTCTATACAATGCTTCATATGAACCCATTCCAATACTTATATAACAATTATTATTATATGCAAATTCAATCAAAGGTAAGTGTAAATCCCATTGACCATAAAAATCTTTCACACACATTCTCAATATATCTTTTAATGTCCGGATGGTCCTTTTTGACTGACCATCCATTTAAGGATGAAATGTCATACTGAAGTCAAGTCTCGTGCTCAAAGCCTTATGCAATTCTTGCAAAAAGGTTGAAAGTAAAAGTGGCTCCTCTGTTAGACACTATACTTTCTAGTACCCAATAAAGGCAAACAATTCGATTAATATATAATCTTGCTAATCTGTCAGTAGAGTATATCTTTTTAATTGACAAAAAGTGAGCTAACTTTTTCAGCCTATCAATTATAAGCCAAATGATATCATAACTATAGACGGCGGGGTTTAGTGCGCCCCCAAGATTTTAATAACTACAACACAATTTGGGCTTAGGGCCCTAGAAAACACACTAACCATTGTCACAAAGATAAGGCGTGGAGATGAGGAGTCGCCACCTAAGGTAATAAATGGGACAAATTGAAAGGTGGTACTCGATTCTCTAAAAGAAAGCTAGCACCACAACCAAGAGATTCTAGGAATAGAATACTAACTTCTCTTAGTCTCGTGTTCATTTAAAATTACTTTATAAATTATTACTTAATTCTCTAATTACATGCAATCTTATTAAACCCTATTTGAACATCCATCTAACCCTAAGGTATCTAGTCAATAAAATCACATATAAAAAATGCATTCAAGCGCATCATCCCTAAGTCTAAACTAGGTTAATTTTATTGAAAGTTAGCTAGATTTACAATTTTTATTTACAAATGAAAATGAAAAAAAAGTGGACCTATATTGTTATTAGTTAGTGAGCTTAAGTCTATTGATTTTAATTATCTAAAGGTGGGCCTAAATCTATAAGTTTTAAAGAAATTGGATTTTATAAGTGTGCCTAGTCTAACTTGATTTTAAGTGAAATGCGGGCTAAGTCTATTTATTTTAAAGGAAATGAAATTAAATGGGCTAAACTAAGTTTAAATTAATTTTAGTTAATCTAAAAATGGGTCTCAGTCTAAATTAACCTAATAGGCCTAAATTGATTTTAATTAATTAACATAAACCATTTTAAACCTATTTTATTTAGTGGGCTGGAACCTATTATGGGCTTGGGGCCCAAAAGAATATAAACATAAAAGAACAAGCCCAAAACAAATAAAACATGAAAAAATAGATCAAATATACATTTTAGTGACTTTCTAAAAAAATCTAAATCAATTTACATGCAACCCTAAATTAATCTACAACCATTATTTAATTGTTTTTTACCTAGTAAAACCATAATTAATAATTCATTTTAAAGCAAAAATGTAAAATTTTACTATTCCTAATACTGGGGTTATTACAATATTCTACGTACTGGAAAATAAAATTAATTACAAACCCAAAATTAATTAACACACATAACACAGGAAAAAAATAATAAGCATAGAAACATCAAACCCTAAAATCTAATCACAGTTTATAATCCATATCATTCAATGGATCTTCTATTTGATTTTTGGATATCTGGAAGTGACCTCATCAATCTCCAATTGGATTCTAAAAGGAAAACACAAAAAAAAAAAAACACAGAAATCACATTGGCTAAATGAACAAAATAATAATTAAATTAAAAAGGAAATCAAATAATAATTAAAGGAAATTAAATTAAAAAGAAAATCAAAATATAGGAGAAAATAGAAATGAGATGCTGTGCATATGCTCTTGGATGACCCCTCAGATTAAGATTGTCACCATTTTGAGAATTAACTCTACATTTTTTTTATTTCTGGACTATTGAAAATAAAAAAGCATACTTTTTTGTGCAGTGAAGAAAAAATTTTTTATTTTCTTTTTCTTTGTGATTTTTAAGGTTTCTATGCAGTTAGGAGCTAGCCCTCACTCACGTAGTCTCTGGCTTTTTAAAGCAAAGACCTACGAATAGACTTTCCTTTATTCCAGGAACTGACATTATCTCTTATTTTTCAAAATTTTTAAGTGTTTTAAACACGTAAAACCACAATTATCTTTTAAGAAAATATTCAAAATTAATTTTCAACCAATCACTGAATAAAAAATACTAAAAAATGATAAAAAAATTGAAAAAATTATGTATTGCCGATCGACAATTTGCTAATGCCGATAAACATTAAGCCAATGCCGATCGACATTAGGCAATGATGATTGGCATTAGCTAAATGTCGATTGGCATTTTCCTTATACAGCCCAAAAAAGAAAAATTTTAACAAAAGGACACTCCTAAAATCACGATTTTGCAATTAGGTCCAAAAAAATTAGAATGTAGTCCTTTAAATCTCAAATTTCAATGCTAGAGATCAGTTTCTTGATTAATTTTTCATCATAGAGGCTTTTGTCACATTTTGCACAATTGCATCATAAAATTAGGTGCTTACAATTGCCCCATTTTATCACTGTTTGCTTGACAAATCACGACAAAGCAGTAGAAGCACACAATTTTGAAGGAAAGAACTAGGATACCTAGTTGTATCCTAATTGATAGGTTGATGCTTAAATTGCTATACAATTTTAAGTGAATGTAATGTTTATCAAGTCTCACTATATTTCCTATGGAATGTCTAGTGAACTTTATGCAAATGAGTTTTACTATGTTCCCTGTGGGATATTTAGCGATGAGAAATTGAAAGTCTACTATAGTTCCTGTGGAATGTCTAGCAATGATGAATTTCATTATATTACCTATGGGACGTCTAATGATACACATTATATTCTTTGTGGGACATTTAGTGATAATGAGTTTTGTTATATTCCCTGTGGGACGTCTAATGATGATAAATTGAAAGTCTACTATAGTTCTTGTGGAATGTTTAGCAATGATGAATTTCGTTATATTACCTGTGGGATGTTTAACGATGCACACTATATTCCTTGTGGGACGTCTAGTGAGAATGAGTTTTGTTATATTCCCTGTGGGACATCTAACCATGATAAATTAAAAGTTTGCTATAGTTCTTGTGGAATGTCTAGCAATGATGAATTTCTTTATATTCCCTGTGGGACATTTAACAAAATGAATGAAATGACTCTTACTATATTCCCTATGGGACATTTAGCGATTCGTGATTTGTAAAATGTGTTATAGTTCCCATGGAACATCTAGCAATGATACCATAACTACTGTGTAGTGTCTGGTTGATTACGCTATATTCCCTTTGGGACATCTAATGATAATGAATTTTATTGTATTCCTTGTGGGACATTTAATAAAATGAATGAAATGACTCTCGCTATATTCCCTGTGAAATGTTTAGTGATTCGTGATTTGAAAGATGTGTTATAGTTCCTATGGAATGTTTAGTAATAATACCATAACTACTATGTAGTGTTTGGTGGATTAAAAGATTTGAAAATTCATGTTAGAATGATTTTAATGAAAAAAGTACATTGTACTCGGTTGTACAATTTCGACTATACTCGGTCGTATAGTCTAAATTGAAATACACTACACTTGGTCATGTAGTGTTGATTTCTTTTATATGATTATGCTGTAATCCATAATTGCTCGTGATTAGCTGTAACCCTTTCATTACTCACTGATGATGCTGTAATCCATAATTGCTCGCGATTAGCTGCAACCCTTTCATTACTTGCCTTTGGTGATATAGTTTATAACTGTTCGTGATTTTTATCTTTGGTTGTTTCAGTCGAATGCTTTAAATTCTTTGTGCTGATTGATTAGCATTTTTGTTGACTAATTTCAATTCAGTTGTGTTAACCAACTCCACAAGTTGGATGCACTTCCTTCTGGATTTATAATTCCTGCAGACTTATTGAAGTTAGTTTCAATCATGATGAATGTATAAAAGTACATTATAATGTTGAAAATTTATGAGAAAATTCATCACTTTATCATGAGATAGCATTCACTCAATGAATCTCACTATTTTTTATTTTCATTACTATCATTTATTTGCCATTTGCAAAGGTCAGAGGCATCATTAACCATCTTCTACTGAGAGCATATCCTTTACCAAGTGAAGAGCTTACTTCCACACCTAATTTTAGGGAGAATTTTCAAAACAAAACGTATGGAAATTAAGTATAAAAAGATTAAATTCTAAGTATCAAAACAATCTTTGAATTATTTTGTGCTTTTCTTCCTTATCTGAGTATTCCCCTGCCTTTCTTATATTACTTAGCATGGATACCGTTGGAAAGGTCCTTTTGATACTTATTCTCTTATAGAGAGCATTAGAGTAAATAGAGCAATTTTTGACATGGTCCTCTTTTAGTATGCCCCCGCCTTTCTTGTGTTACTCAGTGTGGATACTGCTAGAGGTTTCATATTGATACTCTTACTCATTTTTGAGCATTGGAGTAAATTATTCTTGCTTTTTTATTCTCCTCTTAATATTTTCCTGCCTTTCTCATATTACTCAGTGTGGATACCATTAAGGAATTATGTGCTCGTACTCATTTATGAGCATTGGGGTAGATTATATGCACATTTATTATTCAAAAGACTGAAAAGATACTATAAAATTCAAGCAATTTATGCTTCATGTCCACATATTTTGTTTTACATTTTCTTCCCCTTGTTTGGGTGAAAAACAAGCATTAGATTGATTAGAGTTTATAAACTCTCAACATAAAGCTGGTAACTAAACATCTAAATTCTATAAGGTTAATAAAAGAAAGCCACTATGATTAAAGGTCATGAGATAGGCTTTTCGCACACGATCTCGTGAAGCGCATGAATTTACTTTTAATTTGTGAATTTTATGATTAAGATGGTACTTTATTACAGAATAGAGTTTTGTTACTTCCCTTTATTATCTTGGTGAGGGTTTGGTAAGTTATTTATCATGTAAGGTGATACTCTAATGAACAATTAGCATTTGCAATCTTGCTTGATCTTACTGATGTATGGTTCCTTTCCCCTTCTTCATTCTTTTATTTTTTTCCTGCACAAAATACCATAAGTTAGTATGGTCTATTTGTAACTAAAGAGATTTTGTCAAAATGCAATGTTATTATTTTGATTCTTCCCTTTTGATTATGATGATGATGTCTTTGATCACAAGGTTATGATACTCCATCATTGAAGTCATGGCCTAAGGTTGAATTTGCCTTTATGCCATTCCATTAATACTATGGTAGAGGGCTTCATTCCTCTTCTTGACATCTCCTGCAAAAAAGGTTTAGGAGTTAGAGATCTTATTGCATGATCAAATAATTTTCCAGAGTGCATTCATTTTAAGTTTAAGTGCGTTCTTCCCTTCTATAAGGCCGATGAATGTATTGCTAACATGTTGGACCTTCTTATCACCATATTCCATACCCTATACTAGTCTAACTATTATAGAGAGATATTCTAGATGATGCTTCCGATGAGACTATGGAGATGGATATTGAGTTTGAGGAGCTTGAACGTCCTATCTAGCCTTTTGTGGTCGCCAGGATGACGCTTTCACAAATATCATTATAGGTGATATTCCTTTACTGGATGGGCCCATAATTAATTAGGGTCCTACAATCTAGAGTCCCATTGAGCATCAGATGCTTCATATGTGAACATTATGACTACCTTTCTACGCTTTTATAACACTAATCTTGAATGTTAGTAGCAAAGTGTTTGCACAATCTTGCCTAGGCTCAAAGACTTATTATGCAAAGCAAGTATTTCATAAAAATAAATGCATGTTATGTATGACATGTATGATCCTAATAGGTCTTTTATTTGGAACAAAGCTATGTTTGCAGCTTAGAGTGTGAGAATGAGGTGCCTTATCAATTGCTTGCAGGTTTACGCACTGGATGCTTCGTTATTGGTACTTTTGATATTAGAGCTTCTTAAAGAGCTCATCGGACTGATGACCAAGCTAGTGATGGGGTTCATGCTTTACACTAGAGCTTGTGATTAACCAATGCACTATTGAACTTTTTATTACTGCTTTTGCTGTATGATAACTGATGTATTTGTATACTTGTAGTTTACTCCTTTTTGCCCTAAGATCTTTTTCACTAACTTTGAAGCTCTAGTGTTGTATTTACTGTTTGGCCCCCAAGCTACCCTAGAGTTACATTTTTCCCCTAACTTCATTTTGAATTCATTCTAGCAGTCTTTTCCTTCATGTGTGCAAGAGACTCAGTTTGGTCACTGTTATTGTTGACCCTATGTCTTACCAATCCTATTAGTTACAGTCTCATGTATTAAAGATACAGAGGAGTGGGCGAATTGATTAAAGTGAGTTCTTAATGATGAGATCAACTGGACTTGCACTTCAAAGAATTCTTGAGTTGAATATGAGGCTTGTTATTGATGTAATAATTGATGACAGTTACAAGGTATGGTGGGGTTGTAATGCAAGTTATTGAGCCACCTGAATTCTCAAGGTATAAGGGGATGCAAGGCTTATAAGGAAAATTACAAAAGGGGTGGAAAAAAAGAAAACATAACTAAAATAGTGATCTCATAGCTCTAATTTAACTTTCATTATGTATTGTCTTTCCATTCAGATACTTATGCAGTATGATAAAGACGAATATGCGATATTTGAACAAAAATTTTAAATTCAATTTTAATAATTTATTAGGGCAAAAATGAGAACATTCATTACATCGCATGATACAACTCTTGTTTTTTCTCTCTAATTTTTACCTTACTATTCTTTTTTTTCTCTCTTTGTTTTTTCCTCTTTTTTTTTTTAAATTTTTTCCTCAAATTTCCTATCTTCAGAAGTTACTGTTAGTAATATGCACTAGGTTAATCATTTGTGATTATGTATTGACATTTATATTTTATTAATAAAGAGGCATTTCCATTATCATTCCTATTATGATCATTATTTGAATGGTTAATTCTTACTAAGGTCATCAAGTATATGACTTGATAGTAAAACCCTTAGATTAAAATAATTCTAATTATCCCTAGCCATTTATTTATTGTATAAATATTAATAAGGCTAGTATGATGTCGACTGATGATTATGTTTTACTAATCATGGATATGAGATATTAAGTCAACTCATAGGTACATGATCAGAGATCATGTATTGGATTGACCTATTATAAGAATAATACATAGATTATTGTCATAAGTATTTCTCATTGTAATGATATTTTTTAAGTCCTTTGACCTTGAAATCACCATGGTTTTCTACATAGCTTTTTTATGTTTTGACACATTCTAACATTATCTTTAATCAGATGATTAAATAGAATGTTATTGGATATGAAATGAGTTATGTGAGGAATGTGAATGATTAAGAAGGAATTTATCCCTTACTATTATGAGTAAGATATCTATGGGCCCATTAATGAGCTAGACTGAAGGAAAATGCATGGCCATACTAAAATGAATTGATAAAGAGTTATCATTTTCAATCTACTTGGAATCAAGTTATAATATTATTGAACTATATAAGGATGACATTCTATACCTTATGTTCAATACAAATATCATGTGATAAAGGGACTATAATGTTCACTGTAATTAGGTTATGTCAGATTATTGACTTCACAAGACTTGGGTAGTAATAATGTCTTGCTAGAGGCCACTTATGACATGTAAGCCTAAATAGAGATTTAAGCCCACTGCCAATGTTATGTGAGCCTACAAGGTCACACACTTAGAAGAGGCCTAAAAAAATTATAGGCTTATTAAGCCTAGTTAAACTCTTTAGAAATAAATACATTTAACTATTTATTTATGATAATTGTTATCTAAATAAATAATAAATATATTAATGATTTTATTTTAAATAAATAAAATTCAAATTTAATGGCTATTTACCAAAAAGGGTTTGGTAAGTGAAACCCTAATTGAGAACTCTATATACATGTTATGTTCTCTAGGGTTTGAGACAGATTAATTGAGTGAGCCACCTAAAATTCATTTTCTTTGCATTTTAAGAAAAAAAAAATCAAAGAGAGTTTTATTCTTGAGTTGTGAGACAACCAAGTCGTGCTAGAACACACACAAATCGTTTTGATCAAGGCCTGTTTCTGTGGATACTTTTAAAGGACGAATTCTTTTGAAGACGTCTAAAATCCAAATTTGAATCAAAGCAAAAGCTCAAGGTAAGGTGTCATTGGAGCGAACCTCCTCTCATCCTTCCAAATTTTCTTGCCTCTTCTACATTTTGGTAAGATTCTTGAAACCCTAGATTTAATTAAGTAGTTGAATTACATGGATCCGGGTTTGGGAACGTGATAAAATTTTTATATTTCCACTGCGTTTGTATCATTAAACCCAACAGTTACATCATATGAGATATATATGTTCTTTGAATTTGCATTTGTGCCCATGCTAAATGAATCTAATTGAATTGAATTTATGTCAAACATGTCGATGCAATCAATATCATAATGCACAGTGCCATTAGGATGTACATGACATAAGTAAGCATGATCCAAATTTATATCATCGATCACTAAAACAAAATAAAAACTAAAATTTTAATTCAAAGAAGATAATAAGAAATTTTATTTCCTATTCTAGATGCTAGGGATGCTAAGTCTCATAGTGGTTGTCCTTGAGGCGGCTGACATAACAACTATCCTTGCAATTCTTTCATCTTTTTGCCAATTGTCTTCATGACTTCATCTTCATGTACCTTAAATGTGCATTTTTCTTTCTTATCTAGCAGCTTCTCACCATTAAACTCATCATCCCATCCTGTAAGCACAATCAACTCGAAGGGTATGTCAAAAGAAGGTGGTTTAGTATAAAACACCTTATAATCAAACTTGCCTGAAGGTTGACCCAATAAGTCTTTTGCTCTTTCCACATGTTTAGGGGCATTAGGAGATTTCTCATTAGTTTTAAGGTCTAGGTCCTCAAAGGAGTTTAGCACTTCCTTTTCGCTTATTCTTAAGTTGATCATCATGGTGGCTAGTGGTTGAACACTTCGGTAGTTTGGGAAAGGATTACTTCTAGTGCTTAGGATTTCAGGGTCTGTGATTTTTTCAAAGTTTATAAGGTTTTGAATTTCATGTTTAAGGTAGGTACATGTGTCTATGGAATGGCTAATAACTTTATAGAATTTGCAATAACTATTCAAGTTATAGCCAGGGACATTTAGGTTTGGCGGTTTGGAAAAGGTAAGAGGTCTAAGCAATCC
Source organism: Mallotus nudiflorus (assembly GCA_947683625.1). Classification (NCBI taxonomy): domain Eukaryota; kingdom Viridiplantae; phylum Streptophyta; class Magnoliopsida; order Malpighiales; family Euphorbiaceae; genus Mallotus; species Mallotus nudiflorus. Next base: position 819,182 of record CANTUR010000459.1, read on the forward strand.
CTTTTGCATTAGACGATCTAGGACTTTGGACAAGGGTTGGTTGAAATTGGAGAATCTCCTTGGTGTTTGTACAATATGCACTTCAACAGCCCGGCTAGTGCTTCCTTGCTGTGTGCCCCCTGTTGGGTAGTTTCTTACTCTAGTGGATCTGAAGCTCTTCTTTTTCTCACTCTCAATTTCCTCAGCTTGTAAACCATCATCATAAAGATCTAAAAATGTTTTGGGATTCATTATTTATAGTCTTTCAACTAGATTGGGTGACACATTTCAGACTATCATCCTAACCTGATCCTTCTCAGCCAATTTATTTTTCATTAATCTTGATTTATTCATGAAACGAGTCAAGAAATCAGAAAAAGACTCATTGGAGTTATGTTTAGTCAATTCCAAATCCTTGATGGATACTTCCAATCTAGTATTGTACTTATATTATTTCAGAAAAGTAGAACATAACTCCTTCCAATAAGCCCTAATAGATTTCTTTAACCCGTGATGCCAGTTTACAGCCATTCCCTCTAAAGACAACACAAACAACCTAGTGAGCACTGCTAATGCGGCTTTAGTAGTGCTCATAGTTGTAGTGTATTGACTTAAACGAATTCTAGGATCTCCAGTTCCATCAAACTTTTGTAGCTGAGGCACTTTGAATTTGTTAGGCAGCTTGTCACCCTCCATTTACAACATATCATTGAAGTCGAATGAGTATCCCATGCCTTGTCCCTTAATAGCTTCTTCCATTTTAGACATTTTCTAGGTCAGTGCTTGCATCTACTTGGACTCATGATCATGGACCAGTTCAAGTGACACCCTCTTCACCTTTTCTACTATGTAGTTCTCAACGTCCTCATGTCTCATATCAGTAGCAGGTATGTTTCTACCAATATGTTGCCCCCCAGCATTATTAGCAATAGGTGGAGTGCCAACAATAGGTGGAGGAGCTATAGTAATAGGCAGAACTCTTACAGTAGGTGGTTGTTCAACAACTACATCAGGTGGTTATTCAATAACAGGCATTGGTATGACAACAAGTTGCACTGGTCCAGCCAGAGCTTGCCTCAATTCATCTTGCATCATAGCTCTCATGTCATCCATCAAAGCTCCTTTAATTTCCTCTAAGGTCCACATCTCTGGTTATCATTCCATTTCTATCTATTCAGTCTGATTTAGTTTTGCTTTTAGGAAAAGCGAGTTGATAGGACTTTTCTCCAGTTCTTGAAGGATCTCTTGAGCTATTGACTTAGGGCTTATATATGTTCTGATTAATCTACCACCTTTCCATCCCTAGATATAAGAAGACACAAATGAATCTATGATGGCTGCAAAATAATGTGTCAGTATGATGCGTGGAATGCATGTATGCATGATGCAGGTGCTATGCAGCAAGTAGCAAGCAAGCAAATATCAATCAAGTGTACAACATACATCCTTCTAACCTTATTCCTCCTGCACATATGTTCAATGGTGAGTCTCTTGTCATAGGTTTTTTGGTCTTGGTCTTAATATCAATAGGGGATATTAGGGACTGATGTGCATGCCAAATCTCTTTTAAAGCAGTAAAGCATAAAAATAACATTTATAGGTATAAAGGTCTAACCCAATCTTCATTACCCCAAGGGGCTTCAAAAGTATGGGCCTGGACTTTTATAGATAGAAATACCTCATGGTAATAAGAATAGAAACAACATTTCTAAGTGTAAAGGTCTAGCCAAATCTTTATTGGCCTAAGTGGGCTTCAAAAGTATGGGCTTAGGCTTTTATAGATAGAAATACCTCATGGCAAAAATCATATAAGCAATTTAGGTAGATCTTAGGGGAAGTAACTAAGCCATTATATGTGGTTGGAGTCTGGTGAAAAGGTTAAGGTTCCTTTAGCAAGATGCCTTCCATTATGGACATTGAGTTATAAGCTAGGTCAGAGGGACTTAACATCCTTTACCAACTCGAGAGAAGATTACCCCCTTTTTGGACTTGGGTTATAGAATCTGGTCAGATGAGCCTGGTAATCTCTCTTGAACTAAGTTAAGACTAAGAGTGATGGTTAGCCAATTTACAACTCCATGAAGCTAGTGGAATCATGGAATTATAAACCAATGCCATCATTTTAATAGGGACATGTAGAATGAATGTAAGAATGAAATAATAATCAATAAAATAATTCTAAAGAGCACAAGTAGAATCAGTATCTCTTATCCTTAGTGGAGTTACCACTGTAGACGGAGGGGTTTAGTGCATGCTCAAGATTTTAGAAACTGCGACATTGTTTGGGCTCAGGGCCCTATAGAACACACTAACCATTGTCATAAAGACATGGCATAGAGATGAGGAGTCGCCACCCAGGGTAATAAATAGGACAAATCGAAAGGTGGAACTTGATTCTCTAAAAGAAAACTAGCACCACAACCAGGAAATTCTAGGTTCGGAATACTAACTTCTCTTAGTCTCATGTTCATTTAGAATTACTTTATAAATTATTACTTAATTCTTTAATTACATGCAATTTTATTAAACCCTATTTGAACATCCATCTAACCCTAAGACATCTAGTCAATAAAATCACACATAAAAAATGCATTCAAGCTCATCGTCCTTAAGTCTAAACTAGTTTAATTTTATTGAAAAAAAGTTAAATTTATAATTTTTATTTACAAAAGAAAATGAACAAAAGGTGGACCTACATTGTTATTAGTTAGTGAGCTTAAGTCTATTGATTTGAATTATCTAAAGGTGGGCTTAAATCTATAAGTTTTAAAGAAATTGGATTTTATAAGTGGGTCTAGTCTAACTTGATTTTAAGTGAAATATGGGCCTAAGCCTATTTTAAGTGAAATATAGGCCTAAGTCTATTTATTTTAAAGGAAATAAATTAAATGGGCTAAACTAAGTCTAAATTAATTTTAGTTAATCTAAAAAAGGGCCTATGTCTAAATTAACCTAATATGCCTAAATTGATTTTAATTAATTAACATAATCCATTTTAAGCCTATTTTATTTAGTGGGTTTGAACCTATTATGGGCTTGGGGCCCAAAAGAAGAGAAACATAAAAGAACAAGCCCAAAACAAATAAAACACAAAAAAATAGATCAAACATACATTTTAGTGAAAAAAACCTAAATCAATTTACATGCAACCCTAAATTAAGCTACAACTATTATTGATTTTAATTATTTTTTACCCAGTGAAACCCTAATTACTAATTCATTTTAAAAGCAAAAAAGTAAAATTTTACGATTCCTACTACTGGGGTTATTACAATATTCTACGTACTAGAAATTAAAATTAATTACAAACCAAAATTAATTAACACATATAACACAGGAAAAAACTAATAAACACAGAAACATCAAACCCTAAAATCTAATCACAATTTAGAATCCATGGCATTCCATCTATTTGATTTTTGATATCTGGCAATGACCTTATCAATCTCTAATTGGATTCCAAAAGGAAAACACAACAAAGAAAAAAACACATAAATCACATTAGCCAAATGAACAAAATAACAATTAAATTAAAAAGGGAATCAAATAATAATTAATGGACATTAAATTAAAAAGAAAATCAAAGGATAGGAGAAAAAAGAAATGAGATGTTGTGCATATTCTCTTGGATGACCCCTCAGATTGAGATTGTCACCATTTTGAGAATTGACTCTGCATTTTTTTTTGATTTTTGGACTATTGAAAACAAAAAATCGTACTTTTTTGTGCAGTTAAGAAATTTTTTTTTCTCTGTGATTTTTAGGGTTTCTATGCAATCAGGAGCTAGCTCTCACTCATGCAATCTTTGGCTTTTTAAAGCAGAGACCTGCGAATGGACTTTCCTCTATTCTAGGAACTGATGTTATCTCTTATTTTTCAAAAATTTTACGCATTTTGAACATGTAAAACCACAATTATCTTTTAAGAAAATATTTAAAATTAATTTTCAACCAATCAATGAACATAAAAATACTAAAAAATGATCAAAAAATTGAAAAAAATTAAAAATATTACGTAATGTTGATCGACAATTTGCTAATGCCAATTAACATTAAGTAAATGATGATTGGCATTCGCCTAATGCCTGCCGGTCGGCATTAGCTAAACGCCAATTGGCATTTTGCTTATGTAGCTCGAAAAAGAAAAATTTTAATAAAAGGACACTCCTAAAATCATGATTTTGTAATTAGGTCCAAAAAACATTACAATTTAGTCCTTGAAATCTCAAATTTCAACATTAGAGATCAATATCTCGATTAATTTTTCATCATAGAGGCTTTCATCGCATTATCCACAATTGCATCACAAAATTGGGTGCTTACAATAACCTTTAGCTATATGAGGTAATCCAGTCATAAAATCCATAACAATTGTATCCTATTTCCATTTTAGAATGGGCAACTGTTGCAACAATCCTCAGGGCTTCTAATGTTCCAATTTCACTTGCTAACATGTGAAACACCTAGATACAAACTCTGAAATGTGTCTTTTCATCCTATTCCACTAATATGTATCTTTCAAATTATAATACATCTTGATAGAACCTAGATGAACACTATAAGTAGAAAAGTGAGCTTCCTCCATAATCTCTTTTCTCAGCGTATCTACATTTGACATGCACAATCTAGTGCCTAAATGCAATACACCTTCACTGTCAACAGCAAAATCTTTGGATTGATCTTATTAGACCTTTGACATTATCTTCTGTAATTGTAGGTCCTTTATCTAAGCTGCCTTAACTCTATCTAAGTACACTGATCGTACTTTAAATTGAGTTAATAAATATTTCTTGGTTACCTTCCACTGTAACCCATGATTAGTTAGTTCATGCAATTCTTTAATAATTAACTTCCTCTTTGAGCTAATATAAGCAAGGCTCCTTGTAGACTTCTTGCTCAAACCATTAGCACCATATTGGCTTTACCTGAACGTTACAAAATAGAGCAATTATAGTCTTTAAAGAGTTCCATCCATCTCCTCTACCTCAAGTTCAAATCTCTTTGCTGGAAATTATACTTTAAACTTTTATGATCAGTGTACATTTCATAAGTTACACCATATAAGTAATGCCTCTAAATCTTCATTGCAAATACCATTACTGCCATTTCCAAATTAGGAGTAGGGTAGTTTTGCTCATGCTTCTTCAGCTGACTTGAAGCATAAATAACTACTCTCCCATTTTGCATTAATACACATCCAAATCCTACTCGGGAAGCATCACAATACACTGTATACCCTTCATTTCCTAAAGGTAAAGTCAACACTAGAGATAAAGTCAACATGTCCTTAAGTAACTGAAAGTGTTGCTCATATTTGTCCATCCACACAACCTTAGCATTCTTATAAGTTAACCTTTTTAAAGGTATGGCTATCTTGGAGAAATCCTTCATAAATATCCTTCAGTAGCTAGCTAAACCTAGAAAACTCCTTATTTTAGTAATTGTTATGGGTCTTAGCTATTATGTAGTGGCTTTTATCTTCTTAGGATCCACTTGTATGCCATCTTTGGATATCGCGTGGCCTAAGAATGCCACTTAATCTAACTAAAACTCACATTTTGAGAACTTGGCATACAATTGGTGCTCTCTCAAAGTCTGAAGCACCATTCTCAAATGCATAACATGTTTTGCCTCACTCTTGGAATATTCCAAGATATAATTAATAAAGACTATCATAAATTGGTCTAAGAATGACCTAAACACTTGATTAATCAAATCCATAAAAGCTGTTGGGGTATTAGTCAACCTAAAGGACATCACCAAAAACTCATAATGGCCATATCTTGTCTGAAGTGTAGTCTTGGGTATGTCCCCACTTCTAATTCTCAACTGATGATATCCTGACCTCAAGTCAATTTTGGAAAAACATCGAGCTCTTTGAAGCTGATCAAACAAGTCATTAATTCTCGAAAGAGGATATTTGTTCGTAATGGTGACTTTATTCAATTGTCTACAATCAATACAAAGTTGAAGACTACCAATTTTCTTCTTCACAAATAGCACTATTGTGCCCTAAGGAGATGTGCTAAGTTTGATAAAAACCTTATCAAGTAACTCTTATAATTGTTCTTTAAGCTCCTTTAATTCTACAGGTGCCATTCTATAAGGTGGCATGGAGATAGGATCTATACCAAGTACAACATTAATACAAAATTTTATCTCTATTTTTGATGGCAAACCTAGTAGTTCTTTAGGAAAGACATTAAAAAATTCACACAAAACTCATATATTCTTAACTGCCCCCTTATCTACCTTTAAATATTTGACCATAGCCAAGTAGCCTTGATAACCCCTTTTAAGCGCCTTTTTGGCTATGATCGCAGAAATGAGATTCTGAGGCATTTAACTCTTGTTGCGTCTATATCAAAATTCCACATCATTTTTTATTTTAAAAATCACTTCCTACTCTTGAAAATTCAAAGTAGTATAGTGTTGAACCAACTAATCCATTGCTAAAATTACATCAAAATCTATCATATCTAGTAAAACTAGATTTGCAAGTAACTCTCTACTTTCCACCAACACTAGACAAGATGGAAAAACTATATCCATTTATAACTCATCACTAAGAGGAGTTGCTACAGATGACAGTTTCCATCCCATTCTTGAGGCAAAAGTAAAAATAGGAGATATAAAAGAATGCGATACACCAGGATCAAATAAAATTCTAGCATTAAAATAACAGATCGAAAGAGTACCTGCCACAATTGTATTGGATGCTTGAGCATCATGAGGAGTCAGTGTGAAAACCCTAGCCTATCCATGACCTGTCTACTATAAAGTAGATAGCTGCATAAATCCTCTACCACCAGATCTCTCTTTAAATCTACCTTTTGAACCATGACCCTGCTGGCCCACAAATTGAGTACCACGTTACTGAGGATACACTGGTGCATGAACTGAGGAGTCTATTATACTGGTTGAGCAACTATAGCTGATGAACCTTAAGGGTATGCCTGCTGATAACTAGAATTCAAGCATGATCTATCAAAGTGTCCAATCTGACCACATCAGAAAGATACTTCTAATGGTAAGTAATAAGGGCCTTGATGTACTCAACCATAGTTAGGACATGCAATGGACCCTGAGCTTGCACTGCTATACTCATAACTCTGACCACTGTTACTACTATTGGCCCTAGGCCTGAATCTAATAGGTATGCTACTTCATTGGCTATGTCTCCCACTCTTATGCCTATGGTGATCTTTGTAGCCTTGTTGTAAGGTACTGGCAATCTGAACACCAAGAATACCCATCTAAAACATTGGTTGGGGAGTCTCGTGAACATTAGTTGCTCTTCCCTTTCCACACATATAAGGGTTTAAGATCATACTATGCATTATATGTTGCCTCTCCAACTATCTAGCCTTATTAATAACACTCTATAAAGTGTGACCCTTGGTACAAAACCCCACATAAGCTGGTCCTAATCTAGTCACATACAAATCCACTGCTCTATGCTCATCTCCTTTTATGTCCACTGTATGACATGACAATCTAAGGAACTCGCTTATATAATCCTCAACTGATATGTCTCCCCTACTAATATGCAACAACTACTATTTATATGCCTCCTTCATAGCAGATGGATAGACAAATTGTATGAAGCACCTCATAAACTCTATCTAAGTAATAGTGTCCATATTGGGCTATATGGACTGCATGAACCAATGTTGTGCTACTGCTGAGACTAACAACTCCATAATAAAGATCCTTTGGTAGTTTGTATACCCAGTTCTATTCCTAGACTCAATGGTATTAATAAAGTCTGATGCATCTTTAATCCCATAAAAAGAAATTCTACCAACCCTGAAGTACATAAGAAGAGCATTAACATTTGTTATCCCTTAGTTCCTTTGTTGGAGCATCTGCTGCACTAATGACATTGCTTGATTAAATACAAATAAACCTTGATTTATTCCTACCATTCCAGCAGCAAAGGCTATAGGAACCACCTATAGAGCTTTGAGTTCTACTTGGGATTGCTGCTCTTGTTTTTGAGTTGCTGCTGCCCTAGGCCTACCCCTTCTTCTACCTTATGGTGTAGGGGGAGAAGTTTTAGTTGGAATGAATTGTGCGCTACCATCATATGCTGCATCTATAGTAGGAGCATTTCATGCTCTCTTTCTCATTCTAAAAGGCATAAAAACCAATAAAATTCAAAACACAATAAGGAAACTGATTATGACAATGAATGACATTCATCAACCTAATCACCATAGTAGTTCCAAGAAATTAACCATTAGCTCTAATACTAACTTTTTCATGACTCGAACCTAAAGGGCATGTGACTGGCACTAGGGAATGGGAAAGCATGAAGCTTTCGAAAACCATAGTAAGCCTTATGAAAATTTTCACAATAAAAATTTTCAACTTTAATATTTTAAAAAAAATCCAGCGGAGTTTCCTCTATACCAGTATAAAACCAAAACCTGTAAAATACAAATAACACTTCCAATATATATTCTCCAATCAACACTACTTCATAATAACACCATAATCCATATCAAATCCACTATAAATACAATTATCTCCAACATAATAAATCCATAAACAAATTATACAAGATAGTATACTACTGTGGTCTTCTAGAATTCAATTATATAGTATATCTACCAAATATATCTATATAAAATAGTTGGAGAAGAAGAAACCTGGCATATATGACAACTAAAATCAGACTCTTTATAAGGTCTTGAAAAAAAATAAGATTAAGGAGAATCAGACCTCACTGAGTGAATTAATAATATAAAATGCACGTTTGTTTTAAAACACTTATATAAAACCATTAAATAATTTAAGTATTTAAATCCCCCTTTTATTTTGATAAAAAATATCTTTATAAAATGCCCATTCAAAATAAAAAATATCTTTAATACAAAATCACTCTTACAAAAATCATACAATTTAAAACCTTGGCGAAAAACATGGTTGGACCCTAAACCTCAATTATAATAGCCTTTAGGCTCTCTTAAACCCAAATGACTGCCATCCTAAGAGATTAAGCTCAATCGAGTTATAGTAGCAGTCCCATCACTTAGTCCATTTACGATGTCTCAACAACAAGCTAAACTGAGTTACATCTCAATTCTGGCCTAAGAGCACAAGCTCCATCAAGCTTAATTCACACACTGCCTGAGAGAACAAGCTCAACCGAGCCTAAACCATAACATTACTTGAGAGAATAAGCTCAACTAAGCCAATCTAAATATTTATTAAACTCAAGATATTAACTAGTGCGCATATGGTCTTGGTGACACCCACCATGTAGCATGTTCTATCATTTTTCTCTAAAACATATTTATGGCATATACAAAATAAAATAAAATAAAACCAACTAATGGATCCTCCCAAATTTATCCACAATAATAAAATAAATAAATAATGCATGTGGCAAGATTTATATTCTTAAATGAATCTATATATAATCAACTTTTATTTTATATTTACCATATACAAAAAAAAAATCTAGTTTGAATATTCTCAATGAACATTTTATAAAATTAGCTAACAGGTGGAGCGTGCTGGTTGACGTGTCCTTGACTACCAATGATCGGCACCTCTAGCTCCTAAACTCTCTAAATAATCAAAATATTTACTTAATAAATAACTTTAAATAAATTCTTAAAAATCTTGGAAAATTATAAAAATCAAGAAATTATCAAAATAACCTTAAAACAGTAAAATAATTAATTTTGAAGCTCCAAGAATACTTCTAATGAATTCAACTAATTTATGTGAAAATAAATAATTTTTCCCATAATCATTCCAGAAATTTTATCTTAAAATCGATAAGGAATTGGACTTCGGTCCATTTACAAAAATTCATGAACATAATTTATAATATTTATTAAAAATAAACGTAGAATTTTTTAGGCTAGTTACTATTTATCGCTAGAATTCAAGTGGAACCCTCTAGATTCTCATCAGAAAACACAACACCTAACCAAAAAAATTATACCAAAATGTTCCCCACAATGTATAGAACATATCTAAAGCCTCAAACAACCCAAAATAGACATTAAACAAAGATATCAGAAAATAAAAGGAAAATTACCTAAAAATTCATAGAATAGTATAGAGATGGAGATCAAATGTGTGGTTGGTGGCTATGTACTCTTGGTGATGAGAGAAATACATTTGAAGTTATCATGACATTTGAAAACTATCAAAACAGTAAGAAACAATAGTAGAATGTCCAACTATCTTTGTCCTAAACTGCACTATATTAGGCTATTTCTTGCAAAATGACTACTAGGTTGTGGAGGGGAGTGAGAGGAGGCTATAGTTCAAATTTTAGGTCAATTAGAGGTCGTTTGTATGGTTAACAGAGAAGATAAAAAGTTTTAGTATTAAAATAAAAATGTTTCATCCAAAAACCCATTCTCCCAATACTACTTCTTTTCTCACCACCGACAGCTTTCTTTTTTCTTCTTAAATGCACAACACATGTGCACTTGGCGTGGCCCCACATGACTCTCTATTTTTTTAATATGTGCACACACACACAAAATAATAACTACTAACAACAAAAAGGTTATAATAATAATAATAATAATAATAATAATAATAATAATAATAATAATAATAATAATAATAATAATAATAATAATAATAATAATAATAATAATAATAATAAAAGAATTGCTAAATAAAAGTATTTTTTGATTATGCAAAAGGTCAAATTCTCTTTAAAAAAATTGATGTGTGCATATGTATTGACAAACTATATTAATTTATTTTATTATCTTATCAACAATTAGCATAAAAGTAGCAAAAAAGCATTAAGCAACCTTTTAAGCTCAAACCTTATTTGGTCTAGGTTTGTGACTCTTAAAGTAGTGAATAGGTAGAAGGCTAAGATGAAGTTTTATATTCTAACATTATTAGTACGTCCAATTTTATACAATACAAATATTTAATTTTTGCAAACCTATATTGACTATCAACATATGCAAGTTTAGCATTATTATGATGGTTAATGGCTTTCTTAGATATAAATATTCTAGGATGAGTGTGCATCTCACAATCAAAAGTTTTAAGGTCTAAAGTGCATATGTGTATGCCTCTTATTATGATACATGAATGCATAAAATGGTTGGGATTTTTTAGCTTTAGCTTTAAAACCTTAAGCCTTGGAAACATTAGCATTTAGAGGCTTAGCCTTGGCATTTAGATTCTTGGTTTTAGAATCTTGAGCTTTAAGGCACTCACAAGGGATGAGGGATGAAATAAGAGTAACTTTAACCCATTTAAGGCGATTTGATAATGTATAGGCTTCATTAGAAGAGCCAAGTATGAATTTCTCATTTAGAAATCTTTGAGAATCTAAAAGATTGTGAAGCGTTTGTTTTCCTTTACGAAATTTGGAAATGGAGCATTTTCATTCTAAAATCTCTTTTGAAAGCATTTCATTTTCTTTCATAACTTTATCAAACTCATATTTCAAAGAATATGAGGCTTTTAAATCATAAGATAGCTTCTCATTTGAGGAATTAACACTTGAAAATTCTAGTTTCAAATCCTTAAAATTCTTAAATAACTCTAAACATTTTTGTTTATTAATCTATCTTATAAAGCAATTTTTAACATTTTAAAACTAATTTTCTTACTATGGAGTTGTCATCATCAAGTTCCTTATCATCATCATGCTCATCATCGTATAAATTATTGTAAGAGTTATTATAGGAGGAAAAAGAAGTATAGGGTACCTCATAGTTGTCCTCTAATGCCATGAAGCAAAGATTGCTAGCTTTTTGTTGCTCCTCCTCCATCTTTGATTTGGAAGTGTCATCCCAATTTTCCTTGGAAGCATTTCTCCTTTCTTTTCCAACTTTGCTTTCATGGTTGAGCCTTGGAAATTCACTTTTAAGATGACAAGGTTTATTGCACTCATAGCATAGGACTTCTTTATTTTTCTTAGAGTCACCCCTCTTAGACTCTTTCAGCTTGCTTAAGTTATTCTTCTTTAAGTACTCAATGAAGTACTTAGTGAATGATGTAATCTCTTTATCATCTTTACTGAGTTTTCTATATCATCTTTATCACTTGAGTCTTGTGATTCTTTAAGTGTAATGCTCTTTTTCTTCTTTTCTTTAGTTTGTTGTTCCTTTTTCTTTTGCCTCAAGGTAAGCTCATGAGTGAAAAGCTTACTAATGAGGATGTCAGTTGAAAGCTTAAAAAGATCATGAGCTTTCTTAATAGAGGTTACTCTTGATTCCTAATCCTTCTCAAGGAGTTGAGATTCTTAACCAATCCTACATCTCCCACTTAAATTATCCCCAAGTTAGAATTTGGAACTCATTCAAATATATTACCAAGATTGTTACAACAAGGTGTTTTAAAGCTTAACACTAACTTTACAATAACTTGTATTTTGCTTAGCTTAACACAAACCAATCTCCAATATATTTTTTTAGGATCAACAAAAACTTATTCTCAAGTGTTTTTAAGGCTTACACTTACACCTTCCTACAAGAGTTTCTAATGCTAACTTATAACTTTTTACAATATATGTTTTTCACAAGGGTTTTTTTCAATAGGGATACATATAAAAAAGGATACTTAGGATTAAATAAACTAAACCTAATTTGTGCCAAGATATGACATTATTTGATATAAAATTAAGAATTTTGACAATCCATAAGGACTAATAGCTAAAGAGCTATGATGCATATGAGGTGCAAATTAACACTTGTTCACATGAACCTTATCCCATGCTCTAAAGGAATATTCATTAGATTTAAATTCAGATTTTGGGAATCTTCACTTAATGTTTAGTTAGTTCAAATAACTAAAGCTATATAAAACATTGACCCTTTAAATCAATAACAAACAAGCAATAAAGGTAATAAAGAAGACACCACAATCTATTGCCTAAAAAATAAATTGATAAGTCAAGAACACATTTTCCATAAACATAAAGTTTGATAAGAACACATGATTAATTAAAAACTAAAGAGAAAACACTCAAATCTCTATTATTCATCCATTATACCAAGCTTTCTTCACTATTTACAAAAGTGAAAATGGTCTTATTTATAAAAAGTATAAGACCAAGTACACACACAACTATTCTAAACACTAAAGCATGAGATTACATATGCCATTATAGCTATTAAAAAATATTTTACCTATTAATGGTATTAAACACCCACTACTAGCTATATTTTACATTAATGTGTAACCATAATATTTATTACACTCAAATATGCTCTTTTTTATGCTATTATACTGTAAAAATGTTTTAAAAACACATCCTAAGGGTAGTTAAAGCATGCCCCATGTATTAGCACCAAATGTAACTATTCTAGCCTTTATTTAAGGCTAATTTTGCTTACTGAGAAGGTTGCCGTGATTGTAGGGATTGATATAGGTGTAGTAGTAGCTCCATGCCTCATTTCCATGAGTTTTGATGAGTTTTATCATGATTATTTAAGCCTCTTTCCATCCCTTATTGAATTGTATTGAGTTATCATGTTCTTTAGCCTTCCAAATGTCTTGGTTCTAGCCTAATAATGCTTCCTAAAACTTCTTAATTTATAATCTGGACATTGAATTTTTTGAACTCTTAATGCATCATGAAACTTATTGGGCATGGTACTTGGATTCATATACATACATACACATATACATATACATATATGCATACATACATAACTTTGAACAAGACTGTAAAGTGCAGCTACTATAAGAAAAGGGGTCATGTCGTGGTGGAGGGTTCACAGTTTAAGAATAGAACTGAGAGAGGCGATCATAAAGTTAAATTGCCAGATAATATTAGTGAGACCAATGTTGTTGAAGATATAGAAGATTTTAACAATTAGGGGGATCATTCTCATTATCACTGATAGTAAGGTCAATTCAACACATGATGAGATTTTAGACATTGATTGCACACTCCATATGACTCATAGTTAGGAATAGTTTATAACCTATAAACCGAGAGATATAAGGATTATTTTGTTAGGGAATAAAACCCTTTGTAAGATTGTCAGCATTGGAATGTATGATGGGATCATTAAAAAACTTAAGGGTGTTTAGCATATTCCTAACTTGGGCCAAAATCTTATTTTTATTTATACCTTCAACAATGAAGGTTACAATTATTTAGGTGGAAGGGGAGTGTTGAAGATCACTAAGGGCTCTCTGGTTATGATGAAAGGGTGTTTGAGGCATGCCAAGTTGTATGTCTTGGAGGGTTCGACCATTATAGGGTATGCAACTATCACTTCCTTTAAGTTGGATAATACTACACTTTGGCATTTACTAAGCTGTATGAGTGAGAATGGCTTGGTGAAGTTGAATAAAAGAGGATTACTAGATGGTTGAATTAGAAAATTGAAGTTTTGTGAGCATAGTGTATTTGGCAAATAGAAAAGATTGGGTTTTAATAAGGGCATCCATAACACTATAAGGACACTTGACTATATTCATTTAGAACTTTAGGGGCCATCCAAAATTCCTACTAAGGGTGTTGTAAGTTATATGTTGAAGGTCATTTATGACTTCTCGAGAAAAGTCTAGGTGTTCTTTTTGAAGCACAAAAGTAAAGTGTTTACTACATTTAAGTAGTGGAAGACCATGATTGAGAAATAGATGAGGAAGAACATAAAGCTTCTCCTCACTATAATGGTTTGAAGTTTTTTTAGATGAGTTTAACTCATTTGTAAGTTTGAAGGGATTACTAGATATTTGAATGTTTCGAGTACTATATAATAGAATGGTGTGGTTGAATACATGAATAGGATAATAATAGAGAAAGGCTAGTGTTTGGTTTCAATTTTGGGTCACTGGTCATTTTGGGCTGAAGTTGCTATTATAACTTATTTTATTATTAACCATTCTCCCTTAATGGCAATTGATAAGAAAACTCTAGAGTAGGTATGTTCTAGTACTCCTGCTAATTATGCCAACGTGAAAATATTTGGTTGTTTTACTTATGCTTATATGGATAGTGGTAAATTAGAACCTTGGTTTAGAAAGTATGTCTTTCTTGGGTATATATATGGTATTAAAGGTTATAAGCTTTGGTGTCCTAAGTTAAGAAAGGTTATTATTAGCTATAATTTAATC
Organism: Mallotus nudiflorus; assembly: GCA_947683625.1. Lineage (NCBI taxonomy): Eukaryota > Viridiplantae > Streptophyta > Magnoliopsida > Malpighiales > Euphorbiaceae > Mallotus > Mallotus nudiflorus. The sequence goes on from CANTUR010000459.1 coordinate 834,235, forward strand.
TTTAATAAAGTTGCTATATTATGTAACTCATTCCTAGAGACATTTATAATGAGTATATGTAGTAGCTAAATACATACATAAAGGTGGAGTTTTAAATTAGGACAAAATCCACACCAAAAGCTACATGAGATAAGATTTTAAAGGTGCCTAATGATGATGAAGCTACCACTCATTAGTTCTCTCTTATGGGGGATAAACTTAAGAGGACCATTAAACCACAACAAAAATATGCTGAAGAAAATATGGTGGCTTATGCATGGCCAAAGATATTAAAGCTAATGAGGAACCATGTATTTATAAAGAGGCAATTGGTTGTGTGAATTTCAAAAAGTGGATGATTGCTATGCATGAAGAGATGGAGTCTCCACATAAGGATGGCACATAGGAGTTGGTGAAATTATATTAAGGTAAGAAAGTTATTTAGTATAAGTGGGTGTTCAAGATGAAAGAAGGTACTTCAAGTGTTGATGATGCAATATACAATGCTAGACTTATTGCTAAGGGCCATAATCAGATTTTAAGTGTGGACTTCATAAATGTATTCTCTGTTATTGTAAAACATAGCTTTAATTGAGCTTTACTTGGGATTATTGCAAAACATGATCTTGAGTTAGAAAAATTGGATATAAAAATGATATTCTTATATGGAGAGCTTAAGGAGAACATCTATATACAAAAACTAGAGGGTTTTGTTACTTTATATAAGGAAGGCCATATATGTTTGTTAAAGAAATCTATTAATGGATTGAAGCAGTCTCTAAGGCATTAGTATAAAAGGTTTGATGCTTTCATAATTTCTCATGGGTTTAGGCACTGTAGATATAATAGTTGTTTCTATTTTAAAAACAACCATGATGTATCTTCTTCTTTGTGCTGATTGCAGCTAGAGATAGAGAAAAGATTAGAAAGGTCAAAGCTCAACTTAGTTTCGAGTTTGAGATGAAGGATTTGAGTAATGCAAAGAAGATCCTTGGCATAGAGATTATGAGAGATAGGAAGGCTGGCTCATTGTGTTCTGGTAAAAAGGGATATATTGAGAAAATATTGTATAAGTTTAATATGCACAGTTATAAACCTGTAAGTACTCTATTGGCTTCACATTTCAAGCTTTTAGTTTCATTGTGTCTATAGTTAAATGATAAGATTGAGTGTATATCTTGAGTTCTTTAATCTAGTGCAATAGGTTCCCTTATGTAAGCTATAGTTTGCACATGTCCAAATTTATCATATATTGTGAGTTCAATTATTAGATATATGGTTGATCTGGGGAAAGAGCATTGGAAAGTAGTTCAATGGATCCTTTATTACCTACGTGGCTCTTTAAAAGTGTGTTTTCATTTTGGAAAAAGTAAGGATACGATTGTTGGTTTTATGGACTTTGATTTTGTCAGTGATCTTAATAAAAAAAAGATCATTGATTAGATTTGTGCTTTGTGTTAGTGGCCATGCAATTGGTTGGAAGGCAACATTGTAAACTTTAGTTACATTGTCTACTATAAAGGCTAATAACATGGCCATTACAAAAGCAATGAAGGAGGCCATTTAGTTGAATGGGCTATTTAGTGAGCTTTGTGATGATTTAGAGCTCACAACTTTGTATTATAATAGTTAGAATGCTATTTATCTCACTAAAGATCAATTGTTTCGTTAGAGTACTAAACATATTTTGAGAAATTGTAACTAAAGGTGACATTATTATGAAAATGGTTAGTACTCTTGATGATGACTGAGTCACTTCCTTTGTCAAAGTTTATGCATTATTTAGACTTGATTGGAATTTCTTATTGAGTGGTGCCCTTAGGGGCTTTATAGAAAAGGTGGAGTTTCATATTATTATGTGCATTTTAGAGTGTTGTGTTTTTGGTATGATTTTGGTATCTTAGGAATTCACGTCAAGGTGGAGATTATTAAGGTTATAACATAAATTCAATAGAGATTTATTAGCTTTGTAGTCTTGGATCATGACATAGTTTTGTTAACAACCATGTTGAGATATGTATTTTTGTATAGTAAGAAGCTTAGGCTAGAGCACGAGCATATTGGTACCTATATTAGAGTCAACCCTTTTATCCAAAGAGTGATATGATTTAAGACACGATTGTGTTGTAGACTATATAAAGGTCTGTCTTTTTTTTAATGATATGCGCTCCACCTTAAGCACAAGCAAACTATAGACTATGTATGAAAAATGTTTAAGTTCTAGAAGAGCACATGAGTCGTGACATGGTTGTATGACACACAGTGTAGTTGACCTCAATTTGGAAAGCTATTTTTTCTCCTTATTTTATCTCCACATATACCCTAGTTCTATAAATACACCTATTTTAGGGTTTGGCAAAAGGACTCTCAATATTTTTATCTGCACTAACATTGCTTTGTAAACTCTTTTACAATATAGTGAAATCCTCTTCTCCTCTATCCGTGGTTTTATCTTGCCTTAGGGTTATCCATGTAAATTGTTATGTATTATTTCTCTAATTTTTTTATTTTACCATTATCTTTTATGTTAAATTATTTATTTATGCACTCTGATTGCATCTGATGTGAAATTGTTAACCCTTTACATGATCAATGTCATGATCAATCTTAAATCAATATTTGTTTTGACTTTAACAATCAATTTTGATTCACTAATATGTTTTCTTAAGTGTGACTATAAATTAGGAATTAAAGATCAATTTCAAGCATAGACAAAAAATGATATTTTTTCTAACCCAACAGCCGCTCACAATCATGAGGGTGCTCCTTACAATCCTGAGGAGCACCCATGACATGAGATCTTTTTAAAACCATCATGATCTGCCCCTCATGATTTTGAGCTATCAGTTCACGATCTTAAGGAGCTCATGACAATTTTCCAATTAAAAAATTTATGAGCAATAGTCATATTTTTAACCCTCATAATCCTAAAGGTGTCGCTCACGATCCTAAGCATTAAAATTCCTACAAAAAGTGAAAGAAAAATTAAATGAAGGTGGAGAAGTGTTGAGGACAAAAATCAAAGCTCTAACTGCCATACTTTATATCTCTACTATACATATAAGCTCAAGACTTCAATTAAAGAGTTAGAGAGTTGGTGGATCAAATTTATTATGAAAATTCATTGAGCTAAAGTTAGTTCTTTCACATTTCTCTTTATATATCATTGGTATGTAAACAAGGTCTTGTTAAGATTATGATTATCATAGTAAAAGTTAGGTTGTGTGTTAGAGCTATGATTTTACTTCATCTCTTTATTAGGTTAAGTAAAAGGAAGTGAGGATCAACACTAGCGGTTTGGTTTAAGTGTTATCCATTAAAAATACTTGGGGTTTTGTTTATGGTTTGAGTTAAGCTAAGAAAAAATCTTTTTTGTGAAGGTTTGAGTTGAGCCTTGTAAAACTCTTTTAAAATTTTGAGTTAAGCCTTGAAAAACCCTTGTGAAATCAATCTTGGAAATAAGATTGAAGTGAGTGGCTTGTAAATCCTAATTTTGGGATAAATTATAAGGAGATGTAGGATTTGTTATAATATGAACTCATTAGATCAAGTGTCTCAATCTCCATTCTTCTTGTTCTCATTCTTGATCTCTATTTCTTAATCCTTTTTAATTTTCTTCAAACCATTAATCTCTCCTAAAATTCTAATTAGCCATTGTCACGACCCGAACCCGAGGGCACGTGACCAGCACTAAGGAATGGGAAGGCATAAGGCCCCCGAAACCCATATTAAGCCTTAAAGAAAAGATAAAAAATACCTTACAATTTAAAACTTTATTTTAAAATAGAACACATTATCAAACTGATTTTTCTAAAAAAAATAAACAAATTCAAGTGCTAAATAAAACGTGCTTCAACGTCACATATTATAAATTAAACTTAAATCTTTATACATAAGAGTGGTTCGTATAAATAACTACACAATACACTTAAAACATACAACTCTTAGTACATATACTACTGCAACAACCTAGATTAACACATAGTACAACTTACAATGACCTACATAAAATAGCCGGTGAGTAAGAAACCCGGCGTGGAGGTAGTCTGAGGTCGAACTTCCAAGCTCCTGAAAAAAATAAATTGAGGGGAATCAGACCTCACTGAGTAAGTCAATAAAAAGAGCTGTACGGTTTGAAAACCTTTTTGAAAACTATATATTATACAACCTACTAATATACATACACATGTACACGCACACACATATAATAATTAAACCCTACTTATATATATATATATATATATATATATATATATACACACACACACACACATATATACATATATCTATTTATATGCACATATACACACACATATATAAATACCTAGTAACATACATAAAACAACCATGAATTCATGTAGTTTTTAAAATAAAAATAATAACAATAATAATAGTAATAATATATATCATTTCTTAAATAATGATAATTAACAAAATAATTAACAATTATATAATATAATCTAAAAGTATTTATTAACAATTCAAATATGAAATTACTTTATTCCATTAAAACGTAAGGTATTACAGTCTTCCCTCCTTATATGAATTCATCCCCGAATTCAAGAAAAGAAGGAAAATAAGAATTACAAGGTTAAGAAGGAAAGAGATACGGGAAAGAAACTCGCATCTCAGCTTCAGCTTCCCAAGTGCAATCGTTAGCAGAATGGTTACTCCATAGCACCTTCACTATCGGCATCTCCTTAGTCCGTAACTGTCGGATTTGGCGATCCACAATCACCACTGGGTACTCCTCGTAAGTCAGATCATCACTAAGCTCAACGGCTTGAGGTTGCAACACATGAGACGGATTAGGGACGTATTTTCTCAGCATGGATACATGAAATACATGATGGATTCTCGACAATTCTGGTGGTAACACCAGCCTATATGCCACTTCCCCCACTCTAGACTGAATCTCAAACGGTCCAATGTATCTAGGAGCTAGCTTACCCTTCTTTCCAAATCTCATAACTCCTTTCATTGGAGACACCTTCAGGAACACCATGTCTCCAACCATGAAGGATACATCTTTCCTCCTAGGGTTAGCATAGCTCTATTGTCTGCTGAAGGCTGTCTTCAATCGCTGCTGTATAATGGGGACTTTCTCTGAAGTGATCTGCACCAACTCTGGTCCCGTTAACTGCCTTTCACCAATTTCCCAACACAAAGGTGATCTACACTTCCTACCATATAGTGCCTCATACGGAGCCATCTCGATGCTAGCATGATAGCTGTTATTGTAAGCAAACTCAATCAATGGCAAGTGTGAATCCCATTGTCCTCCAAAATCCATTATACACATCCTTAGCATATCTTCTAACATCTGGATGGTCCTCTCTGACTGACCATCTGTCTGAGGATGGAAGGCCGTACTGAAATCCAATCAGGTACCCAAGGCCTTGTGTAACTCTTGCCAAAAGACTGAGGTAAAGGTGGCTCCTCTATCCGACACTATACTCACATGTACTCCATGTAGACAAACAATCATATTGACATAAAGTCTCGCCAGTCTAATAGTAGAGTACATCTTCTTTATTGGTAGAAAGTGTGCTGACTTAGTTAACCTATCAACAATCACCCAAATAACGTCATAACCTCCAGTAGTCCGAGGTAGCCCAGTCATGAAATCCATAGCTATCATATCCCATTTCCATTCAGGAATTGGCATAGGTTGCAACAGTCCTGAGGGTCTCTAATGTTCAAGCTTTACTTGCTGGCAAGTCAGGCACCTGGATACAAACTCTGCAATGTCCCTCTTTATTCCATTCCACCAATATATATCCTTCAAGTTGTGATACATCTTGGTAGAACCTGGATGAACACTATATGTAGAAAAATGTGCTTCTTCCATAATCTCCTTCCTCAAGTCATCAACATTTGGCATATAAATCCTAGTGCCCAATCGCAATACACCTTCTCCGTCAATCACAAAGTCCCGTGACTGACCTTATTGCACTTCATACATAATTCTCTACAACTGTGGGTCTCTACTCTGAGCTGCCTTAACCCGATCCAAGTATATTGATTGTACACTGAATTGAGCTAAAAGGCACTTTCGGGTAACTTTCATCTGTAACCCCTGATCAATCAACCCATGTAACTCCTTGATAATGGGCCTTCTCTCTGAGCTAATATGGGCAAGACTGCCCGCTGATTTTCTACTCAAGGCATTTGCAACTACATTCGCCTTACCTAGATGGTATAAAATGGAACAATCATAATCCTTAAGAAGTTCCATCCATCTTCTCTGCCTCAAATTCAAGTCCCTCTACTAGAAAATATATTTCAAGCTCTTGTGATCAGTGTATATCTTACATGTCACCCCATACAAGTAATGCCTCCATATTTTCAAAGCAAACACAACAGCTGCCATCTCTAAGTCATAAGTAGGATAGTTTTGCTCGTGCTTCTTCAAATGCCTCAAAGCATAAGCAATCACTTGGCCATTTTGCATCAACACACAACCCAATCCTACTCTGGAAGCATCATAATACACTGTATATCCTTCATTTCCAGAAGGCAAAGTCAAAATTGGAGCTGATGTCAATAAATCCTTCAATAACTGGAAGTGCTCTTCGCATCTGTCTGTCCACACAAACTTAGCACTCTTCTGGGTTAGCCTTGTCAAAGGTGCAGCAATTTTAGAGAAGTCTTTCACAAATCTTCTGTAATAGCCTGCTAGACCCAGGAAACTCCGTACTTCTCTAACTGTAGTCGGCCTCGGCCACTCCATAATAGCCTCTATCTTCTTAGGGTCCACCTGTATGCCATCTCTAGAAACCACATGGCCTAGAAATGCCACTTGATGCAACTAGAACTCGCATTTCAAAAATTTGGCATACAATATGTGCTCCCTTAAAGTCTGAAGCACCCTTCTCAGATGCATAACATGCTCAACCTCGCTCTTGGAATAAACCAAGATATCATTAATGAAAACTATCACAAATCAGTCCAAGTATGGCCTGAACACCTGATTCATCAAGTCCATAAAGGCTGCTGGAGCATTAGTCAGCCCAAAGGACATTACTAAAAACTCATAATGGCCGTATCTTATTCGAAAGGCTGTCTTGGGCTCATCACCTCTTTTGATCCTCAACTAGTGATACCCAGATTTTAGATCTATTTTAGAGAAGCATGTAGCACCTTGAAGCTGATCAAACAGGTCATCGATCCTCGAAAGTGGGTACTTGTTCTTGATGGTGACCTTATTCAACTGCCTGTAATCAATACAAAGTCGAAGGCTACCATCCTTCTTCTTCACGAACAACACCGGAGCACCCCAAGGTGATGTACTGGGTCTGATAAAACCCTTATCAAGCAACTCCTGCAATTGCTCTTTCAACTCCTGTAGTTCAGCTGGTGTCATTCTGTAGGGTGGCATAGAAATAGGATCCGTACCAGGTATCATATTGATACAAAACTCTATCTCTCTGTCTGGTGGTAATCCTGGTAATTCTTCAAGAAAGACATCCAGAAATTCACACACCACTGGCACCTGCTCAATTGCCACATTCTCTTTCTCAACATCTCTTACCACTACCAAGTAACCCTGACAACCCCTTCTAAGCATCTTCCGGGCTGTAATGGTAGAAATGAGATTACGAGGCATAGAGCTCTTTTCACCCTTGAAACAAAATTCTTCTTCATCTGGAATTCTGAACACCACTTCCTTCTCTCTACAATTCACCAAAGCATAATACCTCGACAACCAGTCCATACCCAAAATGACATCGAATTCCAGCACATCAAGCAATACCAAGTCTGCCAATAATTCTCTACCATCAACTATCACCGGACACGAAGGAAATAAGACATCTGTCTCCAACTCGTCACTAAGAGGAGTCAACACAGATAAAGGAAAGGACAACCTAGAAGGTTGCCACTCGATTCTCGAATTGAACACAGGAGAAATGAAGGAATGTGAAGCACTGGGATCAAACAACACTCTAGCATCACATGCACAGACTGAGAGAATACCTGCTACCACTGCATTCGAAGTCTAAGCATCCTGTGGTGTCAAAGTGAACACTCGAGCCTGACCACAACTTGCCTGCTAAGATGTCAAAGGCTGCGCAAATCCACGACCGCTAGGTCTACCAACTGATCCTCGACCCTACTGACTCATAGGCTGAGGTGGTCTCTACTGTGGCTGTACTGGTGCTCGATACTACTGAGGCATTGGATAATAGGGCTGAGCCACTGATGAAGATAAACCATGCACGTACTGTGGCTGGTATCTGGAGTGAGGACAAGCTCTGGCAAGATGTCCAATCTGCCCACATCTGAAGCAAGCACTCGATAACAGGTGACACGGGCCCTGATGAAATCGTCCATAACTCGCAATGTACTGGCTCCAGACCCAGAACTACTCTGCCCAGAACTCTGCCCACTACTACTGCTACTAACTCCAGTACTGAATCTATAACCTCTACCACTCCTCCTGTTTATGGCATAACCATGACGACCAACTCGGTGGGTCCTGGACCTCCTACCACCCTGTTGTGAACTACCCGCAGCCTGCTGGCTCGAACTGCCGATGTGAAATACTGGCTGCTGGTACCCGAGAGCTACACCATATCCACTACCCCCAATCATATAAGGATCTACCATGGTGCCCTGGCGGATATGTCGCCTCTCAATCAAATGGGCCTCCTTAATCACACTCTCTAAAGTGTGGCCCTCGATACGTATACCAACAAAAGTGAGTCCCAATCTAGTAACATACAGCTCCACTGCTCTGTAAGGGTCCCTCCTGATATCCTCTGCATGTCGGGACATCTTATTAAACTCTCTAGTATAGTCCTCCACTGATCTATCCCCTCTAGTAATGTGGAGTAACTGCCACCTGTAGGCATCTCTGGTGGCGGGAGGACAGAAAAATCTCAAGAAGCGATCCTTAAACTCTGGCCAAGTCAGCTCATGCATCGATGACTGAATTGACTGCATAAACCAATCCTGAGCGGCCGCCTGAACTGATAACTCCACAATCATAATGTCTGATAATCCGTGTGTCCCGTCCTGGTATGTGCCTCAATCGCATTAATGAAGTCTAAGGCATCACCCGTACCGTCAAAAGAAACTCTACCGATTCGAGAGTAAAGAAGTGCTGCCTCAGTATTTGTCATCCCCTGATTCCTCTGCTGAAGCATCTGCTGTACAAGGGGCATCGCCTGATTCAATGTTGCTAGACCCTGATTAATCCCTACCAGTCCAGCTGCAAAGGCTGTAGGATCTACGGCTGGGGCTTCAGGCTCGACTGGCTACTGCTCAGGAATCTCAACTACAGCTACCTTAGCTCGACCTCTACCTCTGCCCCTACGACGTGGAGCAGGAAGGGGAGCCTCATCGTGCATAAACTGCTTATCAAGTCTAAGGGTCAGATCGACATTGGGGTTGGTGCGTACACGCCTCATTCTAAAAAGAAGACAAGGAAAAAAATTGAATTCAAAATGGAGTAAGTATATTTAACGCAACACGGAATTAGAAACAAGAACATCTCAAAGACAATTATCAATCCTAAAGCTGCAGTAGTTACATAGAAAGATAGACATGGACAATTAATCAAACCTATGCTCTGATACCAACTTTGTCATGACCCGAACTTGAGGGCACGTGACCGACACTAGGGAATGGGAAGGCATAAGGCCCCCGAAACCCGTAGGAAGCCTTAAAGAAAAGATAAACAATACCTTATAATTTAAAACTTTATTTTAAAATAGAACACATTATTGAACTGATTTCTCTAAAAAAAATAAACAAATTCAAGTGCTAAATAAAACGTGCTTCAACGTCACATATTATAAATTAAACTTAAATCTTTATACATAAGCGTGGTTCATACAAATAACTACACAATATACTTAAAACATATAACTCTTAGTACATATACTACTGCAGCAACAACCTAGATTAACACACAGTACAACTTACAATGACCTACATAAAATAGCCAGTGTGGAAGAAACCCGACATGGAGGTAGTTTGAGGTCAAATTCCCAAGCTCCTGAAAAAAATAAATTAAGGGGAATCAGACCTCACTGAGTAAGTCAATAAAAAGAGCTGTATGGTTTGAAAACCTTTTTGAAAACTATATATTTATAGTGAAAATAATTTATAGTGTATAGGTATAGCTTTTGAAAAAATCTCGGTAGAACCCTAAACCCAAAAATCTAAATGGTCAACTGGGCCCACTTATTCCAACTAGACTACTGGTCCCCGAGAGCAAAGGCATCAACCGAGGCACCAAGCCGTAGTCATTCACTTAATCCAAATATGTGGCACTGGCGATCCTCGAGAGCAAAGGCATCAACCGAGGCACCAAGCCGTAGTCATTCACTTAATCCAAATATGTGGCACTGGCGGTCCCCGAGAGCAAAGGCATCGACTGAGGCACCCATCCCAGTCCATTATTAACCTTACAATCACTAGCGGTCCCCGAGAGCAAGGGCTTCCACTGAGGCACCCGTCCCAGTTTAACATTCACCAATCATATATATTTTGGATCCATCTCTCAATTTCTACCATGTGCACATAGTCTTGGTGAAGCCCACCAGGTAGCCCGTTCTACCAAAATTTCTTAAATCGATTTTTAAATAAATAAAATGCATTTAAATTAAATAAATCATATACTCAATATAATAAAAATACGAGCGCATGCATTCTTTAAATAAACACACGCACAGATCATTCTATTGACTTACAGGATGAATGCGAAGGCTGACGACCACGCGTCTACCTCGGTCTCACAGCTTCTGCTCCAAAATGCTCTAAAAGAAAAATAACAAATTGAAATGCTTTAAAACATGACTATGGAATTGAAATCAACAATCAGAAAAATAATGAAATTCCAGGCTGGCTCGAGAAAAATGGGCAAGACTCGATAAACAGGATATAACCTAACTAACGGTAGAAATTTTATGAATGTCACATTTTACGAGAAAATCTACTAAAATTTCAACAGAGTCTCCTCTATAAAACGGACATCTCTCTACCAAAGGTAGAGGCAGACCTGCATAGAAAATGCACTTCTAATATCCACACTCGAGTTGGGCTCCTAAATCTACATTTTGCCCCGACCTAGATCACAACTCAATAAAATATCAAGAATTAATAATATTTATGTCTCAACATACATATTTCACATACACATATACTAAAAATATACAAAAACATATAAAATCTCAATTATTCAAAATTAACAACTAAATTTGTATTCCTTCGTCAAAACATAATTATAACCTAATTTTAAATCCATTAAAATGTATTATATATATATATATTATTTGGGATTTAATATTTAAAATTTTTACTACTTAGGTAAAAATACTAATTAATTTATAAAAATTGTCTAAACCCCTTAATTATTAATAAAACTAACTAAAATATATATTCAACTATAATTAGCGTAAAATTACATTTTTACCCCCTAAAATACATATATTACATAATGTATTATTAATACTAAAAATAATTCCTTAAAATTATTTAATCATGCCAAAAATTTATTTCTCTCAAAATAAATCTTCCTAATATAATTAAAACATTTAATCAACCAACAATTTTTCTTCCAAAAATATAATTTAACTTAAAAATCACATTTGGCATAAACTCAAAAATATTTATAAAAATAGTATAAAAATCACAAAAATTATAATTTGAGTTCTAAAATTAATAACATTCAATAATAACTTCAATTATTAAAATTTCATAATTTTTAACAATAAATTTTGAAATTAACATAAATATTGATTAAATACCTAAAATTTATAAAATCTATAATTAACTCCATAATTTCTAAAATATCAATACCTTACAAATAATTAACACTAATTAACCTAATTACTACTTAACTCAATTAACAATTAACTAAACCAACTAACTACAACATAAAATCACATAAAACTCAAATAAAAATTCTGAAAAAATAACACACCTTTACTAAAATTAACAAAAATTAACATCAACCTCCTAAAATACTGAACAACCTCACATAGCTAAAGAAAACTACCAAGACTAACCGGATCAAGGAAGGAAGAAAGAGATCGGTGAGTATGACTTACTGTTGAGCTTAAAGGGCTGGGGAAAGGAAGCTTGCTGCCACCGAAAAGAATGGAGAAGAAGGAGCAGCTCAGGAGGGGTAGAAGGCAGTGAAAGACGAAGGAACGAAGCAAGGCAGGCGAACCGAGGCAGGGCTATCGCGCTAGGGAGAAGAAAGGCTGCTTGTCAGGCAAGAAGGGAGGGAACGCTGCCACGCGAGGAAGAAGAAAGGCAGCAGCTGCAACCTGGAAGCTTCAACTCGCGGCGAAAATGGAGTCTCAGGCGGTGGAGGGAGCTGCACAGGGAGAGGAGGGGCGGTGATGGTGACGGAGGAGGAGGAGGGAGGGTGGTTTTTTTTTCAGGTTTTGGTGTTTTGATCGGATATATATATATATATATATATATATATATATATATATATATATATATATATATATATATATATATATATATATGTATGTCATAACCCAAAACAGGGGCCATGACCGGCGCTAGGGAACGGGAATTCTTTCGAATCCGGAACCCGTAGCAAGCCTAAAAATAAAATAAAATATGCAATAATAACAATAACAGTAATATATATATGCAGCGAAAATAAAAATCATAAATATAATAATAACATTCTCATCACTGGATTTAAATCAAATCTCATCTCATATATATATATAATCTTTCAGTACAAATCCAGTTTCAATATAATACATCTCTTTAAATAAAATACATGAAATCCCATACTTTAATTCACAACTACTGCAGTGTCTAGATTATAATAAAAATAAGACTCAAGTAAATAATTTACACAAAGAAGCCGGGGCGGAAGAAATCCGGCGTACAGGCCTACTACTGAGGTCTGAAGATGTTGACTCTCCTGAAAAATTGTCAACGGAGGGGAGTTAGACCTCACTGAGTGAATTACTATAATATATATACATACACACTAAATGATAATGCATACAATCAACAGTATATATATATATCTAATATATATACAGGCAAATACACATAGATGCAATAAAATCATTTTATATATATTTTATTGAAAATCATCTTTTATGAAGGATCACATAGAACCCTAGAATATCGCAACCTCAGAAATAGTGTTAGACAACACTCTAGCCATACAGGCTCACTTAGTCCAAATATATCCACTTAATCCATTTAGACAGTAGACTGGCCCCGAGACACTAAGTCAACCGAGCTCCAGCAGTCTGACTGCTAGTGTGATTGGCCCCGAGACACTTGGTCAACCGAGCTCCAGCAATCACGCCCAAACCATATCTCACACATATCAATAATCACATTCAATCAATATCCACAAATAAGTTAGTAATATAGCCTAAATACTATAGGCGTACCGGTACGTACTCGGTCCTAGTGCTGCCTACTAGGTAGCACGTTCTATCGATATCCTTCATCATTAATAATGTAAAACATTCATAATAAATGATGCATGAAGTTCAATAAAATATCAACATAAACCATATATATACTAGAAATATACCAAAAATAAATCAGGTATATTTTGAGTATATATACGTCAAATAAATCCAATCAAATCATAAATTAAACTAGAAATATATTTAAAAACATTTTTAAATATAATTTATTAACAAAACATGTATATAATTTATTATATACCAAAAATAAACCAAAATAAACTAAATATAAACTTAAGAAATAATCAAATTATTTATGCATATTTAATCAGAATAAAACATGCATTTCTAAATCATGCATCCTAAGCATATATATATAGTATAGTAACTCACCAAGTGCGCTCCACGAGATGGATCCGACGGGCCTGGTCCACTAGGCCTCGGTCTCAACGCAACTAAACAAACAAATAATGACAGACATTAGAATAAACCTAACAGAAATCCTAGAATTTGATCTAGAGTATTAAATATAGAAACAGAATTAGGGTTCGACTGGACATCATGTTTTACGAGAATTCTACCAAAAATTCGACAGAACCTCCCTTGTAAAATGGACATCTCTCTACTCAAAAGAGTAGAGCCGACCCTGCAAAGAAACACACTTCGAAAAACAACCACCTCATCTCATTCACAATCCCTCGGTCGGACTCCAGACTACAATCTACCGACCGGGGTCCACAAACACAGAATAATTCTGATAATACCAAAAATACCCTTAAAACCTAAAAATACATTCTATAGGTAGAAATTACATAATTAACCTTTAAACATATTAAAAACCAATAAAAACTCATTTTATTAACAAAACCGTATATTATATATATAATTGAAAATAATTCACGAAAAATAGTTTTAATTAGTTAAAAATACCAAATAATTTGTAGAAATCATTTTTATACCTTAAATAACTATTAAAACCAATTAAATTACATTTTTAGACAATTTAGGGTAAAATTACCAAAATACCCCTATATATATAAATATACCAAAATTACTTCAAAAATTCACCAAAAATTATACAATTATCCAAAATTAAATTTCTCAACATATTTATCAATAATATCAATAATTAAACTCATTTAACCAATTAAATTCAATTAAAAACACATTTAACCTAATTTTCCCAAAATTACATAAACTTCAATAATTCAAAATAAATACTTAGAAATTCATAAAAATTCCAAATAAATTCCTATAATTCATTTCAACACCTAATTTAACCATAAACCCCAATTTCATAATTTAAATAATTAATTTCCGAAAATTAGAAAATAATATTAAAATATTCAAAAATACCCAAAAATCCAAACAATCTCCAAAAATTCCAAAAAAATTCATACATGTATATTAAGCTACTAGGATCAACATTTGTTAAGGGAGTTTTCATGAATCAATCAATTCGAAACTCAAAAAAATTGAAAACCCTAATGTGACCGAATTGAGTTTTAGCTCAAACCTCAAAATCCACTTGATTTCAGGCCGAAAGGAGCTTAGAATTGGAATCACCGGAGCTCAAGGAGTCGATGAAGATCGGCGGTGCATGAAATAGTGGCCGGAATTATCGTCGACGGCAAGAAGCTCAACTTGCTGCCATGGCGAATTCGGGGTGATCCAGCGGGCTTCCGGTGGCCTGGTCATGTCGGAGGGGAAGAGGAAGGAAGGGGAAGGAGGTTGGCGGCAGCTGGTTGTGGTGAGGGGCGGTCCGGCGTGCTGGAACGGGAGGCGCAGTGAAGGTAGACGATCGGGAGAGAATAAAGAGAGGGAGGGGCTAAACGGTAATTTGGCAAATCCTTTTGATTTTTAATGTATATATGTATATATATATACTTTACACTATTTAATAAAATAATATTATATTACACACATTAAATATACACCACACACATAAAATTTAATATTTTAAAATATAATAATAAATAAAAATAATTAAATAATAATAAATTAATAAACAAATAATAAAATATTAGGGTAATATATATTAAACCCTAATTAAATAAATACACACACACATAGGCTTTATTTAGTATTTTAAAAATACGTATGAGTTCATGCAAGTCCGAAAATACATTTAAAATAATTAATAATAAATTATTTACGTGAAAATTTCTCCGAAAATGCAAGTCCCGGGAAAATTTTACGTAAAGCACTGTAAATAAGACACAGTAATTAAAAATAGATTTTAAATACATATAAACTCGTAAAAATATCGTAATATATATTCAAAAATTATTAACATTGTATATCCCGGTACAGTGTAAAAATATTTTAAAAACACAGGATATTACAATCTTCCCCCCTTACAAGAATTCGTCCCCGAATTCCAGAAAAAAACAAGATCAAGAAGGAAAGAGATACGGGTAAGAAGCTCGCATCTCAGCTTCAGTCTCCCACGTATGCTCCTCGACTCTGTCGCTACGCCACAAAACCTTGACCATCGGAATCTGCTTCGAACGCAACTGTCGAACTTGATAATCAACGATCGCCACAGGTTCTTCCACAAACATCAAATCTTCACTCACTTCTACACTGTCAGGTTGCAACACATGAGAAGGGTCTGAGATATACTTCCTCAACATCGAGATATGAAATACTGGATGCACTTGTGACATATTCGGAGGCAAATCCAACCGATATGTAACAGTGCCAACTCTCTCCAGAATCTCAAACGATCCAATATATCTTGGTGCTAACTTACCCTTTCTGTCATATCTCATAACACCCTTCATCGGAGATACCTTCAGAAGAATGAAATCTCCAACCTGAAACTCCACATCTCTACGCCTAGGATCCGCATAACTCTTCTGTCTACTAACTACAGTCTCTAATCTACGTTTAATCACGGCGACTTTCTCTGCAGCATCCTGAACCATCTCAGGTCCAGTCAAAGCTCTCTCACCAATCTCATCCCAACTCAACGGGGATCTACACTTCCTTCCATACAACGCCTCGTATGGTGCCATACCAATACTGCTATGGTAGCTGTTATTATATGCAAACTCAACGAGCGGCAAATGATCATCCCAGCTACCTCCCAAATCCAAGACACACATCCTCAACATATCTTCCAATGTCTGGATCGTCCTCTCAGACTGACCATCTGTCTGAGGATGAAAAGCAGTACTAAAATCCAACCTAGTGCCCATTGC